>JAYESA010000004.1:210878628-211202777 GCA_036927795.1 Iris macrosiphon
GGGCTTGCGGGATATTACCGAAGGTTTGTAGAAAATTTCTCGAGGATTGCAGAACCGATGACAAAGCTGACACGCAAGGACCAGGAGTTTATATGGACAGAAGACTGCCAGAAGGCCTTCGAAGAGCTGAAGAGAAGATTAACAATAACACCTGTCTTGACTCTTCCTTCAGGGTCAGGAGGTTTTGTTGTTTACAGTGATGCATCGGGTAGCGGACTGGGATGTGTTTTGATGCAACATGGCAAGGTCATTGCTTATGCGTCGAGACAGCTGAAGGTTCACGAGAAAAACTACCCAATACACGATCTGGAGTTAGCAGCAGTTATTTTTGCATTGAAGATTTGGAGGCACTACCTTTATGGGGAGAAAGTAGACATCTTTACAGATCACAAAAGTCTGAAGTATGTGTATACTCAGAAGGAACTTAACATGAGGCAGAGGCGCTGGCTGGAATTGATGGTAGATTTTGACATTGATCTGCAGTATCATCCGGGAAAGGCGAATGTTGTTGCAGATGCGCTTAGCAGGAAGCCTACGGCTTATTTCTTGACGATGCAGCCCGAGTTATTGAAGGATCTACAGGAGCTTCAGATAGAGGTTGTCTTACCGGGACAGAATGGCTTGATGGCTAATCTTGAGATTCAGTCATCACTCGTGGAGAAGATTAAAGAGGCATTGCCCACTGATGCTAGATTCCGAAGACTCAAAGAGAGGACAGAAGCGGGCATGCAGACAGGACTTCGCATTCACGAAGACGGGACATTGAGATTCGGAAATCGCCTGTATGTTCCGAATAGAGAATTAAGACAGGAGTTAATGACGGAAGCACATAGCTCTATGTACTCTGTTCACCCAGGAGGAACCAAGATGTACCGAGACTTGAGACAGTATTACTGGTGGCACGGAATGAAGAGGGAGATTGCAAGATTTATGACCAAATGCTTAGTCTGCCAGCAAGTAAAGGCCGAGCACCAGAGGATAGCAGGATTATTACAACCACTTCCGATTCTAGAGTGGAAGTGGGAGCACATCACTATGGACTTCGTCACGGGTTTTCCCAAGAGTCCAAGTGGGAGAGATGCAGTGTGGGTAATAGTGGACCGACTCACCAAGTTAGCCCATTTTATACCTTTTAGAGTGGGTCAGTCTACAGAAGCTTTAGCTGATTTATATATGAGGCAGATCGTGAGATTGCACGGCATACCTGTCAGCATTGTATCGGACAGGGATTCGCGCTTCACATCGCACTTTTGGAGGAGCATGCAAGAGAGTCTTGGTACTTGTCTGAAGTTCAGTACATCTTACCACCTGCAGACAGATGGGCAGTCGGAGCGTACTATTCAGACCTTAGAGGACATGTTGAGGGCTTGCATGTTAGACTTTGGAGGATCATGGGAGGACCACCTACATCTTGTAGAGTTTTCTTACAACAATAGCTATCAAGCGAGTATTCAGATGGCTCCGTTTGAAGCATTGTATGGGAGAAAACGTAGGTCTCCTGTGTGTTGGAGTGACGTGGGAGAACGTCAGATTCTGGGACCCGAGTTGGTGGTCAACACCGTAGAGACAGTCAAGAAGATTCAGGGACAATTGCGAGCAGCACAAGACAGGCAGAAGCAGTGGGCAGACCTTCATCGTCGACCCTTGGAGTTCAAAGAGGGCGATCACGTCTTCTTGAGGATATCACCGACCAGAGGCACCATCCGATTCGGAGGGCGTGGCAAGTTGAGTCCAAGGTATATTGGACCATTTGACGTGCTCGAGAGAGTTGGAGAGGTGGCATATCGACTTGCGCTACCACCTTCACTGGAGGGAGTACATGACGTATTCCATGTGTCGCAGCTCAGGCGATATGTGGCAGACAGCAGTCATGTCCTCGACCATTCAGAGATCAACATTGGGCCGAGCTTGTCATACCAAGAGCAACCCGTAGGAATCCTTGATCGTCGAGAGAAGGTATTGAGGAACCAGTCTATTCCCTTGGTTCGCGTAGCATGGAGGCATGGCACGCCAGGAGAATCAACTTGGGAGCGCGAAGACGACATGTGCAAGCGTTTTCCGAACCTATTCGCAGACCAAGGTATGAATTTACATTGTTAATTTATATCTTATACCATCCTTGCATTCTATCGTGGCTTAATTTTAATTTCGAGGACGAAATTTTTACAAGTTGGGTAGAATGTAAAACCCCCTTCCTAGAAAATCGTATATACCCTTTTATTTATTTATTATTAATTAAATTGTAGTAATTAGGTCCAAATAGGAGAAATAGATTTTTTATAATTTTTATGTTAGGTGTTCGGGCACTTAGAGGACTTATGGGACCATCAGGAATTTTTGGAATTTATTCCATGTAGGAGACCCCTTGAGCAGTTGCTAGCCTAACGATGTGCAATACCCTATTCTATAAATTTTCTTATGTGTGAATATATATATATATATATATGTATATATACAAATATATATATGTATATATATATATTTAAAGAAAGAAAAGAATTAAATAAGTATAAGAATAATAATCATACTAATAATATTAATAATATGCTTAGTATACTTAAAGCTCTCAAGGGCTTTGCATTCCTTAGCAAAACTTTGCTAATTCCCTAGCAATTTGCCTCAGCCAACTTGCTAGCCTTCAGCCATAGCATGACCCGCCCACTTCAATTAGCAAGTTGCTACAAAACCCGTTTTGCACCAGCGGCATACCCAAACCCGCCCCACTTCACGCGGCCTTGCCCGCGGATCCGCTCTTTCCACCCCCTCTCTCTCCTAATATATATAGTATATATATATAATAGCTCTCTAAAACCCTAACCTAGAAACTCCAGACTTTCTCTTCCCATCTAGAGCCGTCACCACAGCCAGAGAAGTCTCCCCAAGCCATCCAACCATCCCGTCGACGTCGACATCGCGAACTGCAGTTTCCCACTCGAGGCACCTTCGCTCCGGCGTGATTTCCCGTCGACTCGCTCGACCAAACGCTGTTCCGTTTTCATAGGTATGATCTTCCCTTAACCCTCTCCAATACTTGTTTTATAGTTAACCTCGGATAACGTGTGTCCCTAGGTGAAAAATAGTGCCCAAGTCAGCGCGAGCAGACAGAATTCTGCAATCGCAGAATTCCAGAATGACCACCCATATTGCCGATTTCGTATCATCCACCACAGAGATCCAAATTCGGTGATTCTTTTTGATACCTGTAGATTACATGACCTAGTTTGTTTTCTGTATAATAACTTTGTGCTATTAGTTGCTGTGGACAAAATTATATTCGTCACAAAACTGCGCGCACCCACTTTTTCCGGTTTTCTAAAAGTTGGAGATCGGAGCGCGCCCCGCCAAACGGGATCGCCCCGCCGTGTGCCAAGTGTACCAAATGGTGCACGCAGCATAATCGGACCCGTAAAAATTCGAGGGGACTGATTTGGACGCGTGTGCGGGCCGGAATCAGGCCGTATCAGCAAACACGTTCCGTATCGCCACTTTTGTAGAACTTGCGCGTATTTTGTGCACGCTTGTCAGATTGCGACAAAACTTATGCCACTGGACTCGTGGTAACACGCTGGTCCTGTGACCCAATTTTCACGCATTTCTGAGACGGTTGACCAGATCGCCAATTGGCGGGCCCCACAGTTGACTTTTGGACCAAATTATGTTCGGCTCATCGGAATCCAAATTTGGACATACCGTTGGGATCGTATTGACATTTAGAATTGTTTGACCCATAGTTTGTCCCATTTAGAGACTGTTACCCTCGGTACGCTTTTCGCTTTGGCCCGGAAATAACCTTTTTGCCCCTGTGTCCAAATTGGACGTAAGGTCAGGCATTTCTAGCAGTTTGACATCTTCTGAGACTGTTGGTGATTTTTATTACAGCTTTCGGAGTAGTACCTACCGGATCCACCGATACGAGGACGACAGTTGATATTCAAACGTCAGGCAAGTGTACCTTGCCAAACCTGCAGCTTTGTTATTTATTTCCTTGACTTAGTTATACATTAGTGGGCAAGTGTACCTTGCCATCTCTGCAGTATTGTTACCTAGTTTTCTTACTTCATATATTTACTGTACATGCTTAACCTATGACCGGTTGACATACTTAGCGTCCGATTATCAGTCGGGTGCCCACATCGTACGCGGAGCCGATCCAGGAGCCGTACCACCATCTGAGGACGAGGTCTTAGCTGAAGACTTCTCTTGAGCATCCATGTTCATGCTCAGCTTTTATTATTTATTTCAGTCTTTTATATTCTGGTCTGTTGAACCATTGTACTAGACATTTATCGGGTTATTCCCCGAAGTACTTTGTGAGACTAGCTGATGATTTACATTCCTTATTTATTCTGTGGATCATATTTTTATCTTGTGTGGATGAGATTAGTTATGCCATGATTGTCGTAGATTTGTCTTACAGCTTAAGTATGCCCTGATGGATCCATTAAATTAGGTTTGTCCATCGGTGCGTACTGCTGGCCATTGCCACGTATCTAGTCCCACGGTATTTTGGGACTGGGGTGTGACATCTCTTCGACTTCCTACTATCACGTTCGCATAACCCCTGATAGTGCTAGTCATTTCAGCTTATTATCTGTACTTAAAGTACACCACGGGTAATAAGTCCACAACCCAGATGTACAAATCAACTCTTGGTTCTTCATCTCCGGCAAGTGCCTATGTACAATATTTTCTCGATCGTCAAAGATCGAGAATCATATTCTATCATGTTCATATGACCTCTGGATAGATATGATCAGCAATCTGGCATCCCCAGCAAGTGCCTAAGTGCAACATTCTCTCCTTCGTTACAAATTCTTGTAAAGAGCCTTCATCCGTATCCAAGAATCCCGGGTACGCAATGGATGATAGATCCTCAAAATTCTTCCAGCAGAGCAATCATTAGGTCTACTTGCACACTCCCGCAATGACTATTCAAACCAGTCTCATTAGACGCTAGCCATGCTCATATTGCCTCTGACCTATCGTCCTATCAATTTCCCCAGCAGAATAATCTTTTGGTCTATCTTCATGTTTGGATAGACCACACTCAATGAATCACTCCTCAAAGAGTTTTTCAGACATTAGTTCATGTTCATATTACCTCTGAACTGCTGTCATAATATTTCTCTCAGGCTGAGTTTGTCATGTTCATATTACCTCTGAACAAACCTTCCGAGTTTTGGCTATCGATTTTATGTCCATATTACCTCTGATATCGGTTGTCATCTCAACTTAGCATCCGTGCTTAACTCTAAGTACGTCAGTGGTGTTAGGTCCACAAAAACTGTCACGTCCATATTACCTCTGGCAGGGTTTATTTCGAACTTATTACTTGCACTCTCGTGCACAAGAAGTAATATGTCCACCAAAAAACTCCCCCGTGGGATGCCCGCAACAGAAACAAAATGTTCATGTCCATATTACCTTTGAACTATTCTCGTTTTCTCCAACAAAGAAAAAGCCAGGCCATGTCCATATTACCTCTGGTAGGACTTGTCCTAAACTTATTACTTGCACTCTCGTACACAAGAAGTAATAGGTCCACCAAAAACCCCTCTGTGGAATGCCCGCAATGGAAACAAGTCAGTTCATGTTCATATTACCTCTGAACTATCTCCAGCAAAGAAAGAGTCAGTCCATATTCATCCCCACAGAGTCATATTTTACCGCGTCTATATTACCTCTGTCAGGACTTGTCTCAAACCTATTACTTGCACTAAACGTGCGCAAAAAGTAATGGGTCCACAAAAAAAATTCTCCAGCAGGACGTCCTTACTAGCCATAAAACCTATCACGTCCATAAATCCTCTGATAGGGTTTGTTTCGAACTTATTATTTGCACTCAACGTGCGCAACAAATAATAGGTCCACCAAAGATTCTCCAGTGAAATATCCTCAACAAACACGGTATTATACTACATATTTTCTCTGGTACGATATCCGAAGTTCACACAATCATAAAGAAATGGAGGGCCCTTATATGATTACAAATGGCACTTACAGATCAGCCAAGCCTAATAGAAATTTGGCAATGGCTCCTATCAACGGCAAATTCCCGAAGAAGTACTATACTTGATCTCCTTTGCCTAACGGAGTATGATGAAGATCTTATTCTGACGATACCACGCACAAAGGCTAGCTGGATTATATTCTATCAGATTCATATGACCTCTTAAATGGATATGCTTAACTAATTTGTAAACCTATCATGTTCATATTACCTCTGATAGTGTTTGGTATACAAATTTAGTTGGATTATATTCTATCAGGTTCATATTACCTTTGAATATATTTACATTCAGCAAAACCTTAACGAAAGTATGTCATGTTCATGATACCTCTGATATCACTTTCATCTTAGCCTATCATATTCAAAAGTGATGGGTCCACAAAGTCAGAAAATGTATCATTATCTCTGAGAAATTACAAAAGAAAAAAAGTACATCATTAGGGAGGAGCAGTTAAATTCCTGATCTGTCGTGCCAAAGCAGCCATCCTCTCATTTTTGGAGTTCAAGATGTTAGTGCGAGCCCGTTCCAGCCTTGCCTCGTCATTGCTCAAGTGAGATAGTTCGGACAGAGATTCAACAAAACTTGCGTGGATGACACCCGTATGTGTCAAGTTTTGCTGAGCTGTCTCCACTTGGCCCTTAAATACATCACGAGCTACCGATGCCTTGAGAAGCCTCTCCCTTGTCTAAGCAAGTTCAGCTTCCAATTCTTGGACCCTCGCTTCATATCCCTCACATTCGACATGGTACTGAGTTAGCTGAGGAATACTCTCCACCAACACTGCTAGCTCTTTATCCATCTCTTGCTGCTGTTCCTGGATGGATTTGTTTAAAGATTCAATCTGCTGAGCAAGTTTCGTAGTTAGAGAGTCATACTCAGCTTGAACCAAGTCATCGATGCTGCCTCGGGATAGTTACAAATATTCGTTAATGGGTTATTCTAAACCATTAACTATTTGCTCTAGCGCATCAGCTCTTTCAGCGTCACTGAAATTTCTAATCTAGGAGATTGGAGGACATATTCAGAGCATCAAAACCTAGGTTCTTCTCTAGCACCATCGATATCAATTCTTTCAAAGTAAGGTAGAATATGCTAGTGTATTGATCCACTAGCATAGTAAAGCTCGAATGGACGCTGGAAGTGGCCGCAATATCGGTGAGCCTCCTTTCCGGAATAACTACAGAGGATGTCGCCACAGTCGTTGCTTCAACAGATGGCGCGATAAAGGAAGAGACACCAACAACAGTTAAAGTTGCTGGTATACTCGACAAAAGTGGCACGAACGAGATGGTGGGTTCATCCTCTTCTGATGTTATTTGAACTGCCACTGGCGGGATGACACCCGAGAATGTTGCGGATGAAATATCGGCAGTTTCAAAATATGCTTCGTCGACGTCAGGGGCTACCATTTCATTGTCCGGATCCGCAACAAAATCAGAAGTGGTGTCAACTCCGCCCTCCCCAGAGATGTCTTCGCCTGAAAATAAGATAAGAGAAAGTTAATATCAATTTGATGTTAATTTTCTGAAGAAAACATGAAGATAACATTTACCCATGGCCGATGGTATGTATGTTGCGTCTGCAGCTTGCATAGCTAAATCATTTCTTAATGACGCTAAACAAGTTGTCATATCTGGAGAAGAGGGTACACCAACTGACGTTTGAGGGTAGTCATCCCAGTCGTCACCCAGATCCACTCGAGGTTCATCGGGTGGAATCTCGCTCGAGATACTTACAAACGAAGGAGGGGCTAGCCCCATTTGTCTGGATAAAGGTATATTGATTCTTATTATGCTTGGCCTCGAAGGCGATCTCGAAGCACTACCAACAACGGTGGTAGCAGCAGCAGTCATGGGCAAAGAATCTCCAGCACTAGCAGCTGGGACTGTGGAGGTTCCCTCTCTAAAAGGCGAAGGACCCCTGATCAAAGAATCATCCCCAACAGGAGAAACAATAGGCTCACTCCTGGAAAAGGCCCCCCTGGTGGAAGTCTTTTTAAGACCTCCGGTAGTCAGCTTCTTCTTTCGGGGGGAAGGCTCTTTCAGAGTGGAAGCTTTTCGTTTATTGGAGATTATGAGAGGCTCTGCTGGCGGAGCTATTATGCCTCTCGGTACAATCAGCAAATAGTCGTCTGCACCGGTGGTTTCATCACCTTCATCCGAGGAGACAGATGGTATCTCCTCTCTCCCAGTGGACCTATGGGAGGGCATCCTGAAACTTCCATGTACATCGAAGTCACGATGGAAGGTATTGATGGACGCATAAAACTGCGCGTACGAATGGAGAATGTGCAACTCTATGGAGAGAGAAGTCGCGGGCACAGCAAAGGTTGCTCCGGTACAACTCATGATGAAATACCGCCATCCTCTAGCTCCATCAATAAGTCCACCTTTGAACTTGAAGCTGGTGATAGGATTCCCCACGTGCAACTGGTCGTACCCAAATTGCCTGGAAAATCGTCTGGGCAGATAAGGCTCCAAGTAGCAGTGGTCCTCACTTCTGTACAGTAGGTGGGAAGGTCTAATGCAGACCAACCAGTAAAAAGTCTCAGGAGAAAGAATAGTCTTCCCCTGACCTGCATCCTGAAGTTTTACCCCTTGTTGATTGATATGTACGGGGGGGACGATGCAGAAGAACTTCCAACTATGGGCAAAATTTAGTGCTAGCCGACAATCTATGACGCTAGTCACATTCCAAGAAGAATTTCTGTAATTCAACAGGAAGTTATTGCCCGAACCATTGGCAGATCCGGGAGACATTACTTTGGTGTTGTGAAGGATTAACCATCCCATCAGATATAGGAATGGCAATTCCACTCTGGGAAATCCTTCACGCTGTGTATCATCAGCCAGCAGTCCCTCAGTAATGGCCCTCAGGCCAGCTTGAATTCTGCACACCATGGCAGGGAGCAGGCCCAATCTCGCTCCAAACACCAAATGCACTGCGGGCCATAAGGTGTTTCGATGAATACGATCCTTAGACGCGATACCAGGAACCATCTATCGGCGTAGCCAAACAGAAAGGAAGCCAGCCAGTTGAGCTTCTCTTGACAGAGGCTTTCGATAATGCCTCATATAGCTGTAGGCTTTGGTTTGTGTATGATAGCCCCCTATCTCTTCGTTGAGAACATAATCTTGATCCCCCGCATCTTCAATGAGATCATCGACTGTGTTGGCACTAAGCATGCTCAGAAGGTTCAAGGGTTTATCTCTGCTATCTACAACCTTGTCCTGCTTGGCATTTCTGGCCAGATGGAAGAAGAGGTAGGATGCCCATTTGTTGATGTGGGCCAAATCAGAGGGCTCTTTGTAGAAGGTGGTGCATGCAAGATAGTGGCTCATCAGCTCCTGGTATACTGCCACTGCCCGAGGGTTTGTATCCCTCAGCTCCCTGTTTGTGGGAACATACTCTTTATAAGGAGTGTCTCCCATTGGCAGCTTTGAGATATCTGCCATCTCATGAAGGGCTAAGCCCAACTCACCTAGCGGAGTGGCGAAAGTCCCAGTGAGCGAATTATATCGCTCCATCAAAGATAAAAACAAGTTGGGATTGAGAGGCAACCCAATACTAGTGGCACTCACAGCCGCAAATAAACCAATACTCTCCAGCTCCGTCTGGAAGTGCTTCAGGGCCCAGGCAGTTAAACTGGCCCATCGAAGATTCTGGGGGCTAAGCCATCCACTGGTACGAGGGTTAACCTTGGGGTATACTCCCCCCTGCCCCATAAAGTTATTGCAGAAAGTCGCTATTTGAATCGGCTGGATCAGTGAAGTATCTTCACTCGAGACGCTGCCCGACAGTAATCCTCTGAAAGGCATGACATGGCCTGAAGGACTGCTCACAAAGGACCCTCGGTTCAATCCTTTCTTATAAAAGATCTTCCCCGGCTGGCCGTGAAGATCGGGAGTCAAAGTCCAAACCATCTTTCTGCGATGGATGGCATGGAAGAACGCTGAGATAGGGTAATCTCTAGGCATCCTTGGCAGATACATGGCCGTGCCCTCAGTAGAAAATACCCAATCTTCCTTCTTGGGCTTAGTCTGGGATTATTTATCGATAATATCCCCAAATAAGAAACCTGGTTTCTTATATTCAGTATTATCTATATACGTCAGGGGCTCCCCACTGATCATGCTCAGCAATATTTGTTCTCCTTGGGATAAGATCAGAGTTCCCCTTTCTTGAGGATACTCGGTTCCAGAGATGGAGAATGTCACATGGGACAAGTCCTCCAGATAATTAGAATTTAGCATCCCAGCAACAGAGCCCATCACTTCAGCCAAAGGAGGGATCTGCAGGTCCACTGCAAAAAATCAAGAAAACAAGTCAGTTTTACGCTAGACGCTACACTCTTGCAGTATACGCCAAAACTTGACAGTCTGAGTTTTTATGCCAGACTGCAAAAATTTGACTTTTTAAGCTAGAATTTACTTCCAGTGCGTAAAACTCAAAGTTGGCAGTATATGCCAAAACCTAACAATCTGAGCTTTTACGCCAGACTGCCAAAATTTGAGTTTTATGCTGGAATCTACATCCAGCGCATAAAACTCAAAATTTACAGTATACGCCAAATTTTGACAGTTGGAGTTTTTACGCCAGACTGCAAAAATATGGAGTTTTACGCTGACACATTAGAAATATGGGCGTATTGTTGCGCATACACGTATAACGTATGCGAAAGGTCCTCTATTCCTCTCGAAGTCTTTACCTGTGATGCCCGGAGCGCAGCTCGACGATGGAGCACTTCGTTCAGAACGAGGCTCGCTTGGCCTAGCAGGGGTTGCTCGTGCTTGAGCAGAGGAGCGAGATGAGGAAGTGGCTTTCTTTCCCTTAGGGACGGAGGCCTATTTTGGTGCCATGGCGAAACTCAGAGTTCTCAGAAAAGAGACAAAGACGTAGAGTTCTCAGAAAGAAAGGATTTTGCAGAAACAGATGAAGGGTTTTTCTCTCAAGACCTTGGGCTATTTATAGAGTTCAGATAACTCTACGAATCCCTAACCAAATCCGATTTGGGACCACATCAGCCTATCATTTGAAAAGGAAGACGGACAGTCATGTTGCGTAACGGATCCAGATTTTACGCGCAGAGCAAAGATCCATGATTTTACGCTCAAAAGTTACAAATCTACGGTTTTACGCTCAGAAGCTTTTACGCTCAGAAGTTACAAATCTACGGCTTTACGCTCAGAAGCTTTTACGCTCAGAAGTTACAAATCTACGGTTTTACGCTCAGAAGCTTTTACGCTCAGAAGCTACAAATCTACGGTTTTACGCTTAGAAGCTATAAATCTACGATCTCACACTCAGAAGCTACAGATCTACGATCCTACACTCATAAGCTACAGATTTACGATCCTAAGCTCATAAGCTGCAGATGGCCAATTACAAGGGTTTATGCAGAAAATGCTCCTTTTTGGCTACAAAACATTCCAAGTACCTGAAACACACATATGTCAGCATTGAAGATGACTCTTTTTCTTGGACCATTGGAAGTTTATTCGAAGACTAGCCAGAATCCTTACATCTAAGTTCAAGTATGGCCTGTTCAGCGGACATTTCTTGCCCTGTTTCGAGGAATTTTCGGAAAGCCATTCTTGAAGATGATGTTCTGAACAGAAATTCTTCGTATCAGAGAAGTGACAGTTCAGAATTCTATGCGACTCCTCGTCCAAAAATAGCATGACAGTTGGATCTCCAGGACAACTTAATGCTAAAGAGCTTTTTACGCATCTTCCGTTACGCGTAAAAGTCGGGACATGGCCGGATAAGCGTTTATCAGAGTCAGCGTAAAAAATTACTCAGACGTGTTGAAGCTGCACATTATCATACTTCCTCACAACAAATATGGTAAATCAGCAATGCGTAAAAGAAGACAAGTTTATTAATCATGATTACATATGATAAAAATCTATTTTTATAAAGGATTTTTTATTAATATTCAAGATCATGATTACATATGATGGAAATTCGTTTTATAAAGTATTTTTTATTAATATTCAAGATCACGATGGGAATCTATTGTGCCAGGTTCTCATTTGATGGAGATCTTTTTCTTCTTCTACGGTACTTCATCGGCTTCTTGGACCGATGAACAAAAAAATGGTTAATGGCGGGAGGATATAAAACTGGGCCTGTATAAATTATTCAAGCCCCCCCCCATACACAATGGTGGCCATGCCTAGAATTGTATTAGGGATTCAGACCCAACACAATACTAGAAGACAGGGCCAAGCTGCCCACCTGCGTCCAGCTTCATAATAGGAGAAAATACAGCTAGCAAGCTGTGTCCCTTCCTCTCTCCTGGACAAATCGCCATATAAAAATGCTGATTATCCCGAGCAAAGGAAGCTATGATATCCTTCCATGATCCATCATTGCAGAGGATATTTGCTCGAAGACGCCTTTTTTTACGGCTCCTTACATGCTGGAAGAGCATGATCTTCTTCTTCCTCAGGTCAACCCGATGGATCTCAGCGGCCATCTTTTTGGTGAAGGAAGTATGGAAAAACAGGTTCACTCACTTGCCTTTATATAGACAGAAGAGAACATACCAAATTCCAACAACTTCCTAAATATCTTCGAAAAATCAGTCTCGCAGAACGAGTCAAATTTGACCGTTTCATGCTTCATTCAAAGTATTTCAAATTACGAGGAATTTAAAAACTTTGAAGGGGGTCTTGTAGAAGCATAAAAAATATGCTGGGGAATTATACGCGTAAAATCCCCAACATACATGAAGCCCGCATAAAACAGAGATTCAGCGCTGTGTGGCGTAAAACATAACTTCAGAGCTGCCCGCGTAAAGCAGCGCTTCAAGGCTATTTTGGCGTAAAAGGTTACTACACCTCCCACCGGCGTAAAATATTTTTTTTAATGCAATGTAAAGTCATACAAGAAACTCTTCGTATTCCTCGAATGAATTTGTCAGACAGAATAGTGAACCTGACTCCTGACAAAAGTACTGCACGACAACCGAGAGGACGGTTGTAATGATGATTTTGCACAGAGGCCCAGGCTGTCGTTTAGTGACATATCCTTGATATAAGTTATTTTTATGCATTCAAGGAATACGCTGCCTATTTTACACAGGCAGAGATGAGTTTTTATGCTCGAGATGAGACAAAATCAGATGTCACGTCAAAAGCTGTCTCTCGTACAGAACTCGAGGCATATCTCTGCATTTAATGCATGAGATGGGGGCAAATATCTGCATTTAATGTACGAGATTTTGTTCTATTTTTAATGACTGGGATAGCTAAAACTGTGACTAATACGCTCACATCACCATCATTGCATGTTATGCCAACCAGGCTATTTTCAACTATAGGAGTACGTCGTATGCTATCTTCTCGAAATATGCCAACTCAGGATATATTTGCAAAGGTACGTAATAAGGCTATTTAGTCCAGAATATGGTCAAGACCTCAGTCATGATGGATAATTGGCTATTTTTACGCTGGTTATCTATTATTCATGCAGCATCAAGTTTTACGCAGAATCTGGCTTTTACGCCACCAAGACAGCTATTTGGCTTTTACGCCAACAAGACAGCTATTTGGCTTTTACGCCAACAAGACAGTTATTTGGATTTTATGCCAACCATCTTTACACGAGGGGCAGTTACCTATGTGGCTTGCATGCCGTAATCTTCGAGAAACAGTTATATGCGTTACCTCATAATGGGATACGCGTTATACGCGGATTCAGGAGATTATTCAGACGTGGGTAGCAGTTATTATAACCGTCGCGTAAAGAGTGCAACTCGTTTCACAGTTTGGCTTCTACACCGATTGGACAGTTATTGTGACTGAGCTCTATAAATAGAGACCTTCGGTCACAGAAGATCAAGGTCGAAAGGTTGATAGGGTCGAAGGGGAGAGATTAAGAGATCAGAGAGAGAGAGAGAGAGAGAGAGAGAGCACAGACAAAGAGTAGTGATTGACGACTTTGGCAACGAGAATCCAATCCCTCCTGCAATATTTGAAGCTTCTTCTTCTTGTACAACACTTCTTCATTATCGTATGGTCTAAGGGATAAAGTGATCACGCAGATCAGACTCCTATAGCAATTTTTCCCCAGAATCATTTTTATTGTACTTAATATCCTCGTATAGGATTAATTGTAGTCTTCTTTTTCTTGTTTGTAAACAAAGAAAGGGTTTCATATAAACCTAGTTTCATTCTTTTGTTTATCATCAAACACTATCTCCTCAAAATATGCCAACTCGGCTATATTTGCAAAGCTTTGTGATAAGGCTATTTAGCCCATAATACGCTCAAGACCTTAGTCGTAATGGATAATTGACTGAAAAGCTAAAACTGTGACTAATACGCTCACATCACCGTCCTTGCATTTTACGCCAACCAGGCTATTTTCAACTATAGGAGTACGTCGTATGCTATCTCCTCGAAATACGCCAACTCGACAATATTTGCAAAGGTACGTGATAAGGCTATTTAGCCCAGAATACGCTCAAGACCTCAATCATGATAGATAATTGGCTATTTTACGCTGGTTATCTATTATTCATAAATCATCCAGTTTTACGCAGAGTTTGGCCTTTTATGCCAACAAGACAGTCACTTAGCTTTTACGCCAACCATCTTTACGCAGGGGCAGTTACTTACGTGGCTTGCATGCCATGATCTTCGAGAAGCAGTTATACGCGTTACCTTATAAAGGGACACGTGTCATACGCATATTTAGAAGATTATTTGAACGTGGGTAGCAGTTATCATAACCGCATGTAAGCCTCTGATTTTCAGTAATTATTAATTTATTTTTTTCATAATTTTTGTAATATTGTGGGATTTTTCTGTAATTAAAACCTAGGCTTTTGGTAATTAAATGATTTTTAATTACTGTTAATTAATATTAAAATATTATGGAAATAATATTTTATGGTGTAAAATAGAAAACCGGACATAGGGTAATTTTTTGGGAATTTATTGGACTCCGGAAGCATTTTTAAAGCCCTAGAAACTATTAAATAAATAAACCGAATTAAACCCGGTTCAATTGAACCAAACCAACTCAGACCCAGTTCACTAAACCGAACCCAACCTTAGCGGGTCGGGTTGGATCTAAACCCAACCCGAATAACCGAAACTCGCACTTAAGCAATAGTGGATCGGGCCGGATTCATATTGAACCCGACCCGACCTAAACCCGTTAACCCATCGAACCTTAGTCGGATTCCCAATCAGAAATACTATTCCGACTATATAATCAGTCCGCCGGAACCCTAATTTTCTCCTCCTCCACTTTACTCCTCCTCGCGCCGCCCGGACGGACCCCGAGCCCTCTCCCTCTCCCTCCTTCCCGACTCCCTCACCTCAGCCCCGCCGTCGACTCCCTCTCTCCTCTGCTACCCGTCTCCGGTCATCTCCTCCGACGAGCCCCGGCCTCTCCGCCTGCCCTAGCCCGCTGCCCCATCACCACCTCCCTCCTCAGACCGCAGCAGCCCCTCGACGGCCCTCGATGACCTCATCCTCCCCAACGCCCTGTCGACTCCGCCTCGTCGAAACCCAGCCCCGCTCGAGTTCTCCACCAAACTCCTCAGCCTCGACCTCCCCCGCACGCCGGAGCCCGACCTCCTCCACCCTCTTGTCACGCCCCAGTCCCAAAATACCGTGGGACCGGACGCGTGGCAACGGCCAGCAGTACGCACCGATGGACCAACTCACTATAAAGGATCCATCAGGGCATACTTAAGCTGTAAAACAAGTCTACGATAATCAAGGTACAACTAATCTCATCCACACAAGATATAAAATATGATCCACAGAATAAATAAGGAATGTAAATCATCAGCAAGTCTCACAAAGTACTTCGGGGAACAACCCGATAAATATCTAGTACATTGGTTCAACAGACCAGAAAGTAAAAGACTGAAATAAAGAAATGAAAGCTGAGCATGAACATGGATGCTCAAGAGAAGTCTTCAGCTAAGACCTCGTCCTCAGATGGTGGTACAACTCCTGGATCAGCTCCTGCTCCAGTCCCGTAGATCTCGGGATAAACCACGTCTGTAAAATCTGGGGAACAAAATCCGGATCCAGGTCCTCAGGGGACATAGCAAGGTACAAGAAAGAACATGCCAATAAATACAGATAAGCAGTGCAGCAAATAAATAACTAAATGAACAATGGGGTAAATAAGTAACCATCTAAGTGTAAATGCAAGTGAGAGCATCACTAGTCTCAGGCTGAGCCACTACAAGCTCTGTGTCGGGGAGCCGGTAGCGGTAATAACCGGTAGTGGGTCAGGCTCTGCTACGAGAACCTGCGACCTCTCAATAATAGAAGATATACATAAATACAGCCTGTAGCCTGTGTGTCTCTCCCCACCCCATGTAACCACGCATATCATGACCACAACGTCTCATGCCCATGTCAAGCGCGATCATAGCTAAATGCAACCAGTCATAAGTATCTAATAATATAATGTCCATGTCCTGTATCCTATACAGAATCACCACGAATATCTCGGGAAAATCCTGTCTCATGAATAGTGTCAAGTGTCCTGGGTCATAGGGTACTTGATAAGACAAGTACGAGAATATAAAATGTCACGGATGTCCATCTCTAGATGACCGTACCCAACACTGCGTACAGTGTCGGCACCCGACTGATAATCGGACGCTAAGTACGTCACACGGTCCTAGGTTGAGCATGCACAGCAGTATATATAAAACAAGGAAAATAGATAACTAAACTGCAGAGTTTGGCAAGGTACACTTGCCTGATGTCCGAATATCAACAACTGTCCTGGTATCCGTGGATCCGGTAGGTACTACTCCAAAAGCTGTAATAAATATCACCAACAGTCTCAGAAGATGTCAAATAGCTGGAAATGCCTGTCCTTACGTCCAATTTGGACACAGGGGCAAAAAGGTCATTTTCGGGCCAAAGCGGGTTCCATATGTGGGCCCACTTTGCACCGAAAAGCGCGTCAGGGTCAAGGGTCTCCAAATTCCGCAAACTCAGTGTCTACAAGTCAGGAACGATGATACGAACCCAACGAAACTTCCAGAATTGGATTCCGATGAGCCGATCACAAAATCACCCGTCAAGTGGAGCCGATGGGGCCCACGATACGTGATTTTGTCAACATCCTCAGAATCGAACCAAACTTGGCTCACAGGACCAGCATATTACTACGGATCCGTTGGCGCAAGTTTCGTCTCGATCCGACGTGTGTACACGAAGTTACAGCGTGTTTCAGAATCGACGGATACGGGGTGTCGTCGGCGGATACGCGTTGATTCCGGGGTGCACGCACCTCCAAATCGACTTCTGCGAAAACCCACACGACCGTATCAACGTCGCGCACAGTTTGGTAAAGACCGCGTGCGACCAAGTCGTCCCGATTGGCGGGGCGGACTCAGTTCCGGGGTGAAACAGGGCGTTGTTTCTTCCTGTTTTGGATCGCGGTGTACGATCACTACAGGACGCGCTGCACCGAGCGAGTTGTACGGGCACCGAGAGGGTTATACAGTCTACGCATAGCAATCGACGGAATTGAAAACGGAGTTGCGAGTAGGGAGGAATCAGTACCTGAACAGGGCTCCGTGAATGCTGAAATCTGCGTGTCCGTGAGTACTGTTCGTGTCCTGGTTGATCTCTTGTCTCCTCGCGTCCGGGGTCTGCTGTCCCGGTTCCGAGGTTGACCGGGTCCGCTGAGTCGGGACTAGATCGGCGGGTGGCCGGCCTAGGGATCTGCGGTAGCTGTCGTAGCGAGCGGAGAATCCTCGCGGACGGCGGCGAAGCCGAGAGCAGCGGGGAATCGATTCAGCGGGGTTGTTGAACTGGCGGCAGAGTCGGGTGGTGGTGGTCGACAAGGGGCTGTCGTGAGGGGTCGGTGGGCCGGAGACTGAAGAGGGTCCGGGTGTTCGGGATCGGAGTCGGTCGACAGGGTCGAACTCGCCCGGGGGATCAGCTACCCGTGGACGGCGGCGATGAGATGGGCGGTGAGGGGTGATCGAACGGCGGGGTTACAGGCGATGGGAAGCGGCGGCGCCGTTGATCAGCTGCTCGGCGGGGTAGCTAGGTGGTCGACGGCTAGCTTGATGGCGGCGGGAGGTTACGGTTTAGGGGTTGCTCGTCCGTGAGGGATGGATGAAGTCGGCGGCGGGGGATGAAACTAGGGTTTCGGTGGCGGCTGGTAGTTGGGGATGGGGGCAACACGGATGTCGAGGCAGCCCCCTTATAGCTGCTACAGGAACTCCGGTAGCTAGGGTTTCTCTGCGGGTTTCGGGTTGGCTTGGGTCGGATTGGTTTGGTTCGGATTCCGTTTGGGTTCGGTTCACAATCCAATTGCTTTTGGTCCTCGATACGTTGCTCCGGTGTCCAATAAATTCACCGAAAACTGCCATGCGTCCGGTTCTCCGTCTTACACAATAAATTTTTACTTCCAGAATATTTTAACCCCATCTAGCCACTCTTAAAATTATTTCTTTAAATCTCACTCATCTTGGTTTTAAATTTCCAAAAATTCCCAAAACGAAAAACTTATTTTAAAATTATTCTCAAAAATTTAGGGTGTTTACAATCTTCCCTCCTTAAAAGGATTGCGTCCTCGCAATCAAAGTATAAGCTACTAAAGAAAGAGTTATGGAAATACAAGGTGGCCTAGTTTACAACTGCCTCCTCGAACAAGTGGGGGTATCGCTGACGCATACTATCTTCTCGTTCCCAAGTTGATTCGCCTGGTGAATGATGTTTCCATGCTACTCGGACTAGTCTGATTGTCTGTCCCCGCAATGTCTTCTCACTGACGTCGAGGATGCCAACTGGTTGTTCCTCATATCTCAAACTCGGGCCTACTGCGATCTCTGAATGATCGACTACGTGACTTGGGTCGGTCACGTACCTTCGCAACTGGGAGACGTGGAATACGTCATGCACTCCCTCTAAGGATGGAGGTAATGCAAGCCGATAAGCCACCTCACCAACGCGCTCGAGGATGTCAAATGGCCCAATATACCTTGGGCTCAGCTTGCCTCTGCTCCCGAATCTGATAGTACCACGAGTGGGCGAAATCCTCAAGAATACGTGATCTCCTTCCTTGAACTCTAGGGGACGCCTGTGTGTATCTGCCCAATGCTTCTGCCTGTCCTGAGCTGCTCGTAGATGATTCTGTATCTGCTTCACCTTCTCCACTGTCTGGGTGACCAATTCTGGTCCCAGTATTTGACGTTCACCAACGTCACTCCAACATACTGGCGATCTGCACTTCCTTCCGTATAAAGCTTCAAATGGCGCCATCTGGATGCTGGCCTGATAACTGTTATTGTAGGAGAACTCTACTAAGTGCAAATGATCCTCCCACGATCCTCCGAAATCGAGCATACATGATCTCAACATGTCCTCTAAGATCTGAATGGTGCGCTCCGATTGTCCATCTGTCTGCGGGTGGTACGCCGTGCTGAACTTGAGTCTGGTGCCCAGACTCTCTTGCATGCTTCTCCAGAAATGAGATGTAAATCTCGAATCTCGATCCGATACAATACTAACAGGTACTCCATGTAATTTGATGATTTGTCGCATATACATGTCAGCTAGTACCTCTGTGGACTGTCCAACTCTAAATGGCAAGAAGTGTGCCGATTTAGTGAGTCGATCCACGATCACCCATACTGCGTCTCTTCCGCTGGGGCTCTTCGGAAATCCTGTGACAAAGTCCATCGTGATATGCTCCCACTTCCATTCCGGTATCGGGAGCGGTTGTAACATACCTGCAGTCCTCTGATGCTCGGCCTTTACTTGTTGACATACTAAGCATTTGGCCACAAATCTCGCGATCTCTCTCTTCATTCCATGCCACCAGTAATACTGTCTCAAGTCTCTGTACATCTTAGTTCCTCCTGGGTGAACAGAGTACATAGATCTATGCGCTTCAGTCATTAACTCCTGTCTCAATTCTCCATTTGGAACATACAAGCGGTTTCCAAATCTCAATGTCCCGTCTTCGTGAATGCGAAGTCCAGTCTGAATACCTGCTTCTGTCCTTTCTTTGAGTCTTCGGAACCTAGCATCGGTGGGCAATGCTTCTTTAATCTTCTCCACGAGTGATGACTGAATCTCAAGGTTAGCCATCAAGCCATTCTGTCCCGGTACGATAACCTCTATCTGTAACTCCTGTAAGTCTCTCAATAGCTCGGGCTGCATCGTCAAGAAATAAGCCGTAGGCTTCCTGCTGAGTGCATCTGCAACAACATTCGCCTTTCCCGGATGATACTGCAGATCGATGTCAAAATCTACCATCAGTTCCAGCCAACGTCTCTGTCTCATGTTAAGCTCCTTCTGAGTATACACATACTTCAGGCTCTTGTGGTCAGTAAAGATTTCTACCCTCTCTCCATAAAGGTAGTGCCTCCATATCTTTAATGCAAATATCACTGCTGCTAGCTCCAGATCATGCGTGGGGTAGTTCTTCTCATGGTCCTTCAACTGTCTCGACGCATAAGCAATGACTTTGCCATGTTGCATCAAAACACATCCTAGTCCACTGCCTGATGCATCACTGTAAACAACAAAACCTCCTGACCCTGAAGGAAGAGTCAAGACAGGTGCTGTTGTTAATCTTCTCTTCAGTTCTTCAAAAGCCTTCTGGCAGTCTTCTGTCCATACAAACTCCTGATCCTTTCGTGTTAGCTTTGTCATTGGTTCTGCAATCCTTGAGAAATTTTCTACGAACCTTCGGTAATATCCCGCAAGTCCTAGAAAACTTCTTACCTCTGCAACTGATGTAGGTGTAGGCCAAGTCTCTATCGCCGCAACTTTCTCTGGATCCACTGAAAGTCCTTCTCCTGATATGATGTGTCCCAAGAAAGGTACTTTGTCCATACAGAACTCACACTTACTGAGCTTGGCATATAACTTCTCTTGCCTCAAGGTCTCTAACACGATTCTAAGATGCTCCTCGTGCTCTTCAGGGCTCTTGGAATATATGAGAATGTCATCAATGAATACCACTACGAATTTATCCAAGAATTGATGAAAGACCCTGTTCATTAAGCTCATAAACACTGCTGGTGCGTTGGTTAAACCAAACGGCATCACCAGGAACTCATAATGCCCATACTTCATCCTGAAAGCTGTCTTCGGGATGTCTTCCTTCCTTACCTTGATCTGATGATAGCCGGATCTAAGGTCAATCTTCGAGAATACCCTTGCACCACTTAATTGATCGAATAGATCATCAATGCGTGGTAAGGGATACCTGTTCTTGATGGTCACGGCATTCAGTGCCCTGTAATCAATGCACAACCGTACTGTTCCATCCTTCTTCGGCACAAATAAGATGGGTGCTCCCCAAGGTGAAACACTGGGGCGAATGAAACCCTTCTCCAAAAGATCATCTACCTGTTCCTTCAACTCCACTAACTCCTTAGGTGCTAGCCGATAAACAGATGAAGTGATTGGCTCCGCTCCTGGAGTTAAGTCTATTGTGAATTCTATTTCCCGATCAGGCGGTAAACCTGGAAGATCATCAGGAAATACATCCACAAATTCTGATATGACTCTTGGGTAACCTGTCTCCTCTTCTACAGATAATACCCTAAGAGTAGGCTGAACTCCTTGCTCTACTGCTCCGCGGAGAAACTCAAATTCTGGGTGTCCTGGCGGTCTAAATATAACCCGCCCAAGTCGGCAATCAAGAGTCGCATGGTACTGACTTAACCAGTCCATACCAAGTACGACATCATAATCCGGCATAGAAAATATCAGAAACTGCACTCGCATTTCTCGGCCACAAACTACTACAGAACAAGATCTACAGACATCACTAACCGGAATAATACCGCCTCCCGTAAGAATCCTTTTCATCTTCGGAAGGGGTGCGGTAGCTACTCTATGGGTGGCTACAAAGCTAGCTGCTATAAATGAATGCGATGCTCCAGAATCAAATAAAGCTACTGCAGGTAATGAAGCTACTAAAATAGTACCTACAATGACCTCGCCTGCTGTAGCCTCCTCCTCAACAGCTAGTGGGAATGCCTGTGCCCGTCCCTGAGTTGGACCTCTCTGCTGCTGCTGAGCCTGCTGAAATAAGGCTGCCTGTGGTGCCAGTGGTGGTCTCTGATGATTCCCCCCTGGGGCTGGTGGTCTGACCCCACCAACTCCTGTCTGCTGGCCTCCTGCTGCTGGATAAGCTGGTCGTGGTGCAGGTAACGCTAGTCTTGGTGCTCCGTCTCGGCGTTCAGTACAGTCCCTGGAAAAGTGCTGGTTGGATCCGCAGCTCAAACACAGTCCCAACTTACGCCTGCATTCCTTCTCAATGTGTCCTACCTTGCCGCAGTGGTGACAAGTAGGAAGGGGTCTGTCTCTCTGTGCTGCTCTATCTGGCATACCCCTTTGGGCTCGCTTTGCTGAATCCCCATGTGCTGGCCTGGATGGTGCTGATGTGATAGGCCTCTTCAGATTAGATTCCCTCCTGGTGACGCGCTCCAAGCGTCGGGCTGCTGCAAGGACATCGGTATAAGAGGTAGGTGCTACCGTACCAATCACTTTCTGAAGCTCGAACTTCAAGCCGTCAAAGAACTTCTCTGCTTTTTCTTCCTCCGTTGAAATCAGTGTTGGGGCAAAGCGGCTCAGGCGAATAAATTCTGCATTGTATTCCTCTACTGACATGCTGCCTTGGATAAGGCGGTTGAACCTGTCTCTGAGCTCTGACCGTGCAATGGCTGGAATGTACATCTCTTGGAAGAGTCTGGAGAACTCTTCCCATGTGACTCGGTCCTGTCCAAGCCTCCTTTCTTCTGCTAACCACCAGTGATGCGCATTATCAGTCAACTGCATTCTGACTGCAGTCATCCACTTCTCTCTTGGAAGTTCAGCGGCTTCCAACTGATGCTGAATGTTGGTGAGCCACTCATGAACTTCCGTTGGCCCTTCTTTACCTGAAAACGTGCGAGGCTTGAGATGACGGAAATCGGTGATAGATCCCGTCGATGTTCTCCTCGCTGCCGGATTTGCCTGCTCCATTGCGGATACCAGGCTGGTCCTCAGATACTCGGCCTCCTGCCGATGAGCCTCTTGCTGAACTTGCTGCTGTGCTTGCATCATAGCATACATCATCTGGAATATTTGTTGCCCGTCCATGGCTTGTCCTGACGGGAATACTGGCATCTGGGGAGTGAACTGTGGTGGTGGTGGAATGTCATTTCTCCGGAACCTTGGATTAGGCTGTCCGGTTTGATCACTCTGTGATGCTTGTCCTCCACTCCCAGGAGTCACTCCGTCTCCATAAGTAACCACAGCGTCGTGTGGTGTCTCCAAAGGAATATCATCTCTGTTCCCGGAATCCATTGCTCTGAAATCAAAAGATAAACTATGAGAACGCTCAGAGGAATCAATACAGGATGCAGTTCAAGTAACAAATTTCGAGATCGATATAGAGTTCAACAACTGGTTAAATAATGGATGAGATCCTATAGTTCATACTATCCTTAGGGCAGGCTGGTCCGGTCCCTAAGTTGAAACCGAACTATTTAGTCGTAGACCTGCATGGGCCACCACAAAAACCATGTCACGCCCCAGTCCCAAAATACCGTGGGACCGGACGCGTGGCAACGGCCAGCAGTACGCACCGATGGACCAACTCACTATAAAGGATCCATCAGGGCATACTTAAGCTGTAAAACAAGTCTACGACAATCAAGGTACAACTAATCTCATCCACACAAGATATAAAATATGATCCACAGAATAAATAAGGAATGTAAATCATCAGCAAGTCTCACAAAGTACTTCGGGGAACAACCCGATAAATATCTAGTACATTGGTTCAACAGACCAGAAAGTAAAAGACTGAAATAAAGAAATGAAAGCTGAGCATGAACATGGATGCTCAAGAGAAGTCTTCAGCTAAGACCTCGTCCTCAGATGGTGGTACAACTCCTGGATCAGCTCCTGCTCCAGTCCCGTAGATCTCGGGATAAACCACGTCTGTAAAATCTGGGGAACAAAATCCGGATCCAGGTCCTCAGGGGACATAGCAAGGTACAAGAAAGAACATGCCAATAAATACAGATAAGCAGTGCAGCAAATAAATAACTAAATGAACAATAGGGTAAATAAGTAACCATCTAAGTGTAAATGCAAGTGAGAGCATCACTAGTCTCAGGCTGAGCCACTACAAGCTCTGTGTCGGGGAGCCGGTAGCGGTAATAACCGGTAGTGGGTCAGGCTCTGCTACGAGAACCTGCGACCTCTCAATAATAGAAGATATACATAAATACAGCCTGTAGCCTGTGTGTCTCTCCCCACCCCATGTAACCACGCATATCATGACCACAACGTCTCATGCCCATGTCAAGCGCGATCATAGCTAAATGCAACCAGTCATAAGTATCTAATAATATAATGTCCATGTCCTGTATCCCATACAGAATCACCACGAATATCTCGGGAAAATCCTGTCTCATGAATAGTGTCAAGTGTCCTGGGTCATAGGGTACTTGATAAGACAAGTACGAGAATATAAAGTGTCACGGATGTCCATCTCTAGATGACCGTACCCAACACTGCGTACAGTGTCGGCACCCGACTGATAATCGGACGCTAAGTACGTCACACGGTCCTAGGTTGAGCATGCACAGCAGTATATATAAAACAAGGAAAATAGATAACTAAACTGCAGAGTTTGGCAAGGTACACTTGCCTGATGTCCGAATATCAACAACTGTCCTGGTATCCGTGGATCCGGTAGGTACTACTCCAAAAGCTGTAATAAATATCACCAACAGTCTCAGAAGATGTCAAATAGCTGGAAATGCCTGTCCTTACGTCCAATTTGGACACAGGGGCAAAAAGGTCATTTTCGGGCCAAAGCGGGTTCCATATGTGGGCCCACTTTGCACCGAAAAGCGCGTCAGGGTCAAGGGTCTCCAAATTCCGCAAACTCAGTGTCTACAAGTCAGGAACGATGATACGAACCCAACGGAACTTCCAGAATTGGATTCCGATGAGCCGATCACAAAATCACCCGTCAAGTGGAGCCGATGGGGCCCACGATACGTGATTTTGTCAACATCCTCAGAATCGAACCAAACTTGGCTCACAGGACCAGCATATTACTACGGATCCGTTGGCGCAAGTTTCGTCTCGATCCGACGTGTGTACACGAAGTTACAGCGTGTTTCAGAATCGACGGATACGGGGTGTCGTCGGCGGATACGCGTTGATTCCGGGGTGCACGCACCTCCAAATCGACTTCTGCGAAAACCCACACGACCGTATCAACGTCGCACACAGTTTGGTAAAGACCGCGTGCGACCAAGTCGTCCCGATTGGCGGGGCGGACTCAGTTCCGGGGTGAAACAGGGCGTTGTTTCTTCCTGTTTTGGATCGCGGTGTACGATCACTACAGGACGCGCTGCACCGAGCGAGTTGCACGGGCACCGAGAGGGTTATACAGTCTACGCATAGCAATCGACGGAATTGAAAACGGAGTTGCGAGTAGGGAGGAATCAGTACCTGAACAGGGCTCCGTGAATGCTGAAATCTGCGTGTCCGTGAGTACTGTTCGTGTCCTGGTTGATCTCTTGTCTCCTCGCGTCCGGGGTCTGCTGTCCCGGTTCCGAGGTTGACCGGGTCCGCTGAGTCGGGACTAGATCGGCGGGTGGCCGGCCTAGGGATCTGCGGTAGCTGTCGTAGCGAGCGGAGAATCCTCGCGGACGACGGCGAAGCCGAGAGCAGCGGGGAATCGATTCAGCGGGGTTGTTGAACTGGCGGCAGAGTCGGGTGGGGGTGGTCGACAAGGGGCTGTCGTGAGGGGTCGGTGGGCCGGAGACTGAAGAGGGTCGGGGTGTTCGGGATCGGAGTCGGTCGACAGGGTCGAACTCGCCCGGGGGATCAGCTACCCGTGGACGGCGGCGATGAGATGGGCGGTGAGGGGTGATCGAACGGCGGGGTTACAGGCGATGGGAAGCGGCGGCGCCGTTGATCAGCTGCTCGGCGGGGTAGCTAGGTGGTCGACGGCTAGCTTGATGGCGGCGGGAGGTTACGGTTTAGGGGTTGCTCGTCCGTGAGGGATGGATGAAGTCGGCGGCGGGGGATGAAACTAGG
Source organism: Iris macrosiphon (assembly GCA_036927795.1). NCBI lineage: Eukaryota > Viridiplantae > Streptophyta > Magnoliopsida > Asparagales > Iridaceae > Iris > Iris macrosiphon. The sequence goes on from JAYESA010000004.1 coordinate 210,904,715, forward strand.
GTTTCGGTGGCGGCTGGTAGTTGGGGATGGGGGCAACATGGATGTCGAGGCAGCCCCCTTATAGCTGCTACAGGAACTCCGGTAGCTAGGGTTTCTCTGCGGGTTTCGGGTTGGCTTGGGTCGGATTGGTTTGGTTCGGATTCCGTTTGGGTTCGGTTCACAATCTAATTGCTTTTGGTCCTCGATACGTTGCTCCGGTGTCCAATAAATTCACCGAAAACTGCCATGCGTCCGGTTCTCCGTCTTACACAATAAATTTTTACTTCCAGAATATTTTAACCCCATCTAGCCACTCTTAAAATTATTTCTTTAAATCTCACTCATCTTGGTTTTAAATTTCCAAAAATTCCCAAAACGAAAAACTTATTTTAAAATTATTCTCAAAAATTTAGGGTGTTTACACTCTCCTCGCCCACTGACTCCCCTCGACCCGCTTGCCTCACCCTCGCCGTCCACCTCCTTGCTCCATCCGTCCCCGACGAGCACCAACACCACCTCCACAGCCGACCGCCACTCCTTCCCCGATTCTCCCCACCGGCGCCATCACCGGAGCAGCCACCGTACAAACCCATAGCCTCGCCGCCTCCCCCGTCACCCCACGACCCCGTCGACGTCCCGCCCTACTCCGGCGAGCCTCGACGCCTTGCGACAGAAACCCTAACCCTAACGCAGCACAGACACAGGACACGGACGCAGGACACGAAGGACACACTCGGACATGAGAAATCAAACTTCACGGAGCCCTGTTCAGGTAGAGTTTCCTCTCTCCTCGCTGATCCGATTTCTGTTCCGTCAGTTGCGTCGCGTAGACCGCGTGACCCTCTCGATGCCCGTGTAATCCGCTCGGTGCATCGCGTCCTGTGGCGATCGCAAACCGTGATCCAAAAACAGGAAAACCAATGCCCTGTTTTACCCCGGAACTGAGTGCGCTCCGCCAAACGGGACGACTTGGTCGCACGCGGTCTTTACCAAAACGTGTGCACCGTTGATACGGACGTGTGAGATTTCGCAGAAGTTGATTTGGATGTGCGTGCACACCGGAATCAACGCGTATCCGCCGACACCATCCCGTATCCGTCTGTTCTGGAATACGTTATAACTTTGTGTACACATGTCGGATCGAGATGAAACTTGCGCCATCGGACTCGTAGCAATACGCTGGTCCTGTGACCCAAGTTTGGTCCGATTCTGAGAACGTTGACAAAATTGCGTATTGTGGGCCCCACAGGCTCCACTTGACGGGCGATTTTGTGATCGGCTCATCGAAATCCAATTCTAGAAGTTCCGTTGGGTTCGTATCATCGTTCCTGACTTGTTGACACTAAGTTGGACGAATTTGGAGACCTTTGACCCTGACACAGTTTTCGGTGCAAAGCGGCCAATATATGGATCCCGCTTTGACCCGGAAATATTATTTTTGCCCTTGTGTCCAAATTGGACTCAAGGACAGGCGTTTCTAGCTATTTGATATTTTCTAAATCTAATGGTGATATTTATTTCAGCAACCGGAGGAGTACCAACAGATCACACTGAGACCAGATCTACAGTTGGAGCTAGAACCCCAAGCAAGTGTACCTTGCCAAACCCTGCAGCTTTGCTACTTATTTTCTTGACTTAGTTATACATCAGTGGGCAAGTATACCTTGCCAACTTTACATTTCTTGTTGCATTTTTCTTGATTCATTTATATTGCTGTCCATGCTTAACCTAGGACCGTGTGACTTACTTAGCGTCCGATTATTAGTCGGGTGCCAACACCGTACACGATGTTGTATAAGTCATCTAGAGATGGACATTCGTGACCCCTTTACATTCTTGTACTTGTCTTATCAAGTACATTATACCCAGGATACTTGACACTATACATGAGACAGGATCTTTCTGAGATATTCATGGTGATTCTGTATAGGATGTAGGATTTGACATTGACATTATATTCTTAGATACTATATGACTTGTTGTATTAGATATGATTGTGCGTGACATGGACATGGTGCATCGTGGACATGAGATATGTGGTTACATTGGGTGGGGAGAGACACATAGGCTACAGGCTGATCATATATATATATAACCCCTATTGTTGTGAGGCTCAAGACTCTAAACCCGAGCTTGGCCCATTACGTGTTATTACTGCTACCGGCTCCCCGACACAGAGCTTGTAGTGGCTCAGCCTGAGTACTAGTGATGCTCTCACTTGCATTTTACATAGATGGTTACATACTTACCCTATTTATTTCATTATTTGTTGCACTGTATTTACTTTGGCTTGTATTATCTGTACCTTGCTATGTCCCCTGAGGACCTGGATCCGGATTATGTCCCCAGGATTTGTAGACGAGATCTTTTCCGAGGTATACGGGACCGCAGCAGGAGCTGATACAGGAGCTGTACCGACACCCGAGGACGAGATTGTGCCAGAGGACTTCTCCCGGGTATTGGCTTGAGATTCTCATTTATTTATGTTTTTAGTTATTTTATTTCCAGTCTATCGCATTGATGTATCAGACTTATTCTCATATTGTTCTCCGAGACACTTTTATTGAGATATATTAGTTTATTCTATTTGTATTTATTCTGACATTTGATCTGTAATTATCTGTTGTGGATGAGATTAGATTAGACTATGACTTATATCATTGGACCTACTTATTGTTGTATTACAGCTTAAGTATGCCTCGATGGATCCATTAAATTGGGTTTGTCCATCGGTGTGTGCTGCTGGCCATTATCACGCGTTCGGTCCTACGGTATTTTGTGACTGGGGCGTGACATGGTTTTTGTGGTGGCCCATGCAGGTCAACGACTAAATTATTCGATTTCAACTTAGGGACCGAGCAAGCCTGCAATAAGAATAGGATAAGTTTTTTAGGATCTCATCCACTTGCATGAATCGTTCTTTACACCTATATCGGATTCGAATTAAATTCTTGACTTGCATCCTACCTTGATTCCTGTACGCCTCTTATAGTTTATTTTGATGCAGAGTAATGGATTCACAAGCACACGACGAGACTCATCCAGAAACACCACAAGGTGCTGTGATAACCAACGGAGATGAAGTGACACCAGTTAGTGAAGGTCCATCATCATAGCAAGCAAGTCAGCATGCCTCGAGAATCCAGGAAGATGATGTTCCACCATCGACGTAGTTGGCTCCACCGACGCCTACCGTTCCACAAGGACAGGCTATGGACGAACAACAAATATTTCGAATATTCTACGCGATGATGCAAGCCCATCAGAAGGTTCAAGAAGAAGCTCAGCAAAACCAAGCGGAGAAGTTCATCGACAGATTTAGCTCGGAGTTACGGAAGTTAATCAGCTCAAATGCAACAACCATAGACTCGGACGTTCTTGCTGCAGCACGACCCATGGAGCACAACACAAGGATAGAGACCAGCCAGAAGCCGCCGTATGCATCAACACCAGACCAAGCACAACAAGAAAGAGTTGCAAAGCGACCACAAATGAACCCACCACAGAGAGCATCTACACCACTTGTACTAGTCCTTCCTACTTGTCACTACTGTGGCAAGGTAGGCCATTTCGCTAAAGAATGCCGACGCAGATTGGGACTATATTTATCTTGTAGATCCAAAAAGAATTCGGTAAGGGATTGCCCTGAACGTCGAGAGAAAGCAGTGATGATTCATCAACCAGCCACATCAGCACCAGCCGGAGCACCACGGGAAGAAATTGCAAAGAGTTCTCCCATGCACCAGCCGCCAGAAGCATCTCCGCAAGTACTGCCTACCTGTCAGCATTGTCACAAGAAAGGCCACATTGAGAAGGAGTGCAGACGCAAGTTAGGATTATGCTTGATTTGCGAAACTAATCAACACTTAGCCAAAGATTGTCCTCAACATCTAAAGAGAGCACCAATGGTAAACCAACAAGCGTTACCAGCACCAAGGCCAGCCTTTCCAGCATTGGAAGCACCGCAAACGAGAGTTGAAGGAGTCAGACCACCAGCCCCAGGAGGGAATCAGCCGAGGCCACCCTTGGCACCACAAACAACAATCTTCCAGCAGGCTCAACAACAGCAGAGGAATCAACTACAAGAACGTGAACAAGCTCCAGCAATGACTTTGGAAGACGCACAAACCCATGGAGTAGCTAATGCGCATAATTTTTCATAGTTATCTGTTTATAGATTTGTTTTATCTCGTGCCTATTGGTTCATGACCTTAGCCTTAACCTATGTAATTTTAGAACTTGCTTATAATTGATAACTGTAGAGATTATAGAGTCTTTTATTATTGTGCTTATTTTGTGTTGTTTTGTGAACTTGAATTAAGTTGTACCTCCTTTCATCATCATCTAGCGTACTTATATTTGTTGTACTACCTTGACTTATGCTACTAATATAGCCTAGTTTTGCAAGCTTATCCTTTTATCGAGCTTGTTCATGACATATGTATTATTGGGTCGACACACTAATACAATTGTCTATTCAGAATCAGTGTATTACGGTCTGATCAACCTTAGTGCATTTTGGTTCACTCTTCGCACGACTACTTCACGTGGATTGAGATATATAGTTGACTAGTATACTTGCCCTCTAGATATGTCTGAGCATATCGTATTAGTTACATAACTGTACTAATACGAGCATGCGAACAAAGGATTACCAGAATAGGATTTCAATCCACAATTGTCTTGACAAATCCTATTTGAATTCGTTAAACGCCTTGATCCTGATACTTCTATTCTATTACCTCACCCTTGAAGTCTTTATTATTGATCTTCGTCTTCCCTTATTTCGGAAAGACGAAACCTCGTGCTTGGTATAAGTTTGATATATAGACAGTACTAGATATACCCCACAGGCCGGTGGCATTGTTGATGACCCTTTATATATGATTAAGGGAATATCATAGGTGATCTGTTTGGTGTTAAAGACTTGAGGATTCAATACCATGATTAAATAAGTTGGGCATAGCTTTATTAGGTGTATAGCCTTAGATGATAGATGGATAAATTCTAAGTTGGGCAGAGACCGCAATGTTCACTTGAGAGGAATCCTTTAGACTGTAATCAAGTGAGATTGAATAGAGAGAACCCTACCATATTTTAATTTTGAGGACGAAATTTTTATAAGTTGGGTAGATTGTAAGCCCCTTAATTTTCAGTAATTATTAATTTGGTTTTTTCACAATTTTTCGTAATATTTTGGGATTTTTCTGTAATTAAAACCTAGGCTTTTGGTAATTAAATGATTTTTAATTACTATTATTTAATATTAAAATATTATGAAAATAATATTTTATGGTGTAAAATGGAAAACCGGATATAGGATAATTTTTTGGGAATTTATTGGACTCCGAAAGTATTTTTAAAGCCCTAAAAACTATTAAATAAATAAACCAAATTAAACCCGGTTCAATTGAACCAAACCAACTCAGACCCGGTTTACTAAACCGAACCCAGCCTTAGCGGGTCGGGTCAGGTCGGATCTAAACCCGAGCCGAACCCGAATAACCGAAACCCGCACTTAAGCAATAGTGGATCGGGCCGGATTCATATTGAACCCGACCCGACCCAAACCCGTTAACCCATCGAACCCTATTCGGATTCCCAATCAGAAATACTGTTCCGACTATATAATTAGTCCGCCGGAACCCTAATTTTCCCCTCCTCCACTTTACTCCTCCTCGCGCCGCCCGGACGCACCCCGAGCCCTCTCCCTCTCCCTCCTTCCCGACTCCCTCACCTCAGCCCCGCCGTCGACTCCCTCTCTCCTCTTCTCGCCGTCTCCGGTCATCTCCTCCGACGAGCCTCGGCCTCTCCGCCTGCCCTAGCCCGCTGCCCCGTCACCACCTCCCTCCTCAGACCGCAGCAGCCCCTCGACATCCCTCGACGACCTCATCCTCCCCAACGCCCTGTCGACTCCGCCTCGTCGAACCCAGCCCCGCTCGAGTTCTCCCCCAAACTCCTCAGCCTCGACCTCCCCCGCACGCCGGAGCCCGACCTCCTCCACCCTCTCCTCGACCACTGACTCCCCTCGACCCGCTCGTCTCACCCTCGCCGTCCACCTCCTTGCTCCACCCATCCCCGACGAGCACCAACACCACCTCCACAGTCGACCGCCACTCCTTTCCCGATTCTCCCCACCGGCGCCATCACCGGAGCAGCCACCGTGCAAACCCCTAGCCTCGCCGCCTCCCCCGTCACCCCACGACCCCGTCGACATCCCGCCCTACTTCGGCTAGCCCCGGCGCCTTGCGACAGAAATCCTAACCCTAACGCAGCACGGACACAGGACACGGACGCAGGACACGAAGGACACACTCGGACATGAGAAATCGGACTTCACGGAGCCCTGTTCAGGTAGCGTTTTCTCTCTCCTCGCTGATCCAATTTCTGTTCCGTCAGTTGCGTCGCGTAGACCGCGTGACCCTCTCGATGCCCGTGCAACCCGATCGGTGTATCGTGTCCTGTGGCGATCGTAAACCGCGATCCAAAAACAGGAAAACCAACGCCCTATTTCACCCCGGAACTGAGTGCGTCCCGCCAAACGGGATGACTTGGTCGCATGCGGTCTTTACCGAAATGTGTGCGCCGTTGATACGGACGTATGGAATTTCGTAGAAGTTGATTTGGATGTGCGTGCACACCAGAATCAACGCGTATCCGCCGACACCGCCCCGTATCCGTCTGTTCTGGAACACATTTTAACTTTGTGTACATACGTCGGATCGAGATGAAACTTGCACCATCGAACTCGTAGCAATACGCTGGTCCTGTGACCCAAGTTTGGTTCGATTCTGAGAACGTTGACAAAATCGCGTATCGTGGGCCCCACAGGCTCCACTTGACCGGCGATTTTGTGATCGGCTCATCAAAATCTAATTCTAGAAGTTCCGTTGGGTTCGTATCATCGTTTCTGACTTGTTGACACTAATTTGGATGAATTTGGAGACTTTTGACCCTGACACGATTTTTGGTGTAAAGCGGCCCACATATGGATCCCGCTTTGACCCAGAAATGTTATTTTTGCCCTTGTATCCAAATTGGACTCAAGGACAGGCATTTCTAGCTATTTGATATTTTCTGAATCTAATGGTGATATTTATTTCAGCAACCGGAGGAGTACCAGCAGATCACACTGAGACCAGATCTACAGTTGGAGCTAGAACCCCAGGCAAGTGTACCTTGCCAAACCCTGCAGCTTTGCTACTTATTTTCTTGACTTAGTTATACATCAGTGGGCAAGTATACCTTGCCAACTTTACATTTCTTGTTGCATTTTCCTTGATTCATTTATATTGCTGTGCATGCTTAACCTAGGACCGTGTGACTTACTTAGCGTCCGATTATTAGTCGGGTGCCAACACCGTACGCGATGTTGTGTAAGTCATCTAGAGATGGACATTCGTGACCCCTTTACATTCTCGTACTTGTCTTATCAAGTACATTATACCCAGGATACTTGACACTATATATGAGACAAGATCTTTCTGAGATATTCATGGTAATTCTGTATAGGATGTAGGATTTGACATTGATATTATATTCCTAGATACTATATGACTTGTTCCATTAGATATGATTGTGCGTGACATGGACATGGTGCATCGTGGACATGAGACATGTGGTTACATTGGGTGGGGAGAGACACACAGGCTATTGTTGTGAGGCTGATCATATATATATAAAACCCCTATTGTTGTGAGGCTCAAGACTCTAAACCCGAGCTTGGCCCATTACGTGTTATTACTGCTACCGGCTCCCCGACACAGAGCTTGTAGCGGCTCAGCCTGAGTACTAGTGATGCTCTCACTTGCATTTCACATAGATGGTTACATACTTACCCTATTTATTTCATTATTTGCTGCACTGTATTTACTTTGGCTTGTATTATCTGTACCTTGCTATGTCCCCTGAGGACCTGGATCCGGATTATGTCCCCAGGATTTGCAGACGAGATCTTTCCCGAGGTATACGGGACCGCAGCAGGAGCTGATACAGGAGCTGTACCGACACCCGAGGATGAGATTGTGCCAGAGGACTTCTCCTGGGTATTGGCTTGAGATTCTCATTTATTTCTATTTCTAGTTATTTTATTTTCAGTCTATCGCATTGATGTATCAGACTTATTCTCATATTATTCTCTGAGACACTTTTATTGAGATATATTAGTTTATTCTATTTGTATTTATTCTGGCATTTGATTTGTAATTATCTGTTGTGGATGAGATTAGATTAGACTGTGACTTATATCATTGTACCTACTTAGTGTTGTATTACTGCTTAAGAATGCCCCGATGGATCCATTAAATTGGATTTGCCCATCGGTGTGTGCTGCTGGCCATTATCATGCGTCCGGTCCCACGGTATTTTGGGACTGGGGCATGATACCGCAGCATAAAGGAAATCTCCTTCACAATTTAGCCTTTTACGCCAACAAGACAGTTATTTGGCTTTTACGCCAACTATTTTTTGCAGAGGCAGCTACCTACGTGGCTTGCATGCCATGATCTTCGAGAAGCAGTTATACGCGTTACCTTATAAAGGGACACGTGTTATACGCATATTCAGAAGACAATTGGAACGTGGGTAGCAGTTATCATAACCGCAGCGTAAAAGATTCAATCTTCTTCATAGTTTAGCCTTTTACGCCAACAAGACAGTTACTTGGCTTTTATGCCAACCTGGCAGTTATTCGATTGATCTCTATAAATAGAGACCCCTGGTCACAGGGTAAGAAAGGACCGGACAAGGCATAATCAGAGATCAGAGAGAAAAGAGAGCACAGACAGAGAGTTTTGGCTGACAACTTTGGCAATAGGAATTCGATCCTACTTGCAACTCTTGAAGCTTCTTCTACAGCACTTCTTCATCATCGTTTGGTCCAAGGAATAAAGTGATCGACTGCAGATCAGACTTCTATAGCAATACTTTCCCAGAATTATTTTATTGTACTTAACATCCTCGTATAGGATTAATTATACTCTTTTCTTGTTTGTAAGCAAAAAGGTTTCGTACAAACCTTTTTCTTTGTTTATCATCAAACAAAATGGCGACTCTGCTGGGGACGACTTTCTCCTCGGACGAGAAAGCAACCGCTCAACACGATGTTGTATCCATCGGATCGACGAAGAAGACTTTGGTCGTCCAGTTCGACCAATCTTCCTAAGAAGACATGCTTCATGCAGGGGGTAGCTCTCATTCCTCCTCTGTCCAGAACAACATGAAGCTGCGTAAAGTGTGGATGCCTAAGACGTCCTCTACCCTTCCTGCAAGCTCTCACTCACTGATCAACAAGGTTGTGACAACACAGCCAACACGTCCTGCGCATAAAACTTTGTCTCCCGTTTGTAACGTGGTAGACAACACTTCTGGCAATGCCTCAGTGCCAATCCAGAAGTCTCAGATGCGTCCTATGCGTAAACCTTCTCTCCCGTCTGTGACGTGACAGACAAATTTTTTGGCAAGGCCTTAGTGCCAATTCAGAAATTTTAAATGCGCCATGCGTGTAAAAATAAATCTCCCGTCTATGATGAGGCAGATATACCCTTTGATCACATCAAAGGAAAACAAGTGGCGAATCCTTCAACCTCTAAGCTTTTACGCCAACAAGAGAAGAAAGTTCCCACTCTTCAAATTATGCGTGACGCTGGAGGACGTTTGAGGACTTTCCATGTTTTGCGCGAACCTATGCAAAAATCTAAATTATGCCAGGATAGGTCTGTCCGCGTAAAGAAGACTCGTTTCACGGGAAGATACGCTCCTCGGACAGATGATGGATCATACGCTACTCACATGGGTGAACTGTTGTATTCCCATGGCAGAGAAAGGGTTATGGTTCCTAATCTCCACATTCCTACTGATATAAAAAGGCAGAATAAGCCTTCTTCTTCTTCTGGTAATCCCCTTGATTTGCGTAATTTTTTGATCCAGAAACGCAAAGACAGGGGATCTCCTAATATGTCTATTACACCCCCTAGAGAACATTGTTGTAATAGTCATAAGGTTGTAATTAACAATTGATGTTCTAAAGCAAAATGGTCAATTTTTGACCGGTTGAACTACTTTTTGTCATTACAGGAGAAAGAACCAACATTTGCTTCAGTAAACATGGCTTCGCATATTCCTAGAGGAAAGTCGAGTTCAAGACGTCATCCCTCTAGAACTCCGAGCCGAAGGAGATTAGACAGACTCATCGAGACTTTTGAAGAAGGTGTTTTTCGAAACACTCGCTCGAGGTCACGACAATCAGCTTCATATTCTTCAGATTTCGACACTGAGGGTCGCCAATTTTCTGAATTTGATGTTGAAATTATAGACTCAATCTCTACAGAGATCTATACTAATCCCTCGGTGACATCTAGAGAAATGAGAGTTTATGCTGTTGGGGACGAACATGAAGAAGCTTCCCCATCAGGAAGTACTGAACAACGCATCACTGTATTGGAAACATCACTTAAAGAGATGCATACCATGATGGAGAGTATGTACCAGATGATGGTGACTCAACATACAGCTGCAATAGCTCAAACACCTGTTCCTCCGACTCAACTATATGTGGGGGTAGACATACCACCATCCAATGCAAGCCAAGAGCCTGTTCAAAACCAAGAATCAGCTGCTCCTCAACCTCTTAACCCGGAAAATATATTACCTCCTGTTGGAGTTACAATACATCCAATCTCTCACCTTTCTGCTGTCCCCAAGCAGTTCGGGAATTGAAAGCCCAATTTGATGCTTTAAAACATAAAGATCAGTTCAAAAAGTTGGAAATTAACCAGCCATATCCTGCTGTCTGGGATGAGATCCCTTTCCCACCAAAATATAAACCACAGGCTATGGTTTTGTTTAAGGAAAAGACGTCGCCAAGCCAGTATATGAACTACTTCAGTATAACGACGGTATTGTTGCAAGGAAATGATGCCCTTCTCACTCGGGTGTTTAAAGGTTGTCTGTCTGGAGTAGCTTACCAATGGTATCGTAGTCTATCTGATAATTGCATTACTTCTTTTGAAGATTTCAAGACTTTATTCTTTGCTCGATTCTACGAGGGAGGAATTGACATGTCTATGTCGTCACTCATCGAAGTAAAGCAGTAGAAAAAAGAAAACGTTCGTACTTTTATTGAACGCTTTCGTCAGGCTACTTTACAGATGCCTCCTGGAGTTCCAGATTCAACCTTGGTGGATATTTGCAGAAAGAACCTTCTCTCATTGATCTCAGTATTCACGGGACCATATCAGTTCCATGATTGGCCCCCATTTGTCATATCGGCAGTAGCCGCTGAAGATAATAGTCGGAAGGCTCGAGACAACGAAATCATGATCTCTGCCTCTGATAGAGGGAAGCGTTCATCCTCCAATAATGACCACACTCATAGTTCAAAAGGAAAGAAAGCCCTGGCAATCAACATGTCCAGGCAAAATACTCCGGTAACTATGCAGATGAATTCTGGAACTTCCAGACCTAAAGAAGAATATTCTTTTGACGACGACGATATTCCAAGCATATTTGATTGTCTAGTCAAAAGTGACAAGCTTACTCTACCAGAGATAAAGCGTCCAAATAAAGTCGGCAGTACAAATAATCCTAAGTACTACATTTTTCACAGGTACATACATCACCCCATAAAGGCATGCTATGTACTGAAAAGGAAAATCCAGGAGTTGATCGACGCCAAAGCCATCATTTTGCGTAATAACGAGAAGACGGTCACTGCAAACATGATCTCACTCCAATTTGGTAATTTCCCCCCTTAAGAAGTACCGGATGGTGTGGTACCTATTCCACGGGCAATGATGAATATTGTTAATCTCCTTCCTACCAGGGGTCAAAATCAAGATTTAGTGCCCCTAACTACCAAGCATGGAGAGATCATGTGGGTTCACCCTGATCTAGTATCAGGAATTGAGGAAGAGACTAAGGCTGCTAAAGCTAAGTCTAAGAAGAAGTCAAGATGTAAACCATGCCATATGGTTGGGATATCCCCGGCATCGGAGAAAGAGGCTTTAGCAACCGGAATACGGTCAGGAAAAGCCTACCTCAAAGAATATGGAGGGAATCATGAAGAAGCAACGGTAGACACTTCAGCTACCAAACCTCCAGAGCCTGAACCTGTTATACCAGAGGCAGGTCCTTCTAAATCAGCTTCTGTGGACAAAGGTAAACAAAAAGAAGTTCGTTTCGATAAACCTCTGAAGAATATTCAAAACAAAGGTTTAGAGAAACCATATAACTTCGACATCTTAGCTCAGTTGGCTAATACTCTAGCCAGATTGTCCATTTTTGAGCTACTTCGGCTATCCAAAGACACTCGTCAAGCCTTGAGTGAAGCATTAATGCAAGCAGATATATGCTTGAATCAGCTCAAGTCCCCTGATAAAGAGTCTGTGGCATGTCCTCAATGCCATAGTGTGATGGAAGTGGTCCCTAACATCACTTTCACTCAAGAGGACATGTTGTTGAAGCATAACAAATATGACAGGCCTCTTTATTACACAGGATACATCGGTTCTATTGAGGTAGACCGGATTCACATAGATCCAGGATCGTCAATCAGCATTATTCCTCATAGTCTGCTAAGACCATTGAGAATCCCTACCAGTGAACTGGCTTACACTACCACTACAATTGTTGGCTTCAATGCCAGGAAAAGCAGACCATTGGGGAAGATTCGTCTGAGGATCCAGATTGGTGACCTTAGATCATTGGCTACATGCTATGTCATTGATTCGGAGGTATCTTACAATATTCTGTTGTGTAGACCATGTATCCATGATCACAATATTGTTCCTTCAACTCTATACCAATGCTTCAAATATGTAGATACTCAAGGAACAGTGAAAACAAAATTCACCGATCTCAATCCATTCAAAGAGTTGAATCCTACTATTCTGATGCCATGCTGCACTCAAGACTAAATTAAAGAGGTGTCAGACAAGATGGAGGAAGAATCTCACCAGGAGCCAGGAGAACCATCTGTTGAGCAACCTTTGTCAATCCAAGTGAAAGGGCGGATTACCCGTCCAAAAGTCATGGAACCCATGACTATTCACTTGGGCAAAACAAAATTGGGAGGAGGAAATGATCCTCTAGTGATCAATCTGAACAAGAAACCTCCACCTTTGGTCATTGACCTTAGGCGCAACGAGCAGTCAGTTGATGTAAATTTAATCGGGGATGTGTGTTCTGATGATAATAAAGATTCTCTTTTCCAGTATATTGATGCCCAATTTCCTAATCAGGAATTTTCTCCTCATGAAGATATAGAACCCATAGCACAAAAATTCTTGGAAGATATATACTTCTATCATCCATACGTGTAGGAAGTAGCATCAACATCTAATATCGTCATGACATATGGGCTACATGAAGATTCCATCTTTATTGTTCCACTTACTCGCAATGATCAGCATCCAATAGTCTTCGGTTGCATGCGGAATAGACCGATCGTACAAGAAGATTCTCACGAGTCTGATCGTACAAGAAGATTCGTACAAGAATATTTATATCCTACTATTGCATCATGGCCCTTTGAAGCATGGGGTATGGATATCATTGGTCCTATTCATCCTTCATATTCTAGAGGACATCGGTTTATATTAGCTATCACTGATTATTTCTCCAAATGGGCAGAGGCAATTCCTCTTGCTGAGGTAAAGACATCCAATGTGATCAGCTTTATCAAGCATCATATAATTTATCGCTTTGGGATACCCCAAAGGATAATTCATGATAATGGGCCTCATTTCATCAGTCAAGCGTTTCACTGATTTTGCGATAAGAATCGGATATAAAATATGGCCTCAACGGCATATAATCCTGCTGGTAATGGTTTGGCAGAAGCCTTCAACAAAACCATCATCAAACTCTTGAAGAAGTTTGTCTCTTCAAACAAAAGAGATTGGAACGAGAAATTGGGGGAATGTCTGTGGGCATACCGCACAACGGTACAAACACCAACGGGTTGTACTCCATTTTTATTAGTTTATAGGTATGAAGAAGTTCTCCCTATTGAAATTCAAATTCCATCACTCAGAATAAAAGTAGCTAATGAGCTGACTCAGGAAAATAATAATCGTTTAAGACTTCAAGAGCTAGAAGGATTAGACAAAAAATGCCTTTAAGCTCAATAGTGCATCGAATTCTACCAAGCACGCATCTCCAGATCTTTTAATCAAAAAGTGAAGGAAATAGTGTTCAAAGTTGGTGAGCTAGTTTTAGCTGTGAAGAGGCCATTGATCATTACACATAAAAGTAAGGAGAAATTCTAGCCCAAATGGGAGGGCCCTTATGTGATTGAAACAATATTTTCAAATGGCGCTTACAGATTAGCCAAGCCTAATAGAGATTTGATAATGGCTCCTATCAATGGCAAATTCTTGAAGAAGTATTATGCTTGATCTCCTTTGTTTAACAGAGTATGATGAAGATTTTATTCTGATGATACTACATACAAAGATTATCTGAATCAAATTCTATCATGTTCTTATGACCTCTGAATAGATATGTTTAACTAATTTGAAACTTTAAAACCTATCATGTCCATATTACCTATGATAGTGTTTTATATACAAATTTAGTTGGATCATATTCTATCATGTTCATATTACCTCTGAATAGATATATTCAGCTAAACCTTACCGAAAGTATATCATATCCATATTACCTCTGATATTACTTTCATCTTAGCCTATCATTTATATTCTAAAGTGATGGGTCCACAAAGTCAGAAAATGTATCTTTATTATCTCTGGGAATAACAAATTACAAAAGAAGCAAAAAAGTACATCATTGGGGAGGAGCAGTTAAATCGCAGATCTGTTGCGCCAAAGCAGCCATCCTCTCATTCCTGGAGTTTAAAATGTTGGTGCGAGCCAGTTCCGGCTTTTCTTCGTCATTGCTCAAGAGAGATAGTTCGGACAGAGAATCAACAAAACTTGCTTGGATGACACCCACATGTGTCAAGTTCTGTTGAGCTGTATTCACTTGGCCCTCCAACACATCATGAACTAGCGATACTTTGAGAAGCCTCTCCCTTGTTTGAGCAAGTTCAGCTTCCAGTTCTTGAACCCTCACTTCATATCCCTCACATTCAGCACGGCACTGAGCTAGCTGAGGAATACTCTCCACCAATATCGATTTCTCTTTCTCCATCTCTTGTTGTCGTTCCTGGATGGATTTGTTTAAAGTTTCAGCCCTCAGAGCAAATTTTGAAGTTAGGGAGTCATACTCAGCCTGAACCAAGTCATTGATGCTGTCTCGGGATAGTTGCAAATATTCGTTAATGGGTTGTTCTAAACCATTAACCATTTGATCTAGCGCATTAGCTCTTTTAGCGTCATTAAAATTTCTAATCTGCGCTATAGTGAGCTTGGAGGACGTCTTCAGAGCATCAAAGCCTAGATTCTTCTCCATTACCATGGATATTAATTCTTTCAAAGTGAGTTAGAATATGCTAGTGTATTGTTCAACTAGCATGGCAAATCTTGAATGGACGCTGGGAGTGGCCGCAATATCAGTGAATCTCCTTTCTGGAATGACTGCAGAGGATGTTTCCACAGTCGTTGCTTCAACAGATGGCGCGACAAAAGAAGAGACACCAATAACAGTTAAAGTTGTTGGCATGCTCGACGAAATAGGCACAATCGAGATGGTGGGTTCATCCACCTCTGATTCTATTTGAACCACTGCTGCGGGATCATATCTGAGAATATTGTGGTTTCAAGGCACACTTCTTCGACAGTGGTCACCGCCGTTTCATTAGCTGGATCCACAATAAAATCAGAGGTTGTTTCAGCTCCGCCCTCCCCAGAAATGTCTTCGCCTAAAAATAAGATAAGAGAAAGTTAATATCATTTTGATGTTAAATTTTCCTGAGAAAAGCGTAAAGATAACATTTATCCATGGCCTATGGTATGTATATTGCGTCTGCAGCCTGTATAGCTAAAGCATTTCTTAATAATGCTAAACAAGCTATCATACCTGGTGAGGAGGGTACACCAACTGACGCTTGAGGGTAGTCATCCCAGTCATCACCCAGATCTACTCGAGGTTCATCAGGTAGAATCTCGCTTGAAATACTTACAGATGAAGGAGAGGCTAGTCCCATTATTTGTCTTGTAAAAGGTATATGGATTATTAGCGAGCTCGGCCTCGAAGGCGATATAGAAGCATCACCAGTAACGGTGGTAGATATAATCGCGGCAACAGTCGCGGACAAAGAATCTCTAGTACTTTCAGCTGGGACTGTGGAGGCTCCTTCTTTAAAAGGCAAAGGATCCCTAATCAAAGAATTATCCCTAACAGGGAAAATAATAGGTTCACTCCTGGATGAGGCCCCCTTGGTGGAAGTCCTTTTAGGACCTTTTGTAGTCTGCTTCTTCTTACAAGGGGAAGCCTCTTTCTGAGTAGAAGCCTTTCGTTTATTGGAAATTATGAGAGGCTCTGCTGGTGGAGCTATTACGCCTCTCGGTAATATCAACAAGTAATCATCTGCATCAATAGTTTTATCACCTTCATCAGAGGAGACTGATGGTATCTCCTCTCTTCCAGTGGACTTATGGGAGGGCATTCTGAAACTTTCATATACATCAAAATCACGATAGAAGGTATTGATGGACATATAAAACTGTGCGTACGAATAAAGAATGCACAATTCCATGGAGAGAGAAGTCGCAGGTACAACAAAGGTTGCTCCAGTACAACCCATGATGAAATACCGCCATCCTCTAGCTCCATCAATAATCCAACCTTTGAATTTAAAACTGGTGATGGGATTTCCCATGTGCAACTGATCATATCCAAATTGCCTGGCGAAATGGCTAGGCAAATATGGCTCCAGGTAGCAGTGGTCCTCACTTCTATACAGCAGGTGTGAAGGTCTAATACAGACCAACCAGTAAAAGGCTTCAGGAGAAAGAATAGACTTCCCCTGACCTACATCATGGAGTTTAGCCCCCTGCTGATTGATATGTACGGGGGAAATGGTGCAGAAGAATTTTCAACTATGGGCAAAATTTAGTGCTAGTCGACAATCTATGACGCTAGTCACATTCCAAGAAGAATTATTGTAACTCAATAAGAAGTTATTACCCGAACCACTGGCAGATCCGGGAGACATCACTCTGGTGTTGTGAAGGATTAACAATCCTATCATATATAAGAATGGTAATTCCACTCTGGGATATCCTTCGCGCTGAGTGGTATCGGCCAGCAGCCCATCAGTAATAGCCCTCAGGCCAGCTTGTATCCTGCATACCATGGCAGGGAGTAGGCCCAATCTTGCTCCAAATACCAAATGCACTACGGGCCATAGGATGTTGCGATGAATACGATCCGCAGACGCGATGCCAGGCACCACCCATCAGCATATCCAAATAGAAAGGAAGCCAGCCAGTTGAGCTTCTTTTGATAGAGGCTTTCGGCAATGCCTCATATAACTGTAGGTTTTGGTTCCTGCAGGATAACCCCCTATCTCTTCATTAAGAACACAATCTGGAGCTCCTGCATCTTCAATAAGGTCATCGATTATGTTGGCATTAAGAATGCTCGGAGGGTTCAAAGGTTTGTCTTTGCTATCTACAACATTGTCCTGCTTGGCATTCCTAGCCTGATGGAAGAAAAGGTAAGATATCCATTTGTTAATATGGGCTAAATCAGAAGGCTCTCTATAGAAAGTGGTGCATGCAAGATAGTGGCTCATCAATTCTTGGTATACAATCGCTACCCGAGGGTTGGTGTCCTTCAACTCTCTGTTGGTGGGGACATATTCTTCATAGAGAATGTCTCCCATGGGTAGCTTTGAGATATCTGCCATCTTATGGAGTGCTAGGCCCAACTCACCTATTGGAGTGGCGAAAGTCCCAGTTAGCGAGTTATATCGCTCCATCAAAGCTAAGAACAAATTGGTGTTGATAGGCAGCCCAACATTAGTAGCACTCACAGCCTCAAATAAGTTAATACTTTCTAGCTCCACTTGAAAGTGCTTCAGGGCCCATGCAGTTAATCCGGCCCATCGAAGATTGTGGAGGTTAAGCCATCCACTAGTGTGAGGGTTAACCTTGGGATATACTCCTCCCTGCTCCATGAATTCATTGCAGAAAGTTGCCATTTGAAATGGCTGGATCAAAGAAGAGGCCTCACTAGGGACGCTGCCTGGTAGTAAGCCTCTGAAGGGCATAATAGGACCTGAGGGACTACTTACAAAGGATCCTCGGTCTAATCATTTCTTATAGAAGATCTTCCCTGGCTGGCCATGAAGATTAGGAGTCAGAGTCCATGCCATCCTTCTGGGATGCGTAGCATGGAATAAGGCAGAAATGGGGTAGTCCCTGAACATCTTTGGCAGATACATAATAGTGCCCTCAACAGAAAATACCCAGTCTTCCTTTTTGG
Source organism: Iris macrosiphon (assembly GCA_036927795.1). NCBI lineage: Eukaryota > Viridiplantae > Streptophyta > Magnoliopsida > Asparagales > Iridaceae > Iris > Iris macrosiphon. The sequence continues at coordinate 210,923,084 of JAYESA010000004.1, forward strand.
GCTTCGTTTGGGATTGCTTATCAATAACATCCCCAAATAAGAAAGTTGGTTTCTTATACTCAGTTCCATCTATGTATGTCAAGGGTTCTCCGCTGATCATACTTAGCAACATTCTTTCTCCTTGGGCCGAGACCAGAATTTCCCTTTCTTGAGGATACTCGTTTCCAGAGATGGGGAAAGTCACATGGGACAAGTCCTCCAAGTAGTTAGAATTTAACATTCCAGCAACAGAGCCCATTACTTCAGCCAGAGGAGGGATCTGTAGGTCCACTGCAAAAAAGCAAGAGAATAAGTCAGTTTTTACGCTGGAATTTACTTTCAGTGCGTAAAACGCAAGGTTTGCAGTATACACCAAAATTTGACAGTCTGAGTTTTTATGCCAGATTGCAAAATATAGATTTTTATGCTAGAATTTACTTTCAGTGCGTAAAACACAAGGTTTGCAGTATACGACAAAATTTGACAGTCTGAGTTTTTACGCCATATTGCAAAATATGGAGTTTTACGCTGGAATTTACTTTTAGTACGTAAAACACAAAGTTTACAGTATACGCCAAATTTGACAGTCTGAGTTTTTACGCCAGATTGCAAAATATGGAGTTTTACGCTGACACATTAAAATGTGGGCTTATTTGCGTATAGACGTATAACGTGTGCGAAGGATTTTTATTTTTTCTCTCAAAATTTTACCAGTGATGCCCGGTGCAAAGCTAGACGGCGGAGCACTTCGTTCAGAATGAGGCTCGCTTGGCTTAGTAGGAGTCGCTCGTGGTTGAGCAGAGTAGCAAGATGATGAAGCGGCTTTCTTTCCTTTAGCGGCGAAGGTCTGTTTTGGTGCCATGGCGAATCTGAGTTTTTTTCAGAAAGAGACGAAGGGCTTTTCAGAAAAAGACGAAGGGTTTTCTCTCTCTCATGACCTAGGCCTATTTATAGAGTTCAAATGACTCTCCGAATCCTTAACCAAATCCGATTTTTTTATCATTGTCGGTTAAGATTTGGGGCCACGTCAGCCGATCATTTGAAAAGGAAGATAGATAGTCATGCTGCGTAAAGGATCCATCAGAAGCTACGGATCTATGATTTTACGCTCAGAAGCTACGGATCTATGATTTTACGCTCAGAAGCTAAAGATCTATGATTTTACGCTCAGAAGCTACGGATCTATGATTTTACGCTCAGAAGATACGGATCTACTATTTTATTCTCAGAAGCTACGGATCTATGATTTTACGCTCGGATGCTACGGATCTATGATTTTACGCTCAGAAGCTATAGATCTATGATTTTACGCTCAGAAGCTACGGATCTACTATTTTACGCTCGGATGCTACGGATCTATGACTTTACGCTCAGAAGCTACGAATCTACGATTTTACGCTCAGAAGCTACGGATCTACGATTTTATGCTCAGAAGCTATGAATTTACGATTTTATGCTCAGAAGCTAGAGATCTATGATTTTACGCTCAGAATGACACGAATCTATGATTTTACGCGTATCTTAAATTACGTGGGACAGATCAGTTAGCAAAATACGCGTATATCTTGATAATTTGGCTTTTACGCTTGAAAAAGCCAGTTACAAGAGTTTACGCAGGAAATGCTCTTCTTATCAGCATTTTTCTCTTCTTTTTCATTCGAGAGGACTTCATCAGACGAAGGGCCAAGAAGTTCCCTGAAAATGTCTGTCTCCATTTGAGATGACTTTCATTCAAAGTTTAGCCAGAATCTTTTACATCTAGTTCAGGGATGGCCTGTTCGGCGGGCATTTCTTGCCCTGTCTCAAAAATCTTTCGAGAAGCCATTTTTGAAGATGATGTTCTGAACAGATGTTCTTCGGATAAGTGACGGTTCATATTCTATGTGACTCCTCGTCAAAACAGTATGACGATTGGATTTTCAAGACAATTTAATGCTAAAGAGTTTTTATGCATCTTTCTTTATGCGTAAAAGTTTGAACGTAACGGGAGGCATATTTATCAGAGTCTGGGTAAAAATTACTCAAGCGTGTTGAAGCTGCGTATTACCAGACTTCCTCTCAGCAACATGGCAAATCAATAGTGCGTAAAAGAAGACAATTTTATTAATCATGATTACATATGATGGAAATCTATTTTTTTATAAAGGATTTTTCATTAATATTTAAGATCATGATTACATATGATGGAAATCCATTTTTTACAAAGGATTTTTTATTAATATTCAAGATCACGATTACATATGACGGGAATCTACTACGCTAGGTTCTTGTCAGATGGAGATCTTCATTTCTTCTTCTGCAGCACTTTGTCAGCTCCTATACGCCGGGTGCCAAGAAAATGGTGAATGGAGGGAGGATACAAAACTGGGCCTGTTTAAATTATTTAAGCCCACCTCCCATACGTCATCGGTGGCGATGCTTAGAAATTGTGATTGGCATTCAGACCCAACGCAATACTGGAAGACACGGCCAAGCTGCACCCCAGGATCTATCTTCATAATAGGGGAAAATACAGCTAGCAAGTTGTGTGGTCTAATGCGACCCTTTCTCTCTCTTTGACGAATTACCATATAAAATCGCTGATTACATCGAGCAAATGAAGCTATGATAACCTTCCATGGTCCATCATTGCAGAAAATATTTGCTTGAAGACGTCTCTTTTTATGGCTCCTTATATGCTGGAAGAACATAATCTTCTTTTTTCTCAGATCAGCCCAATGAATCTCAGCAGCCATCTTTGTGGTGAAGGAAGTATAGAAAAATAAGTTCATTTGCTTGCCCTTATATAGGCAGAAGAGAATATACAAATCCCAACAAATTCTTAAATGTAGCCGAAAAAGTAGCCTTGAAGAACGGGTCAAACTTGACCATTTCAAGCTTCATTCAAAGTATTTCAAATTACGAGAAATTTGAAAACTTTGAAGGAGGTCTTGTAGAAGCATGAAATACGCTGGAAAATTATACGCGTATTATACAGTCAAAACCCCCAATATACATGAAGTCCACGTAAAACAGAGCTTCAAGACTGTGTGGCATAAAATATGGCTTCAGAGCTGTCCGCATAAAACAGAGCTTCAAGACTGCGTGGCATAAAATAGGGCCTCAAAAGCTGTCCGCGTAAAGCAGAGCTTCAGAGCTGTCCGCGTAAAGCAGAACTTCAAGGCTGTATGGGGTAAAAGGTTGCTATAACTTCCTACATAAATTTTAAAATATGTTGTTTTAAATGCAGTATAAAGTGGTATGAGGAACTCTTCGTATTCCTCGAATGAATTTGTCAGACAAATCAGTGAACCTGACTTTTGACAAAAGTACTGCATGATGATCTAGAGGACGGCTGTAATGATGATTTTGCACAGAGACCCAAGTTATTGTCTAGTGATTTATTCTTGATACAAGTTAATTTTACGCATTCAAAGAATATGCTACCTATTCTACATGGGCAGAAATGAGTTTTTACGCTCAAGATAAGACAAAATTAGACGCCACGTCAAAAGCTGTTTCTCGTACAGAGCTCGAGGCATATCTCTGCATTTAATGCATGAGATTGAGGCATATCTCTGTATTTAATGCACGCTATTTTGTTCTATTCTTTAGATTTTGTCATAACTGGGAGAGCTAAAACTGTGACTAATACGCTCACATCACCATCCTTGCATTTTATGCCAACCAGGCTATTTTCAACTATAGGAGTACGCCGTATACTATCTCCTCGAAATACGCCAACTCGGCTATATTTGCAAAGGTATGTGATAAGGTTATTTAGTCCAGAATACGCTCAAGACCTCAGTGCCAATCCAGAAGTCTCAGACGCGCCCTGCGCGTAAACCTTCGTCTCTCGTCTGTGACGTGGCAGACAAAATTTCTGGTAAGGCCTCAGTGCCAATTCGGAAATTTCAAACGCGCCCTGCGCGTAAAAATACATCTCCCGTCTATGATGAGGAAGATGTACCCTTTGATCACATCAAAGGAAAATAAGTGGCGAATCATTCAACCTCTAAGCTTTTACGCCCACAAGAGAAAAAAATTTCCACTCTTCAGATTACGCGTGACGCTGGAGGCCGTTTGAGGACTTTCCCTGTTTTACGCGAACCTATGCAGAAATCTAAATTATGCCAGGATAGGTCTGTCCGCGTAAAGAAGACTCGTTTCACGGGAAGATACGCTCCTCAGACAGATGATGGATCATATGCTACTCACATGGGTGAACTGCTATATTCCTATGGCAGAGAAAGGGTTATGGTTCCTAATCTCCACATTCCTACTGATATAAAAAGGCAGAATAAGCCTTCTTCTTCTTCTGGTAATCCCCTTGATTTGCGTAATTTTTTGATCCAGAAACGCAAAGACAGGAGATCTCCTAATATGTCTATTACACCCCCTAGAGAACATTATTCTAATAGTCATAAGGTTGTAATTAACTATTGTTGTTCTAAAGCAAAACGGTCAATTTTCGACCGGTTGAACTACTCTTTGTCATTACAGGAGGAAGAACCAACATTTGCTTCAGTAAACATGGCTTCGCATATTCCTAGAGGAAAGTCGAGTTCAAGACGTCATCCCTCTAGAACTTCGAGCCAAAGGAGATTAGACAGACTCATCGAGACTTTTGAAGAAGGTATTTTTTGAAACATTCGCTCGAGGTCACGACAATCAGCTTCATATTCTTCAGATTCCGACGCTGAGGGTCGCCAATTTTTTGAATTTGATGCTGAAAGTATAGACTCAATCTCTACAGAGATCTATACTAATCCCTCAGTGACATATAGAGAAAAGGGAGTTTATGCTGTTGGGGACGAACATGAAGAAGCTTCCCCATCAGGAAGTACTGAACAAAGCATCACTACATTGGAAACATCACTTAAAGAGATGTATACCATGATGGAGAGTATGCACCAGATGATAGTGACTCAACATGCAGCTACAATAGCTCAAACACCTGTTCCTCCGACTCAACTACGTGTGGGGGTAGACATACCACCATCCAATGCAAGACAAGAGCCTGTTCAAAACCAAGAATCAGCTACTCCTCAACCTCTTAAGCCAAAAAATGTATTACCTCCTGTTGGAGTTACAATACATCCAATCTCTCACCTTTCTTCTGTCCCTTTCCCAACTGAAGATCCGATACAAGCAGTTCGGGAATTGAAAGCCCAATTTGATGCTTTAAAACATAAAGATCGGCTCAAAAAGTTGGGAATTAACCAGCCATATCCTGCTGTCTGGGATGAGATCCCTTTCCCACCAAAATATAAACCACAGGCTATGGTTTTATTTGAAGGAAAGACATCGCCAAGCCAGTATATAAACTACTTCATTAAGATGACAGTATTGTTGCAAGAAAATGATGCCCTTCTCACTCGGGTGTTTAAAGGCTGTCTGTCTGGAGTAGCTTACCGATGGTATCGTAGTCTATCTGACAATTGCATTACTTCTTTTGAAGATTTCAAGACTCTATTCTTCGTTTGATTCTACGAGGGAGGAATAGACATGTCTATGTCATCACTCATCGAAGTAAAGCAGAAGAAAAAAGAAAACGTTCGTACTTTTATTGAACGCATTCGTCAGGCTATTTTACAGATGCCTCTTGGAGTTCCAGATTCAGTCTTGGTAGACATTTGCAGAAAGAACCTTCTCCCACTGATCTCAGTTTCACGGGACCATATCAGTTCCATGATTGGCCCGCATTTATCATATCGGCAGTAGCCGCTGAAGATAATAGTCGGAAGGTTCGAGACAACGGAATCATGATCTCTGCCTCTGATAGAGGGAAGCGTTCATCCTCCAATAATGATCACACTCGTAGTTCAAAAGGAAAGGAAGCCCTGGCAATCAACACGTCCAGGCAAAATACTCCGGTAACTACGCAGACGTATTCTGGAACTTCCAGACCTAAAGAAGAATATTCTTTTGACGACGACGATATTCCAAGCATATTTGATTGTCTAGTCAAAAGTGGCAAGCTTACTCTACCAGAGATAAAGCATCCAAATGAAGTCGGCAGTACAAATAATCCTAAGTACTGCATTTTTCACAGGTACATACATCACCCCACAAAGGCATGCTATGTACTGAAAAGGAAAATCCAGGAGTTGATCGACGCCAAAGCCATTACTTTGCGTAATAACGAGAAGACGGTCACTGCAAACATGATCTCACTCCAATTTGGCAATTTTCCCCCTCAAGAAGTACCGGATGGTGTAGTACCTATTCCACGGACAATGATGAATATTGTTAATCTTCCTCCTACCAGGGGTCAAAATCAAGATTGGTCAAAATCAAGATTTAGTGCCCCTAACTACCAAGCGTGGAGAGATCATGTGGGTTCACCCTGATCTAGTATCAGGAATTGAGGAAGAGACTAAAGCTGCTAAAGCTAAGTCTAAGAAGAAGTCAAGATGTAAACCATGCCATATAGTTGGGATATCCCCGGCATCGGAGAAAGAGGCTTCAGCAACCGGAATACGGTCAGGGAAAGCCTACCTCAAAGAATATGGAGGGAATCATGAAGAAGCAACGGTAGACCCTTCAGCTACCAAACCTCCAGAGCCTGAACCTGTTATACCAGAGGAAGGTCCTTCTAAATCAGCTTATGTGAAAAAAGGTAAACAAAAAGAAGTTTATTTCGATAAACCTCTGAAGAATATTCAAAACAAAGGTTTAGAGAAACCATATAACTTTGACATCTTGGCTCAGTTGGCTAATACTCCAGCCAGATTGTCTATTTTTGAGCTACTTCGGCTATCCAAAGATACTCGTCAAGCCTTGAGTGAAGCATTAATGCAAGCAGATGTATGCTTGACTCAGGTCAAGTCCCCTAATAAAGAGCCTGTGGAATGTCCTTAATGCCATAGTGTGATGGAAGTGGTCCCTAACATCACTTTCACGCAAGAGGACATGTTGTTGAAGCATAACAAACATGACAGGCCTCTTTATTACACAGGATACGTCGGCTCCATTGAGGTAGACCGGATTCACATAGATCCGGGATCGTCAATCAGCATTATCCCTCATAGTCTGCTAAGACCATTGAGAATCCCTACCAGTGAACTGGCTTACACTACCACTATAATTGTGGACTTCAATGCCAGAAAAGCATACCATTGGGAAAAATTCGTCTGAGGATCCAGATTGGTGACCTTAGATCATTGGCTACATGCTATGTCATTGATTCGGAGGTGTCTTACAACATTCTGTTGGGTAGACCATGGATCCATGATCACAATATTGTTCTTTCAACTCTACACCAATGCTTCAAATATGTAGATACTCAAGGAACAGTAAAAACAGAATTCGCCGATCTCAATCCATTCAAAGGAGTTGAATCCTACTATTCTGATGTCATGCTGTACACTCAAGACTACACGAAAGAGGTGTCAGGCAAGATGGAGGAAGAATCCCACCAGGAGCCAGGAGAACCATCTGCTGAGCAACCTTTGTCAATCCAAGTGAAAGGCGGACTACCCGTCCAAAAGTCATGGAACCCATGACTATTCACTTGGGCAAAACAAAATTGGGAGGGGGAAATGATCCTCTAGTGATCAATCTGAACAAGAAACCTCCACCTTTGGTCATTGACCTTAGGCGCAACAATAATCAGCTGATGTAAATATAATCGGGGACGTATGTTCTGATGATAATAAAGATTCTCTTTTCCAGTATACCGACGCCCAATTTCCTAATCAGAAATTTTCTCCTCCTGAAGTTATAGAACCCATAGCATAAAAAATCTTGGAAGCTATATACTTCTATCATCCATATGTGTGGGAAGTAGCGTCAACATCTAATATCATCACGACATATGGGCCACATGAAGATTCCATCTTTATTGTTCTACCTACTCGCAACGATCAGCATCCAATTGTCTTCGCTCGTATGCGAAATAGACCGATCGTACAAGAAGATTCTCACGAGTCTGATGTTGGAAAATGCAAATAGCCCACAGGATTTAAAGATTATGCGAAACATGGGTTATGATTTACAGTCAAAGCAAGGCCTCAATTATGGAAAAGGCAGACGAATACCGTTGCATGGTGATCCTTACTATCAATGAACTCATTTCAGGTTAGGGTATACCACACCTCTTGCAACTTCAAACGCCTCTGAGTCAAGTGATGAGACCATTTCCTCTTCTCAAGATGATTTGTCATCCTCCGATTCAGATGATGAATTCGAACTGACATTATCAGTAAATATGGTGTTGACAGATTCCCTAGAAACAGAGAAACAAGAATCTGAACCATTTGAAAATGAATCCTGGGCACAACAAATAGATACACAATGAAACTCTGGTTCGAACAAAAAGAACCACCCACTGAAGATAAGGTTATCCAAGTTAATGTTGGGGATAAATTTTTACCAAAGTCGATATTTATTAGTAATAATCTTTCCGAAGAAGAAAGAGAAAAAATAATCCAGCTGATAAAAGAATATATCGATGTCTTTGCTTGGAATTATGAGGATATGCCAGGTCTTGATCCAAAAGTAGCTACCCATAAACTCAATATATTGTCCAATTCAAAGCCTGTAAAGCAACACCAACGCCGGTTCCGCCCAGATATAATGGATGCCATTGAAGCTGAAATTAAGAAATTAATAGCCTGTAGGTTCATCCGGGAAGAACAACATCCTGATTGGGTCGTTAATGTTGTCTTAGTTATGAAAAAAAATGGAAAAGTGCGTGTTTGCATCGACTTCCGAGATCTAAATGTGGCCTGTCCTAAAGATGAATTCCCTCTTCCCATTACAGAAGTCATGATCGATAATACGTGCGATTTTGAGCGCATGTCTTTCATGGACGGATTTTCAGGATATAATCAAATTAAAATGAATCCTGAAGATGAGAAGCATACTGCTTTTCGTACACCATTGGGAGTATATTGCTATACGGTCATGCCTTTTGGATTGAAGAATGCCGGGGCCACATATCAACGAGCTATGAGTAACATATTCTATGAGCATTTATGCAAAACGGTGAAATATTACGTAGATGATATTGCTGTTAAAAGCTGCCTCAAGGATAATCACATCCAAGACTTGAAGACAATATTTGATTTGATGCGCCAACATCAACTCAAAATGAATCCTACAAAAGTCCTTTCTTGGTGTATCCAGTGGCAAATTTTTGGGATTTGTCATTACTACTAAAGGCATTCAAGTTGACCCTGATAAAGTAAAAGCTATCCTAGAAATGCGACCTCCCCGTAATCTCAGAGAACTTAGGAGATTTCAGGGTCGTCTAGCTTATATCAGGAGATTCATATCCAACCTCTCTGAAAGATGTCAACCTTTTTCTCGTCTAATGAAGAAAGGTGTGTCATTTGTATAGGACGAAGCATGTCAACTAGCGTTTAATGACATCAAACGCTATCTTACTAATCCTCCACTTCTGGTGCCTCCTGTCATAGGAAGACCATTTTTGCTGTATGTTCGAGAAATGGATCATTCTTTGGGGGCTTTCCTCGCACAAAAGAACAATGAGGGTCATGAACAGGCTATTTACTATCTAAGCAGTATGATGGTCGGAGCAGAACACATGTATAACCCAGTGGAAAAAGAATGCTTGGCCCTAATATTTGCCATTCAGAAGACGCGACCTTACGTGACAGGCCAAACTATTCATATCATCTCTAAAATCAATCCACTTTGGGTATTGATGAATAAACCAAGTATTCTTAATTCCCGACTAGCGACTTGGGCAATGCTATTGACACCGTATGATATAGTGTACGTCCCTCAGAAATCTATGAAAGGTCAAGCCTTGGCTGATTTCTTAGCTGCCCATCCAATTCCAGAAACCTCCAAATTATATGAGGATATTTCCGACAAAGTTGCAGAATGTAATTCGGCAATGGAAGGTGATACATGGCAGCTATTCTTTGATGGTGCTTCCAGAACTGGTCCCAAGGGAAACATGGTTTCAGGAGTAGGAATTATTCTGGTAACTCCTGATAAACTCGTCATCTATCGAGCATATTCTCTTAGTGAACCATGCTCTAATAATGTGGCAGAGTATAATGCTCTATTAATTGGGCTTCAAGTTGCTAAAGAATTGGATGTTGAATACTTGAAAGCTTTTGGTGATTCTCAGCTGATCGTTAATCAGGTCAGAGGAATATATGAAGTCCGCAATCCGGATCTCATTCCTTATCACCGAACAACGATCAAGATAGTAATATCTTTTAAAGGATTCTTCTTAGAACATGTTCCTCGATCTCAAAATTTGGAAGCTGATGCTCTGGCCAGTCTAGCTGCAGATCTAGCTATTCCTATAAGAAGGCAGAATTCGGTGATCCTTCTTAACAGAGATTTGTTTTGTGTGAAAATTAATTTTCACATAGAACGCAGCTATGTTATAAACATGGTTCCTCCTAAGAGAGATTGGAGAAGTCCCTTTATAGACTTCGTGTCATATGGAATCTTACCAGAAGATCCTAAAAAAGCAGCATCTATTAAAAGACGATCGCTATGTTTCTATTTTGATGCTTCTTCACAAAGTTTATATCGCCGGACATATGATGGACTATTGTTACAATATCTCTCTGATGACGATGCAAGGCGGGTTATCCGAGAAGCTCATGATGGAGTATGTGGAGCACATCAACCCGGTCCTAAGTTACAGGATCCTCCCAGGAGGATGGGCTAGTACTAGCCTACCATGATTGCAGATGCCGTGGAATATGCAAGAAAATGCAAAGCTTGTCAGGTTCACGCAGATTTCATACATCAACCTTCTGAATATTTACATCCTACTATTACATCATGGCCCTTTGAAGCATGGGGTATGGATATCATTGGTCCTATTCATCCTTCATCTTCTAGAGGACATCGGTTTATATTAGCTATCACTGATTATTTCTCCAAATGGGCGGTGGCAATTCCTCTTGCTGAGGTAAAGACATCCAATGTGATCAGCTTTATCAAGCATAATGTAATTTACTGCTTTGGGATACCCCGAAGGATAATTCATGACAATGGGCCTCAATTCATCAATCAAGCGTTTCACCGATTTTGCGATAAGAATCAGATACAAAATATAGCCTCAACGGCATATAATCCTGCTGCTAATGGTTTGGTAGAAGCCTTTAACAAAACCATCATCAAACTCTTGAAGAAGTTTGTCTCTTCAAACAAAAGAGATTAGAACGAGAAATTGGGGGAATATCTGTGGGCATACCACACAACGGTACGAACACCAACGGGTTGTACTCCATTTTCATTAGTTTAGGGTGTGAAGCAGTTCTCCCTATTGAAATTCAAATTCCATCACTCAGAATAGCAGTAGCTAATGAGCTGACTCAAGAAAATAATGATCGTTTAAGACTTTAATAGCTAGAAGGATTAGACGAAAAATGCCTTCAAGCTCAACAGCGCATCGAATTCTACCAAGCACGCATCTCCAGATCTTCTAATCAAAAAGTGAAGGAAAGAGTGTTCAAAGTTGGTGAGCTAGTTTTAGCTGTGAAGAGGCCAATGAGCATTACACATAAAAGTAAGGGGAAATTCTAGCCCAAATGGGAGGGCCCTTATGTGATTGAAACAACATTTTCAAATGGCGCTTACAGATTAGCCAAGCCTAATGGAGATTTGATAATGGCTCCTATCAACGGTAAATTCCTGAAGAAGTATTATGCTTGATCTCCTTTGCTTAACGGAGTATGATGAAGATTTCATTCTGATGATACTACATACAAAGATTAGCTGAATCATATTCTATCATGTTCTTATGACCTCTGAATAGATATATTTAACTAATTTGAAACTTCAAAACCTATCATGTCCATATTACCTCTGATAGTGTTTTGTATACAAATTTAGTTGGATCATATTCTATCATGTTCATATTACCTCTGAATAGATATATTCAGCTAAACCTTACCGAAAGTATATCATGTCTATATTACCTCTGATATCACTTTCATCTTAGCCTATCATTTATATTCTAAAGTGATGGGTCCACAAAGTCAGAAAATGTATCTTTATTATCTCTGGGAATAACAATTACAAAAGAAGCAAAAAAGTACATCATTGGGCAGGAGCAGTTAAATCGCGGATCTGTTGCGCTAAAGCAGCCATCCTCTCATTCCTGGAGTTTAAAATGTTGGTACGAGCCAGTTCCAGCCTTGCTTCATCATTGCTCAAGAGAGATAGTTCGGACAGAGAATCAACAAAACTTGCGTGGATGACACCCACATGTGTCAAGTTCTGTTGAACTGTATTCACTTGGCCTGACCATAAGGAGGTTGATGGTTATGACCCACAAGGCGGCCGACAAATTCCAACCCAAATGGGAAAGCCCGTTCGTCATAGAATCGGTATTCTCCAACGGCGCCTACCAGATCGTAAAATCCAACGACGACTTGCTCATGATGCCTATAAACGGCAAGTTCCTTAAAAAGTACTACGTCTAAACTTGGCTTGTACTCCCCTCATCACTAGCGGGGCAATCAAGATTTAACATCTCTACACTCTTGGTTCTTTATCCCTTGCGATTGCCTATGTACAATATTTCTCCTTCTTTATTAAGCTATTATCTGTATTCAGGAGTCCTGGATACGCAACAGATGATGGATATTCAAAGTCTCCCCAACGGAGTAGTCCTCAGGTCCACTTGCGCACTCCTGCAGTGACCACTCAAACCAATCATGTTTGTCATGTCCCAGTACGAAAATATGTAGGACTAGGAATACGTATCATGCCAGCCGTATGTATATGACAACTCAAATATGTTAAAAAATAATAATACATATGTATGCTGTTATATGAATAAATAATTCACAAGTGGTATATATATTGTCAACAAAAGTCACAGGCAGCTATATCTCATCCATAAACACAAGTAAGGAAATATCAAAATAAATATCTAAAAGTCTCAAGTACGAAGTAGTAAAAGAAATAATAGTCGGGTGGAGACAAATCCACTACCAATCGACTATATCAACTAAAATGATAGAGGAGGACGAAACTCCAATATAAGATAAATGTCAAGAAAGAGAATAACAACTAAAGATCCATCAGCTATGATGTAGTCATGGGTACTCAGAGGGTAAGACCTCCTTAACAGAGAATGATGCGTCAGGTCTCGGTCCATACTCCTGTGGATAATCTTGATCTTCTATACCTGAAAAGGGACCATGTTCTTAGAGGGACGTAATAGGATACATAGAAATATGCCTATAATGTACTAAAAGTAAAACATCCAACATGGTCGCCTAACCAGTCTATGTGAAATACAATTTAAGAATAATTTTTCTCGCGTATGGACTATCTGGCTAAATAATGGGATTGACATAATTTCTCCTAGCAATCAGTGGCCTACAAAGCATAACATCTTTTGATCGTCAAAGACCGCCTGCAAATAATATATAAGGGTCATCTGACCACGCATCTCCGACGGAGCGTACGGGTTACAAAAGGAAAAGTGTAAAGGAGTCACATACGCTTAATCATTGTTCTCTCCATCTAATACTACTAACGTGTCACATCCATAACACACAAACACCTCTAGTAACTTCCAAGTTCCCTAAATCATGATATTTCTATTAGCAGTTATTCCTTATCTGTCGTACGACCTTTACGTACAGGTGGCCAGCCTAATACGTAAGTCAGTATCCTACATGAGACTCACAAATCGTGTAACAAATGTGTCACGACCAAATGAAATATAATGATGTCTCAACTCATGGGGTGGTCTCGTAAAACTAGGTCAACATGCATAATATAAATAAAGACAAAAGACGACGCAACCATCGTTGTACCCAAGTCTTTCTTGGAAGCACAATTTTATATAGAAAAATAAATAAAAATAAACAACATAAAATAAATATACATAAAATGAATGTAACTAAACAGTACTATGACAATGTATACTTGCCTGGAAAGCAATCTGAGTAATGCATACGTCCAAACGACGAGCACAAGGACCGAAAGGTAGAGAATCTGAATGAGCATCTCCGGATGTTAAAATAAAAATCACCAACGTCTCCAAAATCAGTAAGATAGTCAGAAAACTCTACCCTTCGTACAATTTGGATACAGGGGCAAAAAGGTAATTTTGGGTCAAAGTGGGGTCCACATGTGTGCTACTGCACCGAAAAGAGGGCCAGGGATAAAAGTCTCTAAATAGGACAAATTAATGGTCAAACTAATCATAAACGATGATATGAACTCAACGGTATGTCCAATTTTGGATTCCGGTGAGCCAATCACAAAATCGCTCGTCAAGTCAAACCGGGCCGCGAATAGGCAGTTCGGTCAACTGTCTCGGAATCGCGTGAAACTTGGGTCACAAGATCAGCGTGATACCACGGATCCGTTGGCACAAGTTTTTTCGTATTCCGATTAACAGTTACAAACTTCTAGGATATTTTTCAAAATGCTGATACAAAGGACTTTTTCGGATACAGGTTGATTCCGACCCGCACACACGTCCAAATCAACTTTTATAAAAGGCCGCACATCAAAAAATACCATACGCGTCTTTCGGTGCAACTGGTAAGTGACGTGGTGGTACAATTTGTCGGAACGTACTCCGTATCGCAAGTTTTCTAAGTTTTGGAAAACTATTTTTCGTGATTTTTAACGGGTGTTTTACTACAGTTTTAATGTTCAATTATATGCAACTAATAGGTCATTTCGAACTTGGTTATGTTGAGTATAATTATGTTCAAACTGATTTCTATGTTACTTAATATGCTACTCATTATCAGCCTTCCAATAAGGGCTTGTGGCTCAGGTTTTGTGTGTTTCGATTTGCATAAAAAGTTAGATTTTTTCGGAAAGTTTCGGTTGAATTTAAAACAAAAATAGAGTTGTTCGAATAAAACTATTTGAAGACATTAGAAGATGTTCATGTTATGATTGAATCTAGATAACTGGATCAGAAATCGGTGGAGCATGTAAGGAGAATAGAGAGCAGAAACATGGGTACCTGACTACTACTTCTGACGAGCGAATCAGAATTATCGCGGGCGGTTCTCACGGTCGTAAACAGAGGCTGTCAGGCGGCGGTGCAGGTGGCCGCGCGGCGATGGTCGGGATGGTCGCAAGGCAGTGCTCGTTGGTTAGAGTTCGGGTTTCGTTTGTTATATATATATATATATATATATATATATATATATATATATATATATATATATTCTTAACTACCTTTATTAGTATCATTACAGTTACTATTATTCTATGAAATTATTTTATTTTATTTATTATTATTATCATTATTATAACTATTATTGCTGCTAATTATTGGTATGCTATCAGTAAACGTACTATTATTTCTATTATTAAAAAAAATCTAAAAAATTAGGAGATGTTACATTCTACCCAACTTACAAAATTTTTGTCATCGAAATTAAAGCTAAAGCACGATAAGGTAACGAGAATGCAATACGGAGGAAAAAAAAAGATAAAATCATACCTTGATCTTCGAACAGATACGAAAAATATTTACGCATGTCATCCTCGCGCTCCGAAGTAGATTTTTCTGGCGAGTGATGTCGCCATGCCACGTGGACCAAAAGAATAGACTGATTCCTCAACACCTTCTCTCGACGATCAAGAATCTCCACTGGTTGCTCTTGGTATGACAAGCTTGGCCCAATAGTAATCTCGAAGTGATCAAGAATATGAGTGCTATTTGCTATATATCTCCTTAGTTGTGACACATGGAATACATCATGCACTCCCTCAAGCGAAGGTGGTAGTGCCAGTCGATACGCAACTTCTTCAACTCTCTCTAACACATCAAATGGTCCAATGTACCTTGGACTCAGCTTGCCGCATCCTCCAAAGCGAATAGTGCCTGTTGTTGGCGATATCCTCAAGAAGATATGATCGCCTTCCTTGAACTCCAAATGACGGTGATAAAGATTTGTCCACTGCTTATGTCTATCTTGCGCTACTCGCAAGTGCCCTTATATCCTCTTTACCTTCTCCACAGTGCTGACAACCAACTATGGCCCCAAGATCTGACGTTCTCCCACATCGCTCCAATATTTGGGAGACCTATACTTTCTTCCATACAAAGCTTCAAACGGAGCCATCTAGATGCTCGCTTGATAGCTATTGTTGTAGGAAAACTCGACAAGATGAGGATGGTCCTCCTATGATCCTCCACAGTCCAGTATGCATGCCCGCACCATATCCTCCAGTGTCTGAATAGTAAGTTTCGACTGCCCATCTGTCTATAGATGATAGGACGTACTGAACTTCAGACGAGTCCAAAGACTCTCATGCATGCTCCTCCAAAAGTGAGATATGAAACACAAATCTCTGTCTAACACAATGATAATCGGAATGCCTTGTAATCTCATGATCTACCTTATGTATAAGTCAACCAAAGCTTCTGTAGACTGGCCAATTCAAAAAGGTAAGAAATGAGTGGACTTGGTAAGTCGATCCACAATCACCCAAATAGTATCTCTCCCACTTGGACTCTTCGAAAAGCCCGTGACGAAGTCCATAGTGATGTGCTCCCACTTACACTCAAAAATCGAAAGTGGTTGCAGTAATCCTGCTGTCCTCTGGTGTTCAGCCTTGACCTACTGACACACTAAATATTTGGCCACAAAGCGAGCTATCTCCCTCTTTATTCTATGCCACCAAAAGTGTTGTCATAAGTCACGATACATCTTGGTGTCTCCAAGATAAATAAAATATATCAAACTATGAGCCTCTGTCATTAGCTCCTGCCAAAGCTCTCCATTGGGAACATATAGACAATCACCATATCATAATGTCCCATTATCATGAATGCACAACCCCTTCTGCTCTCTAGACTCGGTCCTCTCTCTTAACCTCCTGAATCTAGCATCCATAGGCAAAGCTGCCATGATCCTCTCTACCAGTGATGACTGTACTTGCAAGTTGGCTAGTAGCACGTCTGATCCGGATAATACAACATATATACCAAGCTTCTGTAAGTCCTCCACTAATTCCCTCTACGTCGACAAGAATAATGTTATAGGCTTGAGGCTTAATGCATATGCTACTACGTTAGCCTTTCCCGGGTAATAATGCAGCTCTATCTGGAAATCCTTCATCAATTCAAGCCACCAACATTGCCTCATATTTAGCTCCTTCTGCATGAAGACATACTTCAGGCTTTTGTGGTCAGTTATAAACCCCCTGATTTTCAAGAAATTTTAAATTTGGATTTTTCACAATTTTCTGGAATTTTCTGAGATTTTTCTGAAATTAAATTCAGGTATTTTAATTATTAAATGATTTTTAAATGATAATAAATAATATTAAAATATTATGAAAATAATATTTTATGGTGTAAAATGAAAAACTAGACATAGGGTAATTTTTCGGGAATTTATTGGACCCCGAAAATATTTTTAAAAGCCAAAAACCTATTTTTAATAATTAATTAATTAAAAACCTAAAATAACCGGACTGAACCGGGTTCAAACCGGGCTGAACCGGCCTGAACCCGGTACAGCTGAACCCGAACCGGCCCAACCCCCTTAGCGGGTCGGATCCGGGTCAGACCCGACCCGCTTAGACCCGGACCCGACCCGAATACCTTCTCCTCTCCCAAACGCCTCCGCAGACCAACGGTTCACCTCGCCGCCGCCGAAACGTCCGCCGCCGTCGCCGAATCGCCTCCCCGACCGCTCTGGCGACGCTAGCCCTTCCCCTCCCCCTCACCGGCCGACTGCCTAGCTCTCCCTCTCGTCTTATTTAAGCTCCACCGCCCATCTCCCCCTTCCTTCCCGTCGTCTCCACCCTCCTCCCTGAGCTCCGTCCGGTGAGCCCGTCCCCAGCCGCCCAGCCCCCTCCGGCTCCAGCACCTCCCCTCGCTTCCCTCGACTCCCTCTCCTGGCCCAGCCACTACCCCGCAGAACCGACTCCGCCTCCCGTAGACCTCGCTCCGCCTAACCCTCCGCGAGCCTCTCGAGCCAGCCTCTGCCTCCCCTGCCCTAGCCTCGGCCGGCCCCCCGCTGCCACTGCCACCAGACCCGAACATCTCCCCGCCCGAGCCTCCGCCACTCTCAGCCCGAGCAGCTCCGACAACCCGATGATCCGCTGAACTTCAGCACAGCCCCGGCCACCAAGTCCACTCTCCGGCCGCCTCCGCCTGAGTCGCCTACGCTCGAGCAGCCGCCAGCGTCTCCTCCTCCACCATGCCAGCTCTGGCAGAACTTTCGGCGAGGAAACCCTAACCCTAGAGCAGTCGGACACAGCCGGACACAGCACTGTGCTGTGTCGGCGTGTCGTGTCGCGTCATCGCGGACACAAGAAACGCATTTCCCGGAGCCCTGTTCAGGTACTCGTATCTTTCTCCTCGTAGCTCTGTTTTTTATTCTGTCAGTTGCATCGCGTAGCATGCATGACCCCCTCGGTGCCCGTGCAACCCGCTCGGTGCATCGCGACCTGTGGTGATCGTGAACCGCGATCCAAAAACAGGAAAAATAATACCCTGTTTCACCCCGGAACTGAGTACGCCCCGCCAAACGGGACGACTTGGTCACGCGCGGTCTTCACCGATACGTGCGCATCGTTGATACGGACGTGCGGGATTTCACAGAAGCTGATTCGGATGTGCGTGCACACCGAAATCAGTGCGTATCCTCGGACAACGCCCCGTATCCGACTTTTTTGTATCTCGCTGTAACTTAGTGTACACACGTCGGATCGAGCCGAAACTTGTGCCATTGGACTCGTAGCAATACGCTGGTCCTGTGAGCCAAGTTTGGTTCGATTCTGAGAACTTTGACAAAATCGCGTGTCGTGGGCCCCATAGGCTCCACTCGACGGGCGATTTTGAGAACGGCTCATCGGAATCCAATTCTGGAAGTTCCGTTGGGTTCGTATCATCGTTCCTGACCTGTTGACACTAAATTGGATTGTTTTGGAGACCTTTGACCCTGACGCATTTTTCGGTGCAAAGCGGCCCACATCTGGACCCCGTTTTGCCCCGAAATATCATTTTTGCCCTTGTCTCCAAATTGGACTCAAGGACAGGCGTTTTTAGCTGATTAATATTTTTTGGATCTGATGGTGATGTTTGTTTCAGCAACCGGAGTACTGCCTGCAATTCCCGCTGAAGCCAGAGCCACACTTGGAACCGAAAACCCAGGCAAGTGTACCTTGCCAAAATCCTGCAGTATTATTACTTAATTACTTAATTAACTGTTGTACATGCTTAAACCTAGGGCCGTTTGACTTATTTAGCTTCCAATTAATAGTCGGGTGCCAACACCGTACGCGAGGTTGTGTAAGGTCAACTAGAGATGGATATCGTGACATTTATATTCTCGTACTTGCCATATCAAGTACAATATGCCCAGGACACCTGACACAGATCATGAAACAGAATCTTCCTAAAATATTCAAGGTGATTCTGTGTAGGTTGCAGGATTGGCATAGACATTATATTATAATCCTAGATATTATATTCATAGATATAGTATGACTTACTGCATTAGATATGATCGTACGTGACATGGATATGAGGCATCGTGGACATGAGACGTATGATTACATTGGGTGGGGAGAGATACACAGGCTACAGGCTGATTATATATAAAGGCCATATCATAGTAAATTACATAGCATAGTATAACTACTACCGGCTCCCCGACACAGAGCTTGTAGTGGTATCAGCCTAAGTTCTAATGATGCTCTCAACTTGCATTTTTATATAGATGGTTATATAGTTGACCTTATTATTTTATTATTTGCTGTATTGCATTTATTTTGGCTTAAGCTTTCTTGTACCTTGCTATGTCCCCTGAGGACCTGGATCCGGATTATGTCCCCAGGATTTGCAGACGAGGTTTATCCAGAGGTATATGGAACAGGTGCACTTCACGGAACAGTACCAGTACCTGAGGACGAGGTGTCACGACCCAATTCCGTAGAATCACTTAAGGCGTCCCCCGAATCGTGATCGCCGTGCGGGCCTGGAGTTGCGCCCGCACAAGGCTTTAATGATTTGCATAGCAAGCACATATTCAGAGTACGCAGATAAATTGAAACACAGATTTGAAATATGGAAAAGTTCTCTTTATTGATAATGAACATCTATTACAAACTCCTGAACGAGTCAGCTAATATGCCGAACAGCTTACAAAAGAGATGACTCAAAATGAGATAGCAGTCCTGTACATTACATCCCTTTATAAACTCAAAACGATAAAGACCTCCAGGCTGGAGGACGGCTTTGCCACGGAGCTGCATTTGTGTATGAAGAGTTGCAGCTTCGGACTTCAAAAGGATTCGAGGCGCGGTGAAGATGCACCAATAGCTGGACTGGATCGGGAAGACGACTTCGGCTCCTCGCTCGGTTCGCCTTAGTGCGGAGAACCTGTTTCAACGAGGGTCAGCATATCGAAACATGCTGGTGAAGGCGAGCTGGCCGAACTATACCAATCAACACGTTGTTTAGTGAAGCATGCATATTTTTGTGGGTTTCTATCTTGCCTTAGTTTATTTATAAGTAAGCAGCATATAGAATTTACTGAAATGAACGTGCCACCGTTCGGTGGATTTTACCTGACCGTCTAAATTACCTGCACAATACTTACCATGCCTTCCCTGCCACGAAGACACAAGTTAGTATGCAACAGGTTTAAATATACACGATGATCACTGGCATTGCCATAAAGGACACTAGTCATAGACGAGAATAGGTTGCAGCGAAAGTACAGTGGGTGCTATAAGCCATTCCGTCTAGTACAGTTGACTATACAGTAGGGTTCCGTCCGGACCGGATCGGTGCCAGTGCCCCAGCGACCGTCCGCAGAAACCAGTTACCTTGTGCACAAGTTGTCCGTGATCGAACAGTACGTTGCTAAGTTAACAGTTCATGCAGTTGAGGCAAACAGTAGTACGGGATAGTCGGTATTGCATGATTCATTTAACATAGTGTCACGACCCGCACCCGGATATTCGGGCACGAATGCGTGGGCACGTCCAGCCTACGTCGCAGTGTCGGCGGTAGTACGCTGTCTAGGTCATTTTCTGGGATCAATAGCTATCTATCTCATCCACAATAATAAACGGGCAAAGATAATCACAGGAATAAGAATGCTTGGATTTCATAATATTTAATCTGTGACAATCAAATCCACAGTTAATACAAAGCCAGAAGATAAATCGGGGATAAACCCGAGTATTATGCTGAAAGGGAAAAGCTAGCTAACTGGTTGGCTACTCCTCAAAGGTAATCTCCTGAGTAGGAACCGGCTTCTCAACTGTGTCATCTGCTACCTCATAGGGATCATAATAGGTAGGGGCAAAGTTCTCATCATCGCCTAAAACAACGGATCCAGTCAGGAAAGGAGCAAAGTACACAATGCACAACAAGATTAAACTAAATATTCATGACAATTAAAAAGAACTGACAGGTATTATGTTGAGAATATGTATAAATAAATAGTAACAATAACTAAGAGTTAATTGCTGTAAGACAGGGGCATGAGTAAAACAGGAACAAGGTGACAGGAAAAATGAACTACAACCAGACAATAGGAACTGTAACAAGACAAGAAACTATGTGTGTGAACTTGTGTATTTAGAATACCTAGTTGGCATGTAGGGGTTTATAGGGTTAAACCGGCCGCCATAGACGGCTATTAAACAGGAATAATCGAGATTCGGCTGATGGACAGTCGTGTACCAACAGCTATTAATCATGGCAAGGGTCAGGGTAAACTACATGCCTTTCAGTATTCTCCCACCCGACATGAAAAACAAGACATGAACTCCAATATTCAAGACATAAAATTCAACATTTCTAATACTAGGTGTAAACATCAAGGGTACATGTATGGCAGGGAATTAATTATCACAATATATAAAGATTAACTTGAAGTGCAGGTACTTGCCTGTTGTTTGGATCCGATTAATAGTTCTTGGGGAAATATCCAAATATGAGTCCAAATGCTGAAATAAATATTACCATCACGCTCAGAAGATGTCAAATAGCTAGAAACGTCTGTCCTTGGGTCCAATTTGGAGACAAGGGCAAAAACGACAGTTTCGGGTCAAAACGGGGTCCGCCGGTGGCCCACTTTGCACCGAAAAACGCGTCCGGGTCAAAGGTCTCCAAATTCACCAAACTTAGTGTGAACAGGTCAGGAATGCTGATACGAACCCAACGGAACTTCCAGATTTGGATTCCGATGAGCCGAACACAAAATCGCCCGTCAAACGGGGCCTATGGGGCCCATGACACGCGATTTCGTCAACGTTCTCAGAATCGAACCAAACTTGACCCACAGGACCAGCGTATCGCTACGAGTCCGATGGTGCAAGTTTCGTCTCGATCCGACGTGTGTGCACGAAGTTAGGGTGAATTGCAGAAAAGGCGGATACGGGACGATGTTCGCGGATACGCGTTGATTCCGGTGTGCACGCACACCCGAATCAGCTTCCACGAAAACTCACACGTCTGTATCGACGATGCGTACGTATCTGTGAAGACCGCACGCGACCAAGTCATCCCGTTTGGCGGGGCGGACTCAGTTCCGGGGTAAAACAGGGTCTGGTTTTTCCTATTTTTGGATCGCGGTGTGCGATCACCACAGGGCGCGATGCCCCGAACAGTTTGTCCGGACACCGAGAGGGTCATACAGGCTTCACAACGCAATTTGCGGAAATGAAAACGGAGCTACGAGGTGAAAGTTACACGCACCTGAAGGGGACCCGAAAATCAGGGTCGAGTCGTGTCCGACTCGTGTCGGACACGCGGGGCTGAATTAGGGCTAGGGTTTGGACACTGCTGCGGCGGGTGGCCGGCCGGGGGCCTGGGCGGCGCTGGCTGGCCGGTGGTGGTCGGGGGGTGTTCGCCTGGGCGAGGCGGAGCCGTTGGCGGGCGGGGCGGCGCCGGAGTCCGGCGGGAGGCGCTGCCCGCTGCTGCTGTTGGCGTCGGGGACGGCGGAGCGGGGCGCCGGAGGGGAGGAGACGGCGGGCGAGGTCGACGAGGGAGCTGCGGTGGTGGCGCAGGGAGGCGGGGCTCTGCGGCCGGCACGGCGGCTGGGGGAAGTGGCACGGTGGCGGATCTGGCCGGTGGGGGCTTTAAATAGGGGAAAGAGGGCGGGGCCGAGCGGGGGAGGCGCCGGGTGAGGCGGAGGCGTGGGGGGGTCGTCGGCCGGGGAGTGCGGGCTGGGAGGCGACGTGGCCGCGGGCGGGGCGGCAGCCGCAGGAGGCGGCGGGGGAATCGGACAGTCGTGGGGAGAGGGATCGGGTCGGAGGCGGGTCTCGGGTCGGGCGGACCCGCCCGACCCGCTAGGGGACTGGGTTGGGCTGCTGGGCTCGGCCCACTGGGCCGGGCCGGGCCAAAAAAATAGAAAAAAATAATAATAATAGAAATAATAATAATAACAGTAACAATTAATAATAAATAATAATTATTTAATTAGATTTAAATAGTTTTAAGGCATTTAAAAATAGGTCCGGGGTCCAAAAAAATCCAGAAAAATTACCCTAAGTCCAGTTTTTAATTTTACACCCAAAAATATTATTTTCATAATATTTTAATATTATTTATTGCCAATAAAAATTATTTATTAATTGAAAACCTTGATTTTAATTACAGAAAATTCCCAGAAAATTCCAGAAAATTGGAAAAAATCCAAGATTTAATAATTTGAAAATTCAGGGGGTTTACACATAGCCTCATTTAAGAGTTTAGCGCATACAAGGTGTTCCATACTTAGCACGATTCATAGAACAGTTACAAACGAACTAGCATACAGTATGATAACAGTTCACATATTTGATTGACAAGCATAAGAACCAAGTCTATTCTCTTTTATCTTGGTTTCTTTTATTATTACTTGGTATCGTTTGATCGGGGCATAGAAGAGTGCAGATTTATTAGCTGTGAAGCTTGGAAGCAGGGCTAGCTAATCGGGTTGGTAGCCACTCACTTAGATTTTGGAAGGGAGAAGGAAAGAGGCGCTTCACGACTCCGCTCGCAAGTCGTCTACTGCTCGTTCACCTGCACACGAACAGCTCGATTAATACTTCTTCCTCTCTTTCCAGTCTCGGAATAGAAGTGCAAGTCAATGAACGAAAACAATGAAAACCATCGAAACCGTTCAAGGAAAACAAGCAAATCCCAAAACCAACTCAAAGCACGAAAGTAACAAGCGACATCGAAAACCGAGGCAATAAAAGATAGCAGCGGAGAGGTCCCTCCTGACTCTGCCGCTAAGCCGATCCTTGGGGCGCAGTCCACTGAATATGGGAATCGATTCCGAAGAAAAAAATCCATAACGAGGACGAGTTCTTAATTCTATCTATCCCGATCGAACGATACCGTCTTGTGTTTCTTAGCCGCGCTCTCCGCACCGGGAGAACGGGGTGCTACATCTTACCCAACTAATTGGAAGTTTTGTCCCAAAACTTAAGAATAGGACCTACCGTTAGGGAGCATTTCGTTGCGGGCGACGGTTAAGGCGGCTCAGTGGACAGTCACGAACGGTATGGTTTGCTTCACCGCAAACTAAACATAACCCAAGTTTCAGGCGGCACTTATCTATTGCATGCCCTGGCCGCCTACAGAAATGGCATACTTTGTCTAACTTTTCTCCATGCTTGCCACCGTTGTTCGGACGCTTTGCAGTATTATTTCCTCTGTCGTTGCTTTGGCGTTTATGATTGTAGGTATGCACAGCGCCGGTGGAAACGTGAGGATACTGCGGTTCGAGAGATAGGGCGTGATTCATGACTTCACGCATTGTTCCGTACTGATTATTGACCATGTGCGAATGGATGGCAGGGCGTAGTCCACCTTCAAATCTTCTGGCTCGACTCGCTGCATCAGGTAAATAGGCCCTAGCGAATTTGGAGATTCGGTTGAATTCGGCGGAGTACTCTTTAACTGTCATCCTGCCTTGCCTCAGTTGCACGAAGTCATTTTCCATTTGACGTTGTACTGGAGGCGGTATAAACTCCTCTTCAAACGTGGCACGAAAAGTTGTCCACGAGATTGCCTCCTCTCCGTGATCAAATGGGAGAGATCGTCGATGCACGTCCCACCAATCATGTGCGTTGAGGCGGAGCTGTAATTGTGCGCAGGCGACGCGCTTCTCTTCGGGGACCTCTAGCAGAGCGAAGTGATCTTCAAGTTCGGCCAACCAATCTAGAGCTACGACTGGGTCCTCAGTCCCGTTGAATGGGGTGTTGCAGACTTTCTTGAAGTGGCCAAAGTCGAAGGCAGTCACGTCCCTCGGCATTGGGATTTGAGGCGTCTCCACTTCAAGCACGGGCTGTTCCACCGGAGTCGTTACTGTTGCGGTGGAATGGTTGGCAGCCAAAGTCTGAACGATTTGTTACAGGGCATCTACCTGCTTCTGTTGGACTGAGAATCGGGTCTCTAGATTACTCTCGAACTTGGCTTGGCGAGCATCATCTCTTTGTCGTTGCGATTCTAATATTTGCATTACCCGCTCAAGCGGGTCGACTTGAGACATGCCTCGTTGGCTCCGAGAGCTTCCTGAAGTGCCCGAACAGTTTTCTTGTGTTTCGTTCGGTGCTTGTGCTGCAGATTGCGCTGGTATCATTCCTTCAAAAGAAGGTAAATTACATTAGAATCATAATGTATTATGGACTTATTGCATGAACGTATCTCATTTTGGCCTAGCGAGTTCAAGAGTTCGCACAGGAATTTGATCGTTAAAGGAACTTTCCAGCACGAAGTCTAAGGAACTTGAATCTGTGCTCTGATACCACTATGTCACGACCCAATTCCGTAGAATCACTTGAGGCGTCCCCCGAATCGTGACCGCCGTACGGGCCTGGAGTTGCGCCCGCACAAGGCTTTAATGATTTGCATAGCAAGCACATATTCAGAGTACGCAGATAAATTGAAACACAGATTTGAAATATGGAAAAATTCTCTTTATTGATAATGAACATCTATTACAAACTCCTGAACGAGTCAGCTAATATGCCGAACGGCTTACAAAAGAAATGACTCAAAATGAGATAGCAGTCCTGTACATTACATCCCTTTATAAACTCAAAACGATAAAGACCTCCAGGCTGGAGGACGGCTTTGCCATGGAGCTGCATTTGTGTATGAAGAGTTGCAGCTTCGGACTTCAAAAGGCTTCGAGGCACGGTGAAGATGCGCCAACAGCTGGACTGGATCGGGAAGACGACTTCGGCTCCTCGCTCGGTTCGCCTTAGTATGGAGAACCTATTTCAACGAGGGTCAGCATATCGAAACATGCTGGTGAAGGCGAGCTAGCCAAACTATACCAATCAACACGTTGTTTAGTGAAGCATGCATATTTTTGTGGGTTTCTATCTTGCCTTAGTTCATTTACAAGTAAGCAGCATATAGAATTTACTGAAATGAACGTGCCACCGTTCGGTGGATTTTACCTGACCGTCTGAATTACCTGCACAATACTTACCATGCCTTCCCTGCCACGAAGACACAAGTTAGTATACAACAGGTTTAAATATACACGATGATCACTGGCGTTGCCATAAAGGACACTAGTCATAGACGAGAATAGGTTGCAGCGAAAGTACAGTGGGTGCTACAAGCCATTCCGTCTAGTACAGTTGACTATACAGTAGGGTTCCGTCCGGACCGGATCGGTGCCAGTGCCCCAGCGACCGTCCGCAGAAACCAGTTACCTTGTGCACAAGTTGTCCGTGATCGAACAGTACGTTGCTAAGTTAACAGTTCATGCAGTTGAGGCAAACAGTAGTACGGGACAGTCGGTATTGCATGATTCATTTAACATAGCCTCATTTAAGAGTTTAACGCATACAAGGTGTTCCATACTTAGCACGATTCATAGAACAGTTACAAACGAACTAGCATACAGTATGATAACAGTTCACATATTTGATTGACAGCATAAGAACCAAGTCTATTCTCTTTTATCTTGGTTTCTTTTATTATTACTTGGTATCGTTTGATCGGGGCATAGAAGAGTGCAGATTTATTAGCTGTGAAGCTTGGAAGCAGGGCTAGCTAATCGGGTTGGTAGCCACTCACTTAGATTTTGGAAGGGAGAAGGAAAGAGGCGCTTCACGACTCCGCTCACAAGCCGCCTACTGCTCGTTCACCTGCACACGAACAGCTCGATTAATACTTCTTCCTCTCTTTCCAATCTTGGAATAGAAGTGCAAGTCAATGAACGAAAACAATTAAAACCATCGAAACCGTTCAAGGAAAACAAGCAAATCCCAAAACCAACTCAAAGCACGAAAGCAACAAGCGACATCGAAAACCGAGGCAATAAAAGATAGCAGCGGAGAGGTCCCTCATGACTCTGCCGCTAAGCCGATCCTTGGGCGCAGTCCACTGAATATAGGAATCGATTCCGAAGAAACAAATCCATAACGAGGACGAGTTCTTAATTCAATCTATCCCGATCGAACGATACTGTCTTGTGTTTCTTAGCCGCGCTCTCCGCACCGGGAGAACGGGGCGCTACACGAGGTGATCGCTGAGGACTTCTCCTGAACAACTGCTTCTTCATGCTCAGATATTATGGCATATAGACTCTCTTTTCTGTTTAATTAAAATAATTGTAACAGACTTTATATCGGATTGTTCCCCGAATTACTTTGCTGAGACTGAATGTTTGATTTACTTTCCTTATTGCTGTTAATCTTATTATCTTTTTGTATGGATGAGATTAGTTCTGACTTGTTGTAGTAAACCCTGACTATTGTAGACCTTATATTACAGCTTAAGTATGCCCCGATGGATCCATTACATTGGGTTTGTCCATCGGTGCGTGCTGCTGGCCATTGCCACGTGTCTAGTCCCTTAGTATTTTGGGACTGGGGCATGACATGGTTTTTGTGGTGGCCCATGCAGGTCAACGACTAAATTATTCGGTTTCAACTTAGGGACTGAACAGGCCTGCAATAAGAATAGGATAAGTTTTTAGGATCTCATCCACTTGCTTGAATCATTTTTGATATCTATATCGTATTCGAACTAATTTTTGACTTGCATCTTGCCTTGACTCCTGTGCGCCTCTTATAGTTTATTTTTGATACAGAGTAATAGATTCACGAGAAAACGATGGAACTCCAGCAAGAACACCAATAGGTGCTGAAGCCACCTACGGAGAAGATGAAGTAATGCTATTGAGTGGAGATCCCTCTACTCACCGAAGCAGCTAAGCAGATCAGCAAGCTTCTAGATTTCGGCGTGATGACATTCCGCCGCCTCCACAGTTCACTCCACATATGCATGTCTTTCCACCAGGGCAAGCAATGGACGGACAGCAGATGTTCCAGATATTTTACGCAATGATGCAAGCCCAACAACAAATTCAACAGGAGGCGTAGCGTCATGAGGCAGAGTATTTGAGAACCAGCCTAGTAAACGCATTGGAGCAGGCGAACCCACAAGCTAGGCGACCAGCAACGGGGTCTATCACTGATTTCTGTCAACTCAAGCCCCGTACCTTTTCGGGCAAAGAAGGACCAACTGAAGTGCATGAGTGGCTCACCAACATACAACACCAGTTGGAAGCAGCTGAGCTTCCAAGAGAACGTTGGATGACCACCGTCAGAATGTAGTTGACGGACAATGCTCATCACTGGTGGCTATCTGAAGAGACCAGGCTCGGACCAGACCGAGTCACTTGGGAAGAGTTCTCCAGACTCTTTCAGGAGATGTACATTCCGGCTATCGCTCGATCAGAACTTCGGGACAAGTTCAATCGTCTCACTCAGAGCAGCATGACAGTGGAGGAGTACAACGCAGAGTTTATTCGTCTAAGTCGCTTCGCCCCTACTTTGATCCCAACGAAAGAAGAGAAGGCTGAGAAATTCTTCGACGGACTAAACTTCGAGCTGCAGAGACTCATCGGGTCTGTCGCACCTACCTCTTACTCGGACGTTCTCGCTGCAGCCCGACGCATGGAATGCGTCACCAGGAGAGAGACCAGTCTAAAACGGTCTTCCACATCAGCCAAAGCACCACAAGAAGAAGCTGCAAAGAGGCCTCATATACACCAGCCACCCAGAGCCTCCCCGCAGACAATACCTACATGTCAATACTGTGGTAAGGTAGGCCATTTTGAGAAGGACTGCAGACGCAAGTTGGGATTATGCTTAATTTGCGGAACCAATCAACACATAGCCAAGGATTGTCCTCACCATCGAGGAGGAGCACCAAGGGCAAACCAGCAAGCTCTACCAGCACCAGGAGGGTATCAACCAAGGCCACCCTTGGCACCACAAGCAGCACTCTTCCAACAAGCCCAGCAGCAGCAGCAGAGGAATCCACCACAAGGACGCGAACAAGCCTTCGCGATGACCTTGGAAGACGCGCAAAACCAAGGAGTAGCTAATGCGCGTAAGTTTCTATAGTTTTCTGTTTCTATTATTGCTTTACTTCGTGCCTGCTGGTTCGTGACCCTAGACTTAACTTAACAATTTTAACTTGCTAATAATAGATAACCTAGTGATCACCTAAGTAATTTTTGAACTTGCTAAATAATCTAGAATATTTTATAAATGATAACCTGATAAGTTTTTAAAGGATAAAACCTGGTTTTCTAAACTGTAATCTTCTAGATTTCCTACATTTGGGAAATTGCATAACTTCCATTGCTTAGAAAAATAATTTTTCCTATGTGTTAAACCCACAACCTTGACTTTTCTTAATCTTGATGTGTTTCGAATAAATTTTTCAACCGTGTCATCTCAGTTGACCGATTATTCTTTGATTGCGAGGACGCAATCCTCTTAAGGGGGGTAGATTGTAAACCCCCTAATTTTCAAGAAATTTTAAATTTGGATTTTTCACAATTTTTTGGAATTTTCTGAAATTTTTTTGAAATTAAATTCAGGTATTTTAATTATTAAATAATTTTTAAATAATAATAAATAATATTAAAATATTATGAAAATAATATTTTATGGTATAAAATGAAAAACTAGACATAGGGTAATTTTCCGGGAATTTATTGGACCCCGAAAATATCTTTAAAAGCCAAAAACCTATTTTTAATAATTAATTAATTAAAAACCCAAAATAACCGGACTGAACCGGGTTCAAACCGGGCTGAACCGGCCTGAACCTGGTCCAGCTGAACCCGAACCGGCCCAACCCCCTTAGCGGGTCGGATCCGGGTCAGACCCGACCCGCTTAGACCCGGACCCGACCCGAATACATTCTCCTCTCCCAAACGCCTCCGCAGACCGACGGTTCACCTCGCCGCCGCCGAAACGTCCGCCGCCGCCGCCGAATCGCCTCCCCGACCGCTCCGGCGATGCTAGCCCTCCCCCTCCCCCTCACCGGCCGACCGCCTAGCTCTCCCTCTCGGCTTATTTAAGCTCCACCGCCCATCTCCCCCTTCCTTCCCGTCGTCTCCACCCTCCTCCCTGAGCTCCGTCAGGCTAGCCCGTCCCCAGCCGCCCAGCCCCCTCCGGCTCTAGCACCTTCCCTCTCTCCCCTCGACTCCCTCTCCTGGCCCAGCCACCACCCCGCAGAACCGGCTCCGCCTTCCGTAGACCTCGCTCCGCCTAACCCTCCGCGAGCCTCTCGAGCCAGCCTCTGCCTCCCCTGCCCTAGCCTCGGCCGGCCCCCCGCTGCCACTGCTACCAGACCCGAACGTCTCCCCGCCCGAGCCTCCGCCACCCTCAGCCCGAGCAGCTCCGACAACCCGACGATCCGCTGAACTTCAGCGCAGCCCCGACCACCAAGTCCACTCTCCGGCCGCCTTCGCCTGAGTCGCCTACGCTCGAGCAGCCGCCAGCGTCTCCTCCTCCACCGTGCCAGCTCCGGCAGAACTTCCGGTGAGGAAACCCTAACCCTAGAGCAGTCGGACACAGCCGGACACAGCACTGTGCTGTGTCGGCATGTCGTATCGCGTCATCTCGGACACAAGAAACGCATTTTCCGGAGCCCTGTTCAGGTACTCGTATCTTTCTCCTCGTAGCTCTATTTTTTATTCCGTCAGTTGCATCACGTAGCCTGCATGACCCCCTCGGTGCCCGTGCAACCCGCTCGGTGCATCGCGACCTGTGGTGATCGTGAACCGCGATCCAAAAACAGGAAAAATAATGCCCTGTTTCACCCCGGAACTGAGTACGTCCCGCCAAACGGGATGACTTGGTCGTGCGCAGTCTTCACCGATACGTGCGCGTCGTTGATACGGACGTGCGGAATTTCACAGAAGTTGATTCGGATGTGCGTGCACACCGGAATCAGTGCGTATCCTCGGACAACGCCCCGTATCCGACTTTTCTGTATCTCATTGTAACTTAGTGTACACACGTCGGATCGAGACGAAACTTATGCCATCGGACTCGTAGCAATACGCTGGTCCTGTGAGCCAAGTTTGGTTCGATCTGAGAACTTTGACAAAATCGCGTGTCGTGGGCCCTACAGGCTCCACTCTACGGGCGATTTTGAGAATGGCTCATCGGAATCCAATTCTGGAAGTTCCGTTGGGTTCGTATCATCGTTCCTGACTTGTTGACACTAAGTTGGATTATTTTAGTGACCTTTGACTCTGACACATTTTTCGGTGCAAAGCGGCCCACATTTGGACCCCGTTTTGCCCCGAAATGTCATTTTTGCCCTTGTCTCCAAATTGGACTCAAGGACAGGCGTTTTTAGCTGATTAATATTTTTTGGATCTGATGGTGATGTTTATTTCAGCAACCGGAATACTGCCTGCAATTCTCGCTGAAGCCAGAGCCACACTTGGAGCCAAAAACCCAGGTAAGTGTACCTTGCCAAAATCCTGCAGTATTATTACTTAATTACTTAATTAACTGTTGTACATGCTTAAACCTAGGGCCGTTTGACTTACTTAGCTTCCGATTAATAGTCGGATGCCAACATCGTACGCGGGGTTGTGTAAGGTCAACTAGAGATGGATATCGTGACATTTATATTCTCGTACTTGCCATATCAAGTACAATATGCCCAGGACACCTGACACAGATCATGAAACAGAATCTTCCTGAAATATTCAAGGTAATTCTGTGTAGGTTGCAGGATTGGCGTAGACATTATATTATAATCCTAGATGTTATATTCATAGACATAGTATGACTTACTGTATTAGATATGATCGTACGTGACGTGGACATGAGGCATCATGGACATGAGACGTATGATTACATTGGGTGGGAAGAGACACACAGGCTACAGGCTGATTATATATAAAGGCCATATCATAGTAAATTATATAGCATAGTATAACTGCTACCGGCTCTCCGACACAGAGCTTGTAGTGGTATCAGCCTAAGTTCTAGTGATGCTCTCAACTTGTATTTTTACATAGATGGTTATATAGTTGACCCTATTGTTTCATTATTTGCTGTATTGTATTTATTTTGGCTTGAGCTTTCTTGTACCTTGCTATGTCCCCTGAGGACCTGGATTCGGATTATGTCCCCAGGATTTGCAGACGAGGTTTATCCAGAGGTATATGGAACAGGTGCACTTCACGGAACAGTACCAGTACCTGAGGACGAGGTGATCGCTGAGGACTTCTCCTGAACAACTGCTTCTTCATGCTCAGATATTATGGCATATAGACTCTCTTTTCTGTTTAATTAAAACAATTGTAACAGACTTTATATCGGGTTGTTCCCCGAATTACTTTGCTGAGACTGGATGTTTGATTTACTTTCCTTATTGCTGTTAATCTTATTATCTTTTTGTGTGGATGAGATTAGTTCTGACTTGTTGTAGTAAACCCTGACTATTGTAGACCTTATGTTACAGCTTAAGTATGTCCCAATGGATCCATTAAATTGGGTTTGTCCATCGGTGCATGCTGCTGACCATTGCCACATGTCTAGTCCCTTAGTATTTTGGGACTGGGGCGTGACATCAGTATAGATCTTCACTCGTTCACCATATAAGTTATGTCTCCATAGCTTCAAGGCAAAAATAACGGCTGCAAGCTCCAAGTCATTAGTTGGATAACTCTTCTCATTTACTCTCAACTGTCTAGATACATATGCAATCACCTTGCCATGCTGCATTAATACGCATCCACCCATATGCGTTGTTGTAGATCATGTAGCCTCATGATCCTGATAGAATGGTCAATCCTAGGGCTGTGGTCAGTCACTTCTTCATCTCCTCAAAAGTGACTTGACACTCATCTATCCATATAAACTCCCGGTCCTTGCATGTCAACTGAGTCATAGGCTCTGCTATCATCAAGAAGTTTTTCATGAACCATCGGTAATATCCGGAAAGTCCAAGGAAACTCCTCACCTCCGATGTTAATCTAGGAATGGGCCATATCTCAACTGCCGAGTTTTTCTCCGAATCTATCGAAATACCTTCTCTAGTAATGACATACCCAAGAAATGAGACCTTATCCAAGAAGAACTCATACTTGCTGAGCTTCACGTACAATCGATCCCTCCTCAATATCTCTAAGACAATCCTCAAGTGCTTCTCATGCTCCTCGTGACTCTTCATATAGACAAGGATGTCATCTATAAAAATAACCACAAACTGGTCCAGATACTGATGGAAGACTCAATTCATCAAGTCCATAAAGATAGCTGAAGCATTGGTCAATCTAAATGGCATGACCATAAACTCGTAGTATCTGTATCTCGTCCTGAATGCGATCTTCGGAATGTCCTGCTTTCGTACATTCACCTGGTGATATCCCGATCTCAAGTCTATCTTTGAGAACACCTTAGCTCCACTAAGCTTATCAAAAAGTCATCAATGCACAATAGAGAGTACTTATTCTTCACAGTTACAGCATTCAAGGCTCTATAGTCAATGCACATGCGCACTGATCCATCCTTCTTGGATACAAACAACATTGGAGCTCCCTGGGGTGATGCACTTGGTCGAATGAAGACTTTCTCCTCTAACTCCTTCAACTGCGCCTTCAACTCATACATCTCCTTCTTTGCCAATCTATAAACATGCGACGCTATGGGTGCTGCTCCTGGGGTTAACTCAATCGAGAATTCTACATCTCTGTCCGGAGGTAGCCCTGGCAAATCTTTTGGAAAGACGTCTTGGAACTCTGAAATGATAGGGTGATAAATGATGTAGTCCAATGCCATCTGAGCACTATCATGCATCTTCGTGGATCCTCGTGCAAACTCAAGCTACGGCTGGCCTGGTACTCTAAAGAGAATGCTTCCCCCGTAGCAGTCAAAGAAAGCATGGTACTTGCTTAGCCAGTCCATTCCAAGGACAATATCAAAGTTCGGTATGAAAAATTCTAAGAGTCGAGCCTTCATCTCTCTGCCACGAATCACTACAGAATAAAATCTAGAAACACGGTTTTGTATGGCCATATTTTGGAGCAACACCGCAGGATCTTCCATACTTTTTACCTTCAGATGGTGAATACCAGGAGCACCCGAGGACTTGAGTGGATTTCTTCTTTATCACCCACCTGATCTTATACTTGTACTTTTGAGGCGTTTACCACTGAGCACGTATTTAGCTCGTATTTTGGTATTTGACATTCTAGCTTATGGGCCTACGGGTAAAGCATATTCTATACTATAGCTAAAGTTGATCATGTAATATTACACTCTGCTAGTTCTTCATTTTGGTAACTAGCTTTATGATCATCTATGTATGTATAGTTTGGGATGCCTTAATATTATATATTTGGTGATTATACTTCTTGTAACTTGTTGCTTGCTCGAGATTGAGAAAACTAGGACTCTTGACCCAGGAATGACTATTGGATTATAAAGTAAACCCTCACATGTCTAGACAGCCGTGACATAATCTTGGGGTATAGAGTACTTTTGTGTACGTAGCTGGCTTTGTCTGCCCCCGCTCTCCAGTATTCTAGTTCTGGGGCGTGACACGGTTTAAGTGGTGGCCCATGCAGGTCTAAAAATTCAGAAGTGTGAGGGTTTATCATTGTTTAGATATCTCAATCATGCTACTCCTTGATCTTCTCCAGCATCGAATTTGTATCCCAGAAATCATGATTCAATATTTGCTTTAATCCTCGATCTATCATTTCCTTCCGATTTAATCCTAGTGTTGTCTATCTTTCAGGGACACTACTCCTGGTCCTTCCGATCAGACAGCTAGAGTTTTGCTGGTAGTAGGACAACCACCAGTCAGTCAGCATCTCTTTTTAGTTTAGCCATAATATTTTGAAGCAGAGTCCAGGATGGCTCAAGATGTGGAACAACAGGTCCAGCCAGAACCACCAGTTGTACCCGCAGTACCTGTCACGCCCCAGTCCCAAAATACGTAGGACCAGGAATACGTAAGCATGCCAGCTGTATGTATATGGCAACTCCAATATATGAAAACCATAACACATACGTACATTATATTATGAATAACAATTCGCAAGTGATATAGATTTATGTCATAAGTCTCAGGGCATAACTAGCTCTTATCCACAGAATCAAATAACTAATCAACTATATAACTAAATCAAGTATAAAATGCTTGATAAGAACAAGTAGTTGGGTGGAGACAAATTCACTACCAAACTAGAATATGAGAAAAATAAAATAAGTACATCTAATGATCAATGAGGCTCGAAGAGAAGACCTCCTCGAAAGAAAGAGGTAGCAAGTCCTGATCCGTGCTCCTACGAATAGTCAAGATCGTCTACACCTAGAAAGGGACCTGGTCCTCAGAGGGACGTAACAAGATACATAGAAGCATGCCAATTGAATACAGTAAAACATGTATAATAGACAAAAAATATATAAGTACGTTGTACTAGACAATCTAAATAAAAATGCATAGCGAGGACAACTTTTCGATGTATGTGCATGTGTAGGCTACTCTATCTATCTCACAACTCACACACACGTTCATGTACATCAGAAGCCGTCATACCTCGAGGGTAGCGACCATCGCGACACAACTACCGTAGTGCATGCTAGTTACTACGGTTTACCAGAGTGGGTAGCCCATACGCCTACTGCCTGTCCTCCCCTCCCATGATACTATGTGTCAAGTATGTGTTAACATATATAGTATATAATTATGACTGAAAGAAAACACATATATAATAAATATATGAAAATATGATAAGCATGCAAAGTACTGTAAATAATTTGGCAAGGTATACTTGCTTGGCAAGAAAGCTGCGTAGTGTAAGCGTCCAGACGTCAAGCACAAGGATCAGAAACTATGGAATCAGAATGAATGTCTTCGAATGCTGAAGTAAACATCACCAACATTCCCGAAATAAGCGAGATAGTCAGAAAAGTTTACCCTTTCGACCAATTTGGACACAGGGGCAAAACGATAATTTTAGGTTAAAGCGGGTTCCACATGTGGCCCACTTTGTACCAAAATATGTGTCAGAGGTAAATGTCTCTAAAAGGGACAAATTATAGGTCAAACAAATTCTAAACATCGATACGAATTCCGGTGCCCTTCAAGTCAAACCGTGGGGCCTACGAATAGGCGGCTTGGTCAACTATCTCAGAATCGCGTGAAACTTGGGTCACAGGACCAGCGTGATACCACGAATCCAATGGCGCAAGTTTCGTTGCATTATGACAAGCGTACAAAAAGTGGGGTGGTAGTTTGCAAAAGTCATGATACAAAGACTTTTACGGATACAAGTTGATTCCGACGTGCACACACGTCCGAATCAACTTTCGCGAAAGTCCACACGTCAAGATATACCATACGCGCCTTTCAGTACAATTGGTACGGGACAAGAAGGTCCCGTTTGGCGGAGCGTGCTCCATGTCACAAAATCTTAATTTTAAATTACCAAGTTTTTGGTCATTTTGGTGGTCGAATAATTTAACAAATAAAATAAATTAATAAAAACTAAAAGAACAGTTAAATTCTTGGTTATATTGAGAAGAAAACATTTTAATTATATTTTAAAAATATTAAATAGGTTGGTGGCAAATTAGGCATGAACATGGGGGGTTTGGATCGAAATTCTGGACTATTTTTGGTCAGTTTTTCGGCCAATTTTTGGTCAATTTTTTGACCAATCCAAGGCACAAAAATTCGTCTCGCTTGAAGAAAAATTCTAGAGGGTTAGGTTGTGAACGTACACGGACAAACCGCTCGCAAAAAGAATCACAGATGAGGGAAATATAATACCTTGAAGATGGGGACTCGGGGGCTGGGTTGCTGCTGCCATCCGCGCGCAGGCAGCTGATCGGCGGCTGCAGCGGCGGCCAAAGGAGTCGGGGGGTCGACGTCGAGGCGGCGGTCGGCCGGAGGAGGAAGGAGATTACGGTTTGGGTTAGGGTTCGATTTTGGTTTCTTATATATATATATATATATATATATATATATATATATATATATATAGAGAGAGAGAGAGAGAGAGAGAGAGAGAATTCGGGATGGGGGATTCTGGGTTCGCTGGGATTTGCTGGGTAGTTAGTTAGTATAGGATTTGTTAGTTTTCTTTTTCTTTTTCTTTTTCTTTTCTTTTCTTTTTCTTTTCTTTGTATTATTATTACTATTACGATTTCTTATATTATTATTATTATTATTATTATTATTATTATTATTATTATTATTATTAACTATATATTATTTACATATATGGATGTGGTTATAAATCCAAAAAAAGTATTTATACACAAAAATAAATTCTAAAAATCTATCACCCTTTAACAAGGATTCCTAAAATAAAATAAAATAAAAATAAATAGTTTTGTGCAATAATTCTAAATGAGTATTTATCTAAGTAAATTAGATCAATACAATTTATTTTCTAATTTACTATGAAAATACGCTAAAGAAATTTAATAATTTAATAAAAATACTTAAAATAAAATTTAAAATTTTAGGGGGGATTTACATTCTACCCAACTTACAATAATTTTGTCCTCAAAATTAAAACTAACCCATATTCGTAATAAATCACTATAGCTATTAACACTTCATTGCTAGCTAGCAGTGCTTCCTAAAAGGTTATGGTCAGCCATTCTAACACTTTTCTCCCTTATTGTCCATACACTATTCTTTTATCCTCTAACTCATCTACACTACCCAACTTATAATAATTCTGCTAGTAGTCAAAGTCTTTTGAGGCTATTGTCTAGGTTGTAAGATGAATTTATTCATTGAGTCAAAAATTTTGGGATACTTGTCTGGAATCTCATAACCATAATTTTTTCTGTTATCGTCAAGTATCATAGTCTAATACTGTCATGCCACCTGGCCAGTATATCTGCAAATAATTTGACTACTCTACTATAATCGTCTAGCTGTAGATGCCGCTACCTCGCCAGCGATTTGTCATAGTCACCAGTTTGTAACAAGTGCCTTCAACTCTTTCCTAAGCTTAGTCTAAGTTTTAGGGCAACAATTAAGGTCTTGATTAACTTTATAAAACTATTAGAAGTATGAACCATTTCAACAATCCAACTAATTTCTGTTAGACTAAAGGATGCTACTCATGGTTTTTTTTTAAAATAAGAAGAGAATACAAATATTGCTATAGTGCATATACATAAGGGTTATCATTATGAACTCGTCTTTTTAGTTATTAATTATTACTAACACATTTATGTTTTAACTAACAAAATAAGGGTGAGGTTGAAGTAAATCAATAATTCATGATAGCACGAAAAGATGCAACTACGATAGGAAGAATTAAGCATGGGACAACGAATGGATAAGGAAGAGAAGATGAGCAACCCAAGGGGACAAGATGGTGATAGAAAAGAGAATACTACTACTGCTACTCGTGTCATCCATTAGCATCGTGGGTATGCCATCTAGTTAAAATATCAACATATCCTCAAAAATTTTAACACCCAATATATCACATGTGATATGCCCTTAATAACAAAAGATAGTCACAAAGTAATATGATTGGCCTATGGGATATATCTAGTACTATCTGTATATCAAACTTATACCAAGCACGAGCGTTCGTCTTTCCGAAATAGAAAAAGACGAAAAACAATAATAAAGAATTCAAGGAGGAGGTAATAGAATTCAAGTACGGGGTTCAAGGCGATTAAAGAATTCAAAAAGAGAGTTATCAGGACAGTTATGGATTAAAATCTTATTTTGGTAAATTCCTATTTGCATGCTCATATCAGTACAATTATGTAACCGATACGATATGCTCGAACATGTCTAGAGGGCAAGTATATTCGTCTAACATGTTGAGTCAACTATCTCTCAATCCACGTAAAGTAGTCATGCGAAGAGCGAACCAAGTGCATTAAGGTTGATCAGACCGTAATACACTGATTCTGATTTAGATAATGTATTAGTAGGCGTCCCCAATAACACATATGTCATGAACAAGCTCGATAAAAGAATAAGCTTACAAAACTAGGCTATAAAATAGCAGCATAAGCGGAGGTAGTCCAGAAAATATAAGTACGCTAGATTATGATAAAGGAAGGTACAAAATAATTTAAGTTCACAAAGAAGATAAAACTCGTCCGGTGTTGTGCCTCTACAGTTGTTATACTAACTTCTTGTCTAAGTCTCTAGTCGACCAAATAGGGGTATGGGCCTCTAAGTTCTACAGTCTGGATAAACACTATTGTCTTATGCTAGCCTATAGTTGTTGTCATTCAATTATACTTTATTAATGGGTCAAAAGGACTATGTGATATTAGGTTATGAGGGTTATGAGGCATACTACCTAACTTACAAGAATTTAACTAATAGTGTTATTGAACAATAGAGTATATATACCTAGTACAAGTCATCTTCCTAATCCCTATCAAGCACAAAAGAAACGATAAGATTAACGTTGTGAAAGGATCAAGCAAGATGCAATACAAGCTATCAAATAAGAGTGCCAAATAAAATCAAGGGAGGTGATTAAATAAGTGGATGAGATCCTATATTCTAATCCTATGCGCAGGCTTGCTTGGTACAGTAACGTAACCAAGACAATATGCTCTCAACCTGCATCGGCCACCACAAAAATATGTCACGCCCCAGTCCCAAAATACGTAGGACCAGGAATACGTAAGCATGTCAGCCGTATGTATATGGCAACTCCAATATATGGAAACCATAACACATACGTATGTTGTATCATGAATAATAATTCACAAGTGGTATATATTTATGTCATAAGTCTCAGGGCATAACTAGCTCTCATCCACAGAATCAAATAACTAATCAATTATATAACTGAATCAAGTATAAAATGCTTGATAAGAACAAGTAGTTGGGTGGAGATAAATCCACTACCAAACTAGAATATGAGAGAAACAAAATAAGTACATCTAATGATCAATAAGGCTCGAAGAGAAGACCTTCTCGAAAGAGAGAGGTAGCAAATCCTGATCCATGCTCCTGCGAATAGTCAAGATCGTCTACACCTAGAAAGGACCAGGTCCTCAGAGGGATATAACAAGATACATAGAAGCATGCTAATTGAATACAGTAAAATATGTATAATAGACAGAAAATATATAAGTACGTTGTACTAGACAATCTAAATGAAAATGCATAGTGAGGATAACTTTTTAACATATGGGCATGTGTAGGCTACTGTATCTATCTCATAACTCACACACACGTCTATGTACATCAGAAGCCATCATACCTTGAGGGTAGCGACCATCGTGATACTAGAAATCGACATACCTTGAGGGTAGCGACTATCGCGACACAACTACCGTAGTGCGTGCTAGTTACTACGGTTTACCAGAGTGGGTAGCCCATACGCCTACTGACTGTCCTCCCCTCCCATGATACTATGTGTCAAGTGTGTGTCAATATATATTATATAATTATGACTGAAAGCAAATATATATATAATAAATATATAAAAATATGATAAGCATGCAAAGTACTGTAAACAATTTGGCAAGGTATACTTGACTGGCAAGAAAGCTGCATAGTATAAGCGTCCAGACGTCAAGCACAAAGGATCAGAAATTATGGCATCAGAATGAACGTCTTCGGATGCTGAAATAAATATTACCAACATTTCCGGAATAAGCGAGATAGTCAGACAAGTCTACCCTTTCGTCCAATTTGGACACAGGGGCAAAACGGTAATTTTAGGTCAAAACGGATTCCATATGTGGCCCACTTTGCACCAAAATACGTGCCAGAGGTAAAGGTTTCTAAATGAGACAAGTTATAGGTTAAACAAATTCTAAACATTGATACGAACTCAACGGTATGTCCAATTTTGGATTTCGGTGAGCCGATCACAAATTCGCCCTTCAAGTCAAATCGTAGGGCCCACGAATAGGCGGCTTGGTCAACTGTCTCAGAATCACGTAAAATATGGGTCACAAGACCAGTGTGATACCACGAATCCAATGGCGTAAGTTTTGTCGTATTATGACGAGCGTACACAAAGTGGGATGGTAGTTTGCAAAAGTTGCGATATGGGGACTTTTACGGATACAGGTTAATTTCGACACGCACACACGTCCGAATCAACTTCCGCGAAAGTCTATACGTCAGGATATACCATACGCGCCTTTTAGTGTAATTGATACACGATTAGACGGTCCCGTTTGGTGGGGCACACTCCATATCACAAAATCTCAATTTTAAATTACCAAGTTTTTGGTCGTTTTGGTGGTCGAATAATTTAACAAATAAAATAAATTAATAAAAACTAAAAGAACAGTTAAATTCTTGGTTATATTGAGAATAAAACCTTTGAATTAGATTTTAAAAATATTAAACAGGTTGGTGGCAAATTAGGTATGAACATGGGGGTTTGGGTCAAAATTCTGAACTGTTTTTGGTTAGTTTTTAGGCCAACTTTCGGTCAAATTTTGACCAATCCAGGGCACGAAAACTCGTCCCGCTTGAAAGAAAATTCTAGAGGGTTAGGTTGTGAATGTACACGGATAAACCGCTTGCAAAAAGAATTAGAGATGAGGAAGATATAATAACTTGATGATGGGGACTCGGGGGCTGCGTTGCTGCTGCCATCCGCGCGCGGGCGGCTGATCGGCGGCGGTCGCCGGCGGCGGCCAACGGAGTCAGGGGGGTCGGTGTCGAGGCGACGGTCGGCCGGAGGAGGAAGGAGATTACGGTTAGGGTTAGGGTTTGGTTTTTGATTAGACCGTAATACACTGATTCTGATTTAGACAATATATTAGTAGGCATCCCCAATAACACATATGTCATGAACTAGCTCGATAAAAGAATAAGCTTGCAAAACTAGGCTATAAAATAATAGCATAAGTAGAGGTGGTCCAGAAAATATAAGTACACTGGATTATGATGAAGGAAGGTACAGAATAATTCAAGTTCATAAAGAAGATAAAATACGTCCGGTGTTGTGCCTCTACAGTTATCATACTAACTTCTTGTGTAAGTCTCTAGTCGACCAAATGAGGGTTTGGGCCTCTAAGTTCTACAGTCTGGATAAACATTATTGTCTTATGCTAGCCTATAGTTGATGTCATTCAATTATACTTTATTAATGGGTCAAAAGGACTATGTGATATTAGGTTATGAGGCATGCTACCCAACTTACAAGAATTTAACTAATAGTGTTATTGAATAATATAGTGTATATACCGAGTACAAGTCATCTTCCTAACCCCTATCAAGCATGAAAGAAATGATAAGATTAACGTTGTGAAAGGATCAAGCAAGATATAATGCAAGCTATCAAATAAGAGTGTGAAATGAAATCAAGGGAGGTAATTAAATAAATAGATGAGATCCTATATTCTAATCCTATGCGCAGGCTTGCTCGGTACAGTAACGTAACCGAGATAATATGCTCTCGACCTGCATGGGCCACCACAAAAATATGTCACGACCCAGTCCCAAAATACGTAGGACCAGAAATACGTAAGTATGCCAGCGTATGTATATGGCAACTCCAATATATGAAAACCATAACACATACGTACGCTGTATTATGAATAGCAATTCACAAGTGGTATAGATTTATGTCATAAGTCTCAGGGCATAACTAGCTCTTATCCATAGAATCAAATAACTAATCAACTATATAACTGAATCAAGTATAAAATGCTTGCTAAGAACAAGTAGTTGGATGGAGACAAATCCACTACAAACTAGAATATGAGAGAAACAAAATAAGTACATATAATGATCAATGAGGCTCGAAGAGAAGACCTCCTTGAAAGATAGAGGTAGCAAGTCTTGATCCGTGCTCCTGCGAATAGTCAAGATCGTCTACACTTGGAAAGGGACCAGGTCCTCAGAGGGACGTAACAAGATACATAGAAGCATGCCAATTGAATACAGTAAAACATGCATAATAGACAGAAAATATATAAGTACGATGTACTAGACAATCTAAATAAAAATGTATAGTGAGGACAACTTTTTGACGTATGGGCATGTGTAGGCTACTGTATCTATCTCATAACTCACACACATGTCCATGTACATCAGAAGCCATCATACCTCGAGGGTATCGACCATCGCGATACCAGAAATTGACATACCTCGAGGGTAGCGACCATCGCGACACAACTACCTTAGTGCGTGCTAGTTATTACGGTTTACCAGAGTGGGTAGCCCATACGCCTGCTGACTGTCCTCCCCTCCCATGATACTATGTGTCAAGTTTGTGTCAACATATATAGTATATAATTATGACTGAAATAAAACACATATATAATAAATATATGAAAATATGATAAGCATGCAAAGTACTGTAAATAATTTTTTAAGGTATACTTATCTGACAAGAAAGCTGCGTAGTGTAAGTGTCCAGACGTCAAGCACAAGGGACCAAAAACTATGGCATCAGAATGAACGTCTCCGGATGCTGAAATAAATATCACCAACGTTCCCGAAATAAGCGAGATAGTCAAAAAAGTCTACCCTTTCGTCCAATTTGGACACAGGGGCAAAACGGTAATTTCAGGTCAAAGTGGGTTC
The DNA here is from genome assembly GCA_036927795.1 of Iris macrosiphon. Classification (NCBI taxonomy): domain Eukaryota; kingdom Viridiplantae; phylum Streptophyta; class Magnoliopsida; order Asparagales; family Iridaceae; genus Iris; species Iris macrosiphon. The sequence goes on from JAYESA010000004.1 coordinate 210,966,801, forward strand.
CACATGTGGCCTACTTTGCTCCAAAATGCGTGCCAGAGGTAAATATCTCTAAATGGGACAAATTATACACCAGACAAATTCTAAACATCGATATAAACTCAACGGTATGTCCAATTTTGGATTCCGGTGAGCCGATCATAAATTTGCCCTTCAAGTTAAACCGTGGGGCCCGCGAATAGGCGGCTTGGTCAACTGTCTCAGAATCACATGAAACTTGGGTCACAAAACCGGCGTGATACTACGAATCCAATAATGCAAGTTTTGTCGTATTATGACGAGCGTACACAAAGTGGGGTGGTAGTTTGCAAAAGTCGCGATATAAATTTTTTTATGGATACGGGTTGATTCCGACGTGCACACACGTTCAACTGCAGTTGCTAGTGTTAACACCCTAATTTTTAAATTTTAGTTAAAAAATTTCATTAATTATTATTTTAAATTTTATTTTTATTTTTAATTAATTATAATAAATGTTCATTCATGGATTTATATTTTTGTATATTAAATTAATTATTAAAATAGTACAAAAATTATAATTTTGGGTGTATAATTAATAATAGAATATTTTATAATTTTTTTAAAAATTTATTGGGCTCCAAAACTATTTTTTATGGCCATATATGCATTGTTATAATTAAACCAAACCAACCCAGACCGAACCAACTCAACCCAACCCAACCCAACCCAAACCAACCTAAACTAAACCAAATTGGATTCAGATCCCAACGCGTACCCACTAACCCATAACCCTATAACCCGCAACCCACAAACCCCATCTACTGTACCAGAAACCCCCTTCCTATTCCAAACGGCCCCGAACCCCTCCTTTTCGCTCCTTGTAACGTCCACCTTCGACCCCTATATAAACTTCTAGACCCACCCCCTCGTCCACCATCCAACCCTCTCCCATGTCCGATAAACCATCGCCGATGACTACGTCGGACCACCGCGCACCACCGTTGTAAAGTCGCCGCAAAGTAGCCGCCGCACAGCCGCCTGAATTCGAGCAGCAAGGTACCCTACTTTCCGCTCTTGTATCTTCTGACATATTAATCCAAATATCGATCTGTCAAATCCTATATGAAGATCACATGACCCTCTTGAATCATGTATAATTAGTTCGGTGTATCATGTCCTGTGTCGGTCGTAATTCACGACGCAAAACAAAAAAATGACCCAATTTGTAGTTCAGAAAACTATCCCAAACACCTATGTTCATGGCTGTTCCAACTTAGTTAATATTTTTAAATTCTACTTGAATAATAATTTAGACAACATAACCAAGATTTAATCTCATTAATTAGTCTATTTTAATTTGTTGTATGCTGTAATTTATTTGTGTTTGAAGTTGACCAAAAACTTGGTTTTTTAAACCCAAATTTTTTTGAAATGAGGTACATTCCACTAAATGAGGTAACTTCGTCGTGTGTAAATTATATTGAAAGGCGCGTATCGTCAATTCAGACGTGTGAGATTTTGTAAAAGTTGATTTGGATATGCGTGCACACCGAAATCAACGCGTGTCCGCCGAAAAGTTCCGTATCGGCATGTTCTGACACGGGTCATAATTTTGTGTGTACTTGTCGTTTCACAACGAAAGTTACTCCATTAAATTTGTAGCATTACGCTGGTCCTGTGACCCAAGTTTAGTTCGATTCTGAGAACATTGACGAAACATTATTTCGTGGGTCCCACGGTTTCACTTGACGGGCAATTTTGTGACCGACTCATCGGAATCCAGTTCTGGATATTCTGTTGGGTTTGTATCATTGTTTTAGACTTATAGACACCAAGTTTGACAAATTTGGAGAAATTTGTCTTTGGCACATTTTTTGGTGCGAAGTGGACCATATGTGGACCCCGCTTTGACCAAAAACTGTCAATTTTGTCCCTGTGTCCAAATTGGACTTATGGGTAGTCAATTCTAGCTATTTTATATATTTTGAGAGCGATGGTGATGTTTGTTTTAGCATTCGAAGGCGTACCTGGAGATCCCACTTATATCGAAGCAACTGACGGAGCTTAGAACACAGGCAAGTGTACCTTGCCAATTTGCAGTAGATATTATGACTTTATTGTTTGAGCTCTTTCTATATATATATATATATTATGTGATATACCTGTTCAACCTAGGACCGTGAGACGTTGCTTAATGTCCGAACAAGATTCAGGTATCGACGCCGTACGCGGATTCTTGTAACGTCACTTAGAGAGTTGATACCACGATCCTATATATATTTTTACGTGCTTGCTTTATTAAGTACGTCATACCTTAGGACACTTGACACTATTCATATGACAGAATCTTTTTTGAGTTATTCATGGTGATTATGTATATGTTTATAGGATTCATGACATAATACTTGCATACATAGATATCATTATGACTCGTTGTACTAGCTAGAGGTCATGATCTTGCGTGTTATGGACATGAGACGTGAGGTTACATTAGGTGGGAAGAGACACATAGGCTACATATTGATTATATATATATTATGTTACTAGAGAGTGCCTTAGCCTCTGTACCAAAGCTTTGGCACATGTACTAGCCCTTCGTGATATTACTTGCTGGTACCGGCTCCCCGACACAGAGCTTGTAGTGGTCTTAGCCTGAGTACTAGTGATGCTCTCAACTTGCATTTCACATAGCTGGTTACATAGCTTGCCCTGTGGATCTATTTTTATATACTGTATTTTGTTTGGCTTGAGTTATTTTTATACCTTGCTATGTCCCCTGAGGATCTGGATCCGGATTATGTCCCCAGGTAGAGCAGAGGAGGACTACCCCGGTATATACGGGACAGGAGCTGACGCTGGAGCAGTATTGACACCAGAGGACAAGGTTGTGCCAGATAATTTCTCTTGAGTATTCTGTTACACATTCAGTTATTTCTGCTTATAATTATTTCATATATTGACTCTTGGATTGATGTATTAACTTATTTTATCAGGTTGTTCCCCGAGGCACTTTTTATTTGGACTTAATGATAGACTATATTTCTTTTTATCTATTATCTTGATTAGTCTATCATATTTAGTTATGTTTCTTTCTGTGGATGAGCTTAGAATTATTCTGTGATAGATGGTGTAGACTGTATTGATATTTATTACAGCTTAAGTGCACTCTAACGGGTCTATTAAATAGGGTTTGCCCATTGGGGTGCTGGCCATTGTCATGTGGCTAGTCCCTCGGTATTTTAGGACTGGGCATGACAGCTAGACTTGGCCTAAGACTGGTGGGTAGTACAGATGATTTTTCTAATAGTACCAGTCCCTTGGGCTATCTTCAGCGAGAGGTTCCAGATGAGGTACTTTGATACGGTGTCACATTATGACCTTCAGCAAAGGTTTAACAACTTGAAGCAGATGGGAAGGACTGTCGACGGCTATGCGGCAGAGTTCTGCAGATTAAGTCGGTTTGCTCCCACCTTGGTGGTGACCGAATTGGATAGAGCTAGGAGGTTCCAGCAGAGACTTCACCTGGAGATCATATTGACAGTAGAACAACATGAGTTTCAGACTTTCGATGACGTATTGCGAGCAGCAAGGAGGCATGAGTATACCTCCCAAAGAATCGTGGATAGAACTGGAGGAAAGAAGAAACACTGGGCCGAATGAAACCCTTCTCCAGAAGGTCGTTCACCTGTTCTTTCAACTCCACTAACTCTTTAGGTGCCAGCCGATATACTGATGAAGTGATAGGCTCTGCTCCTGGAGTTAAGTCTATTGTGAACTCTATTTCCCGATCAGGTGGTAAACCTGGAAGATCATCAGGAAATACATCTACAAATTCTGATATGACTCTTGGGTAACCTGTCTCCTCTTCTACAGATAGTACCCTAAGAGTAGGCTGAACTCCTTGCTCTACTGCTCCTCGAAGAAACTCAAATTTTTGATGTCCAGGCGGTCTAAATATAACCCGCCCAAGTCGGCAATCAAGAGTCGCATGGTACTGACTTAACCAGTCCATACCAAGTACGACATCATAATCCGGCATGGAAAAGATCAGAAATTAAGCTCGCATTTCTCTGCCATAAACTACTACAGAACATGACCTACAGACGTCACTAACCGGAATAATTCTGCCTCCCGTAAGAATCCTCTTCATCTTCGGAAGGGGTGCGGTAGCTACTCTATGGGTGGCTACAAAGCTAGCTGCTATAAATGAATGCGATGCTCCAGAATCAAATAATGCTACAGCTGGTAATAAAGCTACTAAAATAGTACCTGCGATGACCTCACCTGCTGTAGCCTCCTCATCAACAGCTAATGTGAATGCCTGGCCTCGTCCCTGAGCTTGGCCTCTCTGCTGCTGAGCCTGCTGAAATAGAGCTGCCTGTGGTGCCAGGGGTGGTCTCTGCTGATTCTCTCCTGGGGCTGGTGGCCTGACGCCTTCAACTCCTGCCTGTTGTACTCCTACTGCTGGATAAGTTGGTCGTGGTGCAGGCAAAGCTAATCTCGGTGCTCCCTCTCTGCGCTCGGTGCAGTCTCTGGTCTGATACTGGTTGGACCCGCAAGCCAGGCATAATCCTAACTTGCGTCTACATTCTCTCTCAATGTGACCTATCTTGCCGCAGTGGTGACAAGTAGGGAGAGATATGGCCCTGTGTGCTGTCCTCTCTGGCATACTCCTCCGGGTCCGTTTTGCTGAATCCCCATGTGTTGTCCTGGATGGTGCCGAGGTGATAAGCCTCTTCAGGTTTGACTCCCTTCTAGTGACGCGCTCCATGCGTCGTGCTGCTGCAAGGACGTCGGTATAAGATGTAGGTGCAACCGATCCAATCAATCTCTGAAGCTCGAACTTCAGCCCGTCAAAGAATTTCTCAGCTTTCTCTTCCTCTGTCGCAATCAAGGTCGGGGCAAAGCGACAGAGGTGAATGAATTCTGTGTTGTATTCTTCCACTGTCATGTTGCCTTGGATAAGGCGGTTGAACTTGTCTCTGAGCTCTGACCGTGCTACTGCGGGAATATACATCTCTTTGAAGAGTCTGGAGAACTCTTCCCAAGTGACTCGGTCCTGCCCGAGCCTTCTCTCCTCTGCTAACCACCAGTGATGTGCATTCTCAGTTAACTGCATTCTGACTGTAGTCATCCACTTTTCTCTCGGAAGTTCAGCGGCCTCCAACTGATGCTGTATGTTTATAAGCCATTCATGAACTTTTGTTGGCCCTTCTTTACCAGAAAATATATGAGGTTTGAGCTGACGAAAGTCGGTGATAGATCCCGTCGTCGATCGCCTCGTTGATGGATTTGCCTGCTCCAATGCGGATACCAGGCTGGTCCTCAGATACTCTGCCTCCTGGCGATGGGCCTCTTGCTGAATCTGCTGCTGGGCTTGCATCATGGCATACATCATCTGGAATATCTGTTGCCCGTCCATGGCTTATCCGGGCGGAAAAACTGGCATCTGGGGAGTGAACTGTGGTGGAGGTGGGATGTCATCTCTCCGGAACCTTGGATTAGGCTGACCGGTTTGATCGCTCTGCGATGCTTGTCCTCCATTCCCTGGAGTCACTCCGTCTGTATAAGTAACCACAGCGTCGTATGGCGTATCCAAATGAATCTCATCTCCGTTCCGGGGATCCATTTCTCTGCAACCAAAAGATAAACTGTAAGAACGCTCAGAGGAATCAAACAGGATGCAAATCAAGTAACAATTTCGAGTTCGATATAGAGTTCAAACATGGTTTAATTAATGGATGAGATCCTATAATTTATCCTATCCTTAGGGCAGGCTGGTTCAGTTCCTAAGTTGAAACCGAATAATTTAGTCGTAGACCTGCATGGGCCACCACAAAAATCATGTCACGCCCCAATCCCAAAATACCGTGGGACCAGATACGTGGCAATGGCCAGCAGTACGCACCGATGGACAAACCCAATTTAATGGATCCATCAGGGCATACTTAAGCTATAAAATCAAGTCTACGACAATCAGGGCACAACTAATCTCATCCACACAAGATATAAAATATGATCCACAGAATAAATAAGGAATGTAAATCATCAACTAGTCTCAACAAAGTACTTCGGGGAACAACCCGGTAAATATCTAGTATAATGGTTCAACAGACCAGAATATAAATGACTGAAATAAATAATAAATACTGAGCATGAAACATGGATGCTCAGGAGAAGTCTTCAGTTAACACCTCGTCCTCGGATGGCGGTACAGCTCCTGGATCAGCTCCTGCTGCGGTCCCGTATACCTCGGGATAGATCTCGTCCTCAAATCCTGGGGACATAATCCGGATCCAGGTCCTCAGGGGACATAGCAAGGTACAAGAAAGCTCAAGCCAAAATAAATGCAGTGCAGAAAATAAATAGAATAAATAGGGCAAGTAAGTAAACATCTGTTTGAAATGCAAGAGAGAATATCAATAGTACTCAGGTTGAAACAACTACAAGCTCTGTGTAGGGGAGCCGGTAGCAGTGGTATCATGAGGTGGTCTAGCTCAGCGGGAGACTGAGTAGCCGACATAACATAATCAACCTATAGCCTGTGGATCTCTCCAGCAGTAGATGGGACAATAGGGAGTACTAAATAACCAGCTAAGTGATATGCAAGATGAGAGCAGCACTAGAACTCAGGCTGAAGCCACTACAAGCTCTGTGTCGGAGAGCCGGTAGCAGCAGTAATAATGAGTAATGGGCCAAGCTCGGGCTTCAGAGTCTTGTGCCTCACAATAGTAGGGGTGTATATATATATATGATCAGCCTGTAGTCTGTGTGTCTCTCCCCACCCAATATAACCACGCATATCATGACCATAACGTCTCATGTCCATGTCAGCGGGATCATAACTAATGCACAAGTCATAATGTATCTAAAAGTAGAGTATCTCTGTCAAGTCCTGTATCCTATACAGAATCACCACGAATATCTCGAGAAGATCCTGTCTCATGAACAGTGCCCAGTGTTCTGGGTCATAATGTACTTGGTAAGACAAGTACGAGAATATATAGTGTCACGTATGTCCATCTCTAGATGACAATACCCAACACCGCGTACGGTGTCGACACCCGACTGATAATCGGATGCTAGGTATGTCACACGGTCCTAGGTTGAGCATGCACAATAATATAAATGAAGCAAGGAAAATATATAACAATACTGCAGAGTTTGGCAAGGTACACTTGCCTGATGTCCGAATGCCAACAACTGTTCCTGTATCAGTGGATCCGGTAGGTACTACTCCAAAAGCTGTAATAAACATCACCAACGGTCTCAAAAGATGTCAAATAGCTAAAAACGTCTGTCCTTACGTCCAATTTGGACACAGGAGCAAAAAGGTCATTTTCGGCCAAAGCGGGTCCACAGGTGGGCCACTTTGCACCGAAAAGCGTGTCAGGGTCAAAGGTCTCCAAATTCGCCAAACTTAGTGTCAACAAGTCAGGAACGACGATACGAACCCAACGGAACTTCCAGAATTAGATTCCGATGAGCCGATCACAAAATCACCCGTCAAGTGGAGCCTGTGGGGCCCACGATACGTGATTTTGTCAACGTTCTCAGAATCGAACCAAACTTGGCTCACAGGACCAGCGTATTGCTACAAGTCCGAAGGTGCAAGTTTTGTCTCGATCTGACGTGTGTATACCAAGTTACAGCATGTTCCAGAAAAGTCGGATACGGGGTGTTGTCGGCGGATATGCGTTGATTCTGGTGTGCACGCACATCCGAATCAACTTCTGCAAAATCCCACACGACCGTATCGATGACGCGCACGGTTCGGTAAAGACCGCGTACGACCAAGTCGTCCCGTTTGGCGGGGCGCACTCAGTTCCGGGGTGAACCAGGGCATAGTTTTTCCTGTTTTTGGATCGCGGTGTGCGAACACTACAGGACGCGATGCACCGAGCGGGTTGCACGGGCACCGAGAGGGTTATGCAGTCTACGCGTAGCAACTGACGGAATTGAAAACAGAGTTGCAGGGCAAGAGAAATCAGTACCTGAACAGGGCTCCGTGAATCTGAGTTCCACGTGTCCGAGAGTCAATTTGACGCGAGCTGAGTCCTGGTCGTGTTCGTTGTACAGTTCGGTCACGACACAGATGCGTCCTGGGTTGGTCGCGTCCGAGCTTCGATCGGAGAGCGGTGCTCGGATGGCTGTCCCGTGGAGTCGGGGAGCCACAAGCCGGCGGATTGGCATTGCACTGGACTCGGAGGAAGGGTTCGTCGTCGAGAAAAGGGAAGACGACCGTCAAGTGGTCGAGGGCAGCGGGGTGAGTCCGGCAGCGGCGGCGTCGACCAGAGTACGGCGTTGCTGACTCGGCGGCGTGACTGCTCGAGGTGGCGCGTCGAGGGGCGGAGGAACGTTCGAGCAAAGGAAGAGAGGGTCAGGCGCGGCTGTGTCGGCGCCGGACTCGGAGGATGGGGGAGTCGTAGAGAAGATGGCGGCTACGGGCTAGGGCTTCGATCTGGCACGCACGCCAAGGAGAAAGAATTTATACTGTTACAGTACTTCCGGCGACCTAGGGCTTTCCATGCGGGTTTGGGTCGGGTTTGGCTCGGTCTGACCCGACCCAATAAGCTGAGTTTGGGTTTAAACATTCTAGTAGTTTTTAAGGCTTAAAACGCTACTCCGGAGTCCAAATAATTCACCGAAAAACACCACATATCCAGTTTTCTTTTTTACACCATAAAATATTATTTCCATAATATTTTAACACCATCTAGCAACACTTAAAATTCTTTAAATCACAATTACCTTCGTTTTAAATTCCAAAAAAATACCGAAAATTCAGAATAACTCATTTTAAATTTATTCTCAAAATCAGGGTGTTTACAGGTATCATGGTAGTCGATAGGGTTTATGCATCATGTTGAGTCGTAGTGTGCAGGCAAGAATTTCTCGCTAGATTGATAGAATTTCCTATGGGAGATTATGACGTCATCTTAGACATGGATTGGTTAAGTGCTCGATATACGACGATAGATTGCTATGCTGGCAAGGTTATCTTTTGTATTCCCTGAGAGAAATAATTCTCATTTTCTAGAGGCGAGACAGAGTCATCATCAGCAACCTTGAGAATGACAATAGCAGAAGAAGTACGATTCCTCAGAGTTGTTGATGAATTCCCAGATGTATTTCCAGAAGAACTTCTAGGCATGCCACCAAAAAGAGAGATTGAGTTTACCATCGATTTACTTCCCAGAACTGCCCCAGTATCAGAAAGAGTCTACAGCATGGCGCCTTCAGAGTTAGAAGTCATGTACTGAATGTTTGAAGAATTAAGAACCAAGAGATTCATTCGTGCTAGTGGATCACCTTGGGGAGCTCCGATGCTACTTATGAAGAAGAAGGATGGTACGTCACGATTATGTATTTATTATCGTACCCTCAATGAGATAACCATCAAGAATAAGTATCCATTGCCTCGGATATATGACTTGTTCGACCAGCTTAGTAGAGCGACCATATTTTTGAAGATTGATTTATGGTCTGGATATCATCAGATCAGAGTCAGAGAGCAAGATATACCCAAGATGGTGTTCGGGTTAAGATATGGCCATTGGGAGTTTCTAGTAATGCCTTTTGGGGCAACTAATATGCCAGCAGTATTTATGGATCTCATGAATCATATTTTTATGTCTTACCTGGACAAGTTCGTGATTGTGTTCATCGATGATATCTTGGTGTACAGTCGGAGTGAAGCAGAGCACGAGCAGTATCTTCGAGCAGTTCTTTAAATTCTTAGAGAACATAAGTTATATGCAAAGTTCAACAAATACGAGTTATGGCTTGATCGTATTTCCTACTTGGGCCACATCATTGCTAGAGGTAGAGTGAAGGTAGATCCCAAGAAGATAGAAGCCATTGAGACATGGCCAGTACCCAGAACAGTTGTAGAAGTTCGTAGTTTCTTGGGATTAGCAGGATATTACCGATGATTTGTGGCAGACTTTGCTAGAATTTTTGCACCCTTGACGCAGCTAGCATGGAAGGATGTGTGCTTTGATCGGACAGATGCATGTCAGACCTCTTTCGAGAAGCTTAAGCAGAAATTGATCACAATACCTATTTTGATGCTTTTGGACGGGACAAGTGGATTCACAGTTTATTGTGATGCGTCTGGTAAGGGACTGTGATGCATTCTAATTTAGCATGGCAAGGTTATATCTTATGCGTTCCAATAGCTTCAGGATCATGAAAGAAATTATCTGACACACAACTTGGAGTTAGCAGCAGTTGTTTTCGCACTCAAACTTTAGATACATTACTTATATGGAGATCGAGTAGAGATTTATATCGATCATAAGGGTTTGAAGTATGTCTTTACCCAGAAGGATCTCAATATTAGGCAAAGAAGATAGTTGGAGTTGATGACAAACTATGATCTTGACCTTCAGTATCATCCTGGGAAGGCCAATGTGGTAGCGGATGCCTTGAGCCAGAGCATATTTTCTCACAGCACACAGAGAGATTTTAGAAGATCTTCAAGAGATGGGCGTAGAAGTAGTATTGTCTGAAAACGCATCATTGATGAAAGGTCTACAAGTTTAGTCTAGTATAGTGGAATAAATTAAGGTAGCATAGTCAGCAGATGCCAATCTTCAGCGACTCAGAGCAGTGTGAGACAGGGCGTAGACCCGAACTTAGCATTCCCAGTGATGGAACTCTCCGTTTTGGGAATCGCCTTTATGTACCTAACGGAGACCTTCATCTTGAGATTATGTTGGAGGCCCATAGTTCGCAATATTCAGTACATCCTGGAGGAACCAAGATGTACAGAGACATTCGTCAGCATTTCTAGTAGAATGGAATGAAGCGCGAGATAGCGCAGTTTGTTTCTCGATATTTGGTATGTCAACAAGTTAAAGCTGAGCAACAGAGACCAGCATGACTTCTTCAACCTTTACCAATTTTGGAGTAAAAGTGGAAACATATTACTATAGATTTTGTGACAGGTCTACCTAGGTCCCCGACTGGCAGGGATGCTATTTGGGTAATAATGGACCAACTCACGAAAGTTGCACACTTTCTTCCTTTCATGATTGGCCAATCCACAGAACAGTTAGCCGAGATGTACATAAGACAGATTGTTAGACTACATAGAGTGCCAATCAGCATAGTCTCAGATAGAGATTCTAGATTTACTTCTCACTTTTGAAAGAGTCTTCAAAAGAGCCTAGGTACCCGCTTGAAGTTCAGTACGGCTTATCACCCCCAGACAGATGGTTAGTCGGAGCGAACCATCCAGACTCTAGAAGATATGCTTCGATCATGTACCATTAACTTTGGTGGTTCATGGGAGGATCGTCTACACTTGGTCGAATTCTCCTACAATAACAGTTTCTAGGCCAATATTCAGATGGAACCCTTCGAGGCACTGTATGGCAGGAAGTGCAGATCTCCTGTAGCTTGGGATGATATTGACGAAAGGCAATTTCTTGGTCCTAAAATGATAGCCCAAATAGTTGAAGTAGTCAAGCAAGTCCCAAAGCATCTTCAAGTAGCGCATGATTGCCAGCGTCATTGGGCCTATTCGCATCAGCGACCTATTGAGTTTTCTGTCGGCGACCATGTATTCCTTCATATTTTGCCTACCCACGGAGTTATCAGGTTTGGTGTACGGGAAAAGCTTGGTCCACGGTACATAGTTCTGATCGATATTCTTGAGCAAGTAGGAGATATTTTCTATTATCTTTCTCTTCTGCTGCCGCTTCATGAGATACATAATATTTTTTATATATCTTAGCTACGACAATATATACCGGATACAAGCCATGTCCTAGATCATTCAAAATTAGTTATTGGTACCGACCTTTCGTATGAGGAGAGGCTTGCATCTATTTTGGATGGGAGAGAGAAAATTCTCAAGAACCGGACCATTCGTTTAGTCTGAGTTGCTTGGGGGCATCACTCACCGGACGAGTCAACTTGGGAGCACGAGGATAATATTCGAGCTTGATACCCATATCTGTTTGACTCATGAGGTATACTTGTTCGTATATCCCGTACCCTGATCTTGTCTTATGCATTCTTTCCTTGTTCTAGATAGTTCATAGCTTATGATTGACACCAGTACCATGATGCTTATTTTATTGCCTGATTCCCATAGTCTTTTTGCTAGATCCTGTACCTTATTAAAATTTATAGGACAAAATTTTTCTAAGGAAGTGAGAGTTGTGAGACTCGTCTCACTATTGCGTATTTTTTTTATGTTCGTATCTTGTATATGTGTGCTATTGTTGTATATTGCTTCCCGTATATTTTTTTTTTTTGCATTTCTCTAGCTGCTCTCATATAATTACTAGATTTGTGAATAGTGTTAACCACTCTTGATATATAAATCCTCTCTTTCTCTCTCTTTTATATTCTTTCACTTTTCTCCTCCTTTCATTTTCTTTTCCTTTCTTCTCCCCTCCTCCCTAGCCGAAAGTAGCCCATGCCGGTCCCCCTCCCCTTTCTTTCCCTTGGTAGTAGTGGTAGTAGTTAGTGGTGGTAGTTAGTGGTGGTTCTAGGCAAGTACATATTGCCAATGATAGAGAACTTGCACTTTTACATTATTATGGATTTCTTGCATTGTATTGGTCTATATTGTGCTCTATGAACTCCTATGCATGTTTACTTCTTGGTATTTTCCGTTTTGATAGCTTGGTTGGACTAGATCTATATTTTTAGTTTAATTTATTCTTAACATTTTTATGATTTTGATCTCTTAAAATTTTTTATTTTCCAAAACTAGTTATTCTATGTGAGTGAGCATCTGATTTCAAGTGATTTAAAACTTTACTTCTCTGGATTTGGGCTGAAAATGAGGATTTTATGAAGAATCGTATTTTCAGGACTTGGAGCTTTCCAAGACTGAAATTTGCTATTCTGGGACGAAGGAGCTACATGCGGCCTGCTTTGCATGCGGCCTGGACTTCTTACTCCAAACTCAATATGAGGCCATCTTGTTGGACGCATGGCTGAATCTGCACATGCGCCCCTTGACCAAATCCATGAAACTTGAACGAAAGAAATTTCTCTAAGTTCCTGATTCTATGCAGCCCAGAGGAGCCTGCGGTCGAGTTATCCATTCGATCCCGAGCTATGTGTCCCTTTTCCAATGCATGACTCAGTGCCGCCTTGGCACGCTTTTCCCTTAATTTGTCTTTTCTTCTCTGATACGCTTTATTGGCCAGTCACATCGGTCACTCCTCTAACACGCTTTATTGGCTAGTCACATCAGTCACTTTCCTGACCTTGTGTTTATTCCCTATCACTCAACCCTTGTCCCGAGGAGTGGACCTTGCGATGATCCATGCGACCAGTTTGATCCATGAGGCCAGTTTGATCAATGCAACCAGCTTCTTGTATGTGGCATGTTTCTTGCATGCGACCAGCTCATCTTTTGCACTTCTAGCACTTATAGTATCATTGTTTTCCTTTGTTATATGTTCTCTTATGGATTATTTACTCCTTGTGCTTGGCATAATTAGTTAAATTCATATGATGCATGTTATTTCTAAATTGCTTATAACCTGGATGCTATACTTACCAGAATATAGAATACCTGGAATATGGAATATAATGGCACTATTAAAGTGAGAACTCCCAGCACCTGACTTGTACTAAATGAACCTGATTCCTGACTCCAGATACCTGACATGTACTGATAAATCGGATAATGGCTCTGCATAGCTCACTCCTGATATGCTAGAATCTCCAGAACTAAAATATTTGTACTGATAAGATAATTTTTGTGGTTGATTGCTTGTCCCTGTCCTGATTATACTTGTTAAGCTATCGTCCAGTCTTGCATCATGTCTAAGGCGGATTCCTGAGCACCACGGTCAGGAATCCTTGATAAACTTGCCTAAGTTAATAACTAGAATAATTATCTAGAAGTATCTAAAGAGATTTCCTGGCTATATGTAATCCTGATATCCTAGCGACACCTGTTGGATTTGGAGCTCTCCGTCGAAAGGGGCACACTTCCAGCATACCGTCTAGTGTTGTAATTTACCAAAAAAATGCTATATACTTAATTAAACTATGTTATGTACTCTTACGTCTGGATAACCCGAATAGTCTGCAGGACATGTGGCTGTATGAAATCTCAACTGCATTTGTTAGTAAACAGGATTATGATAACCCTAGTTAGTTAATGGTAGTAAGTCGTAGGTCATGTTTGGCCGTGATTACATATTTTATAATCATGTCTTGTCTCAGATCATCCAGCTGTTAATCCTGAACTGTACCCATTATCGATTCCCGAAACTGCTTAAACTGCTTATTTACATATTGCTCTTATTTTTATTTCCTTATTCTATTGAATATTTGCATGCTGGTTTTAGTTCCTAAGTTGTTTGCATGCTGGTTTTAGTTCCTAAGTTGGCTCCCTTGTAGTACTTTGCTGTTTTGGGGTCTGACCCCACTGGTTTTGTATGGCTAGATTTTGGAGCAACACCGCAGGATCTTTCGTACTTCCCGCCTCCAGATAGTGAACACCAGGAGCACCCGAGGACTTGAGTGGGTTTCTTCTTCATCACCCACTTGATCTTATACTTGTACTTTTGAGGCATTTAGCCACCGAGCACGTATTTAGCTCGTGTTTTGGTATTTGATATTCTAGCTTGTGGGCCTACATGTAAAACATATTCTAGACTATAGTTAGAGTTGATCATGAAATATTACACTCTGCTAGTTCTTCATTTTGGTAACTAGCTTCATGATCATCTATATATTTATAGTTTGGGATACCTTATTATTTTATGTTTGATGATTATACTTCTTGTAACTTGTTGCTTGCTAGAGATTGAGACAACTATGACTCTTGACCCAGGAATGAATGTTGGATTGTAGGATAAAACCTCACATGTCTAGACAGCCATGATCGTATCTCAGGGTATAGAGTACTATGGTGTATGTAACTGGCTTTGTCCGCCCCTGCTCTCCAATATTATGGTTCTAGGACATGACATATAGAGATCCTTTTGGGTAAAGACATACTTTAAACTCTTATGATCAGTATAAATTTCTACTCGATCTCCATAGAGGTAATGTCTCCAAAGTTTGAGTGCAGAGACAACTGCTGCTAACTCCAAGTCGTGTGTCAGATAATTCTTCTCATGGTCTCGAAGCTGCCGAGATGCATAAGCTATAACCTTGCCATGCTGCATAAGAACATATCACAATCCTCTGCCTAACACATCACAATATATGGTAAAACTACATGTTCCATCTGGAAGAGTCAAAATAGGTATCGTAATCTTCTGTTTGAGCTTCTCGAAAAAGGTTTGACATTCATCTGTCCAATCAAAGCACACATCTTTTCGTGTTAGCTGCGTTAGGGGTACTAAAATTCTAGCAAAGTCTAACATGAAGCGCCGATAATATCATGCTAATCTCAGGAAACTACGAACTTCGATAACTGTTCGGAGAACTGGCCACGTCTCAACGGCTTCTATCTTCTGGGGATCCACTTCAACTCCTCCTTTAGCAATAATATGCCCTAAGTATGAAAATATGATCAAGCCAGAACTCGTACTTGCTGAACTTGGTATATAACTTATGCTCTCTGAGAGTTTGAAGAACTGTACGAAGATGTTGCTCATCCTCTGCTTTACTTCGACTGTACACCAAGATGTCGTCAATGAACACTACCACGAACTTGTCCAAGTATGGCATGAAAATATGATTCATGAGATCCATACACACTTTTGGTGCATTGGTTGCTCCAAAGGGCATTACAAGAAAATTCCAATATCCATAACTTGATTTGAATGCCGTCTTGGGTATATCTTGCTCTCTGACTCTGATCTGGTGATAACTTAAACGCAAATCAATTTTGGAAAACATCGCTGCTCCACTAAGTTGATCGAACAAGTCATCGATCCTTGGTAAGAGATACTTGTTCTTGATGGTTACCGCATGGAAGGTACGATAATCTACACATAATCGTGATGTGACATTCTTTTTCATCACAAGTAGCATTGGGGTCCCCAAGGTGATCTACTAGCATGAATGAATCACTTGGTTCTCAATTCTTCTATCATTTGATACAAGACTTCTAACTCTGAAGGCGCCATCCTGTAGACTCTCTCTGACACTGGTGTTGTTCCTGAATGTAGATCAATGGTAAACTCGATCTCTCTTTCTCGTATCATGCCTGGAAGTTCTTCTGGGAATACATCGGGGAATTTACTAACTACTCTGGGCAATTATACTTCCTCTGTTACTGCCATTCTCAAGATTGTTGGTGAAGACTCTGTCTCGCCTATAGAAAATGAGAATTCTTCTTCTCGGGGAATACAAAAAATAACCTTGCCATTATGGCAATCTATCATTGCGTAACGGACACTCAACCAACCAATGCCTAAGATAACGTCATAATCTCCCATAGGAAATTCTATCAATCTAGCAGGAAAATCTTGCCCGCACACTATGACTCGACACGAGACATAAACTTTATCGACTACCACGATACCATTACCAGTAAGTATATTGAGTCTTACTGATAAGAACTAGGGTTCTAATCCAACTCGTTTCGCAAATCGTGCAGACATAAAAGAATATGATGCACCAGAATCAAATAATATTGAAGCTGAATGAGAGTTGACGAGAATGGTACCTGCCACCACTTCACCTGAAGCTAACTTCTCTTCCACGGTGAGTGCCATCGCCTAACCTCATCCTCTCGGTGCTGGTCCTCTCTGTTGTGGACCTCCTTGCCTGGCCTTTACTTGAGCTTGGGCCTGCACATACTGTTGTGACTTCTATTGCTGGAATACTTGAGATTGGTTCGGCAAAGGCCTCTGACCCTGGTGTTGCTGAACCGGCACTGGAGCCCTATACTGCGGTCCTACCGGAGAAGATGATGATGAACTAGCTCTGTGTTGGCAAGATCATACTTTGTGGCCCGGAGCTCTACAAGCTAAGCACAACCCTTGTGCTCTGCGACATTAAGGAAATGCATGCCCATGCTTTCCACAATGAGAATACCCTATTGAAGAAGATGTCCTTTGTTGTTGAGTTCGTGTTGGGGCTGTTTGCTGAACTGAGGCTGTCGAAATTGGCCTCCTCGGAAATTCGATAGTTAAAGCCCTAACTGTCGGGGTTGGTGCTGGAGACTGTGTGTAAGAACCTCCTAATGTGTGGGTCCTCTTTCGTCCCCCAGTTCTGTCCACGATTATCTGGGAGGTATACTCATGTCTCCTTGCTGCTCTTAATACAACATCAAAAGTCTGAAACTCATGTTGTTCCATTATCAATATGATCTCCAGGTGAAGTCCCTGCTGGAACCTTCTTTCTCGATCTAATTCGGTTGCCACTAAGGTGGGAGCAAACCGACTAAGTCTGCAGAACTCTGCCGCATAGCCGTCGACAGTCATGTCCATCTGCTTCAAGTTATTCAATCTTTGGTGCAAGTTATAACATGATACTGCATCAAAATATCTGGTCTGAAACCTTTCACTGAAGACAGTCCAAGGGACGAATACTATTAGTGAAATCATATGTACTTTCCATCAGTCTCGGGCCAAGTCTAGCAATTGTAGTTATACCACGGACACTCGCTCTCTAACCGGTACTCCAGCTGCCTCTATGATAGCTTCTGTGTCCTAAAGCCACGCATCTGATGCAATTGTGTCATCGGTTCCATAGAAATACAAGGGTTGGAGGCGCTTGAAGTTGCTTGTTGAGTAATTGGCACGATGTTCGCCTTTTTCCAAAGCCCCTTGTACTGACTGAATGAGTATGTCCACTCGACGTCCTTGAGATGCCAATAATTCTCGAAGGATACAAATTATCATATTGTTTTCCCCTCCTACATCAGGTACTGGTTGCACGAAAGGTACTGGTTGGATCTGAGGTTCCTCATTTTGATCTATTCTGGACCCAACCCCGAAATGCTGAGGTTGAACCTTAAGGGTTTGCTGGGCATCGGGATGGTGTCCTGCTACTAGAGGAACTCGGGCGGGATGGTCAGAAGGACCAGGAACAATATCCCTGAAAGATAAATGACACAAGGATCAACAAAGGGACGAACATGATTGATCGAGGATTAAGGCAGATGTTGAATCAAGATTTCAAGGATATAAATTCGATACTTGGAGGAGATCAAGGAGTAACATGATTGAGACATCTAAAATATCTGGTAAATCCCCAACACTTCTAAATTTTTAGACCTGTATGGGCCACCACTTAAACCGTGTCATGCCCCATAACCAAAATACTGGAGAGCGGAGGCGGACAAAGCCAGCTACTATACCAGAGTATTAATACTCTAAGATACGGTCATGGTTGTCTAGACATGTGAGGGTTTTACTCTACAGTCCAACAGTCATTCCTGGGTCAAGAGTCCTAGGTGTCTCAATCTTAAGCAAAAAACAAGTTACAAGATGTATGATCACTAAACATATAATAGTAAGGCATCCCAAATTATACATACACAGATGATCATGAAGCTAGTTACAAAATAAAAAACTAGCAAGAGTACAATATTATATGATCAGCTCTAGCTATAGTCTAGAATATGCTTTAGATGTAGGCCCGTATGCTAGAATGTCAAGTTCCAAAATATGATCTAAACACGTACTTAGTGACTAAACGCCTCAAAAGTATAAGTAAAATATCAAGTGGGTGATAAAGAAGAAACCCACTCATATCCTCGGGTGCTCCTGGTGTTCACTATCTTGAGGCAGAAAATATAGAAGATCCTGCAGTCATGCTCCAAAATCTGGCCATACAAAACCAGTGGGGTTAGACCCCAAAACAACAAGTACTACAAGGGAGTCAACTTAGGAACTAAAAATGAGTCAGCTTAGGAACTAAAAACCACCATACAGACAAATTAGTAAGAAATAGCACAAGGAACAATTAAATAAGTACAGCAGGTGAAATAACAGTTAAACAGTTCTAGAGTATTTAAATAAGGATATCTGAAATCAGTACTCAGGCTATAGTCTCAGGATCAGTTGTTAAATAAATCAGGACTAGACTAGACTAGAAATCAAGCAATCATGGCCAATCATGCCCTACGGCTTTCTATCATTAGCTAACTAGGGTTATCACAGTCCTAGTTACTATCACATACAATCTTGAGATTTTATACAGCCACATGCCCTGCAGACTATCCGGGTTATCCAGGCGTAAGGATACATAGAATAGATTATATTATGTATTATAATTTATAGGAATATGCAACACTCGACGGCGTGCTGGAAGTGTGCCCCTCACGACGGAGAGTTCCAAATCCATCAAGTATCGTTGGGATACCGGAATTGCATATAGCCAGAAAATCTCTCTAGATACTTCTAATACATTATTATAGTTGTTATCTTGGACAAGTTATTAAGAATTTCTAATCGTGGTACTCAAAAATTTGCCTTAGACATGATGTAGGACATGACAGTAGCTTGACAAGTATATTCATGACAGGAATAAACAAATCAACTACGGAATTTATCTTATCAGTTCAAGCATTTTAGTTCAGAAAATTCTAGCATGTCAAGAGTGTGCTTCGTCGAGCCACTATCAGGAGTATCGGTATATATCAGGTTAACTCGATACGATGAGCTATTATCAGAAATATCAGGACAAGTCTGGTATATGGAGTTCAAGATTAACATTGTCAATATAATCCATGTTCAATTCTAGCATGTCAGGAGTACGCTTCATCGAGCAACTATCAGGAATATCAGTACAAGTCAGGTGTCGAGAGTTCAGATTAACAGTGTCAATATAATCCATATTTCAGAAAATTCCAGGTTCTAACAGGTTGTCACAATCATGTTATAAGCAGTTTAGAGAAAGATTGCATGCATAAGAATTAAGCATAATAGGCTAAATAAGAAAATATATTAAAGAAGTTAAACTACTACAAGTGCCATAGAAGCATGAGATAAGCAGGCACATGGAAATGAGAGCATAACCAAGTCTGGCGCATGGATCACAACAAGCGCATGGAATTAAGGCCGCATACGAATAATAGGCACATGGGATAAGCTGGCCGCATGAGAGATGCAAAGTCCACTAGGTTAAAGTGCTGAGTGACGGACAATAAATGTAAAGTCAGGGAATTGACTAATATGACTAGTCGTGTCAGGAAAGTGACCGATGTGACTAGCCAATAAATACGTGTTAGAAGAAAAGACAAAGCCATAAAAAGTCATGCCCAAGCAGTGCAGAGGACATGTGCCTAAAAGAGGGGGGAACATATATCCGTGTCGTATGGTACATGGTCGCATGCTGGCTGGCCGCATAGAAGTTTCATGCGCCCAGTGAGTCAGACACAAGAAGTTTTGCCACCTAACCCTTTCAAGTACTAAGTTTCAGAACACTCGGGTGTAAGTCAGTCATGCGCCTACCAATATAGGCACATGATGTGAGGACATATTGTAGAAGCATGGAAAATATACGTCAGTGCGTTCAACTGCCATACATCCCCCAAAAGAAGGCTTAAATCAGGCCACACAGTCACCATGCGGCCCAATAAGGCTGCATCCATGTGTCCCAATCAGCTGAAATAGGTTTGACCGTAGATGGACCTGATATGGCATCTCTGACACATAATCCTGACAAAAAGAATTGCCTCAAAAGACGTGAACCTACTAAACAACAAAAGTCTCAAGTAAGAACTTCACTTTTTATTTTTCGTCGGGTGTGCAGTGCCACGTGTACATCACAAACAAGGACTCCATGCATCTCTGGCCCCATGCGTTCCAGACTTTATGCGTCCTAAATTCCATACGGACAAGGCAACACTAGCCCATGCATCCCAGACTCCATGCATCTCTGGCCCATGCATCCCAAATTTCCTGCGTTCCATGCATCTCTGGCCCCATGCGTCCTAGACTCCATGCGCCCCATGCGGTTCTGGCCACATGTATTTTAGACTCTATGAAGACCAAGTACAACCGATACAACTGAAGTAGCCCTCTCCAACCAAGTGCGGGCCACGTGTCATAATTGACCAAGTCACGCACATAAAGGACGAGAACCGCCCAGATCTTCAGCAACAACAAATCCCAACAGAACGTCCATGTTGTAGCTCACCCTAGACTCAACACATACTACGTGGCTACAGTTGCAACCGTATTCTGTTGAAGGAGCCCCATGCGGCCACCAAACATAGGCATATGCAACACCTATAACCCATCAATAAGATGGCTAGAAATAGGAGCAACTTGGACGTCCCAAAGGTCGACTTTTTTTTCTGCTTCAGAGAGAGACCATACCCTCCCAGAGACCTGTATACCTGCACCCAAGCTCATAAGAGGGAGAGAGAGAGAAAGAGAGAGAAGAGAAAAGAGCACCCTTCACTCACACGTCGGATCGTCAACGGAGTAAAGGAGCCGCCATGTCGCTCTTTGTCCATCGTCATGCCCCAGAATCAAAAAATTGTATTTAGATTGTATGTCTATGACCTCTTTGTACTTTCTTTTGTTTGTTATTAAAGCAATTAATTTTAATGGCGAACATATGCGGAAAAGAGTTATCATTGTATGACGCTCTCTGCCGCATGGATGCTGGCCGCATGAAGCTCCATCGTCCCAAACAACAAGTTCATCCATTGGAACTCTAAGTTTCCATAAAAACTTATTTTTTCCATGAAATTCTCATTTCAAGTCCGAATTCAGCAAAGTAAAGTTCAAAACCACATGAAATCAAGTACTCCTCGACATGGAACCACTAGTTTCGGAAAATATCAAGTTTTAAGATAATATCAAGTTTTAAGAGATCAAAACAAAGTAAATTCATAGAAGCTACAAACTAGAAACTTAGATCTACTCCAACTAATGCATCAAAATTGAAAATACCAAGAAATAAACATGTAAAAAACTCATAGAGAATATTATAAAACAATAAAATGCAAAAAAACTAAATAAATATAATATAACAAGTTCTTTCTCATTGGTAATATGTACTTGTCTAAATCCACTACTAAACTACTACCACTACTATCCAAGGCAAGCTCACGACTGGGGCTAGGGTTCGGCCAAGGACAGGAGAGGGAGTGTCATGACCCGCACCCGAAATTTGGGCATGAGTCGTGGGTACGTCCAGCCTACACCGAAGCATCGGCGGTAGAACATCTAGCAATGAACAATATACAGTGAATGCTAGAACAAGTGAATCTGAAATAAAGAATAAACATCTAGCTAAGTGTTTGAAATATCAGTTTATTATGTGATCGGCTTGGGACTAGATCAGGCTGGTTACATATGATTAGCTATGATTCTTGTAGGTCAGGCTAACCATCTGGTTAGCTATGATGCATGTAATAGTCAGGCTAATCATATATAACAGCTATGAAGCATGTAAATGGTCATGCCGCACCCGACGTGAGTTGTGGGGTGAGCTATGATGCATGTAGAGTTTGGATATGATCACATAATCTACTAATAATTCCCCATCCCCAGCTAGCACGATGGATTCCAATCACGACTCCTCATGACGGGGATCTAGGGTGCTAACCCGTGTATCCACAGTGTCAGAATCAAGTATGTAATACAACTAAATTTATAGAAGTAATCAACAAAACAAAAACTGTCAGAGAATATACTCGCCTGTGGTCCCGATGAATATGTGAGGATTGATGTCCAAAATAGAGTCGCAAAGACCTAATTATGGAATATAAATGTCAAATACTGAATTTAAAGGAAATAACATGTTTAACTAAATTAAATATGAGGCCTCTAGGTCATACTAAAATCTACTGGTCAATACTAGTCAAACTTGGTCGCACTAAGTCATACTATGTTAGGTAGGTCTACTAGTCCATTTATTCCATAATAGTCCATACTGGACCAACCTAACTAAACTAGTCATTACTAGTTGACTGGGTAGTACTAGTAGCTAAGGTATACTAAACACCATACTAGAGATATTTATACTTATCTAAAATATATAGAATAGTATTTTATATAGTATCTTAACTATATCCTAACACTACCTGGACACATAAACACTTGAGCCACTCATACCCAGCTACTGAACTTAACCTGACTGTCATTGACTGCTCACACATAGGCCAAAATCTGCACAGTTCCTGCTCACTCACACACACAGGCAAGTCACACACACACACTGGTCACACTGGCATTAAATACTGAATACACACTCAAACACACAAGTTACTTCTCCCTGAGACACCCCTAACACATAGGCACACACTACTCTACACATACAGGTTCTGGAATTTTACTGATACTCAAACTCAACTCACTGCTGACACCCCTATACAGAACACAGTCACTGATTCACTCTCACTCAGTGATACACTCACACACACACTCATAGTCACTGGTTCCTCACCACACACAACACTCACAGTCACTGGTTCCTCACCACACACAACACTCATAGTCACTGGTTCCTCACCACACACAACACTCACAGTTCCCCCCACTGAACTCACATACACTGATACACATTCTAGTACATACTGGTTTACACACCTGCAGTTCTACTGAGACACAGAACACTAAATAACCCACACTGCACATAGTCATATTAATACACTGACACGAGTATATACACATAGCTAAAACCCATATGCACAAATACAAAAATACTCGACTGTACAAACATACAGGTATTACACATTCAAAACTGAGACACAAAAACTAAACCACTGAGCTCACTCCTAATTCCTGTAATTCCTCCCCTTACTAATATCTTCAACAGTTTATCAAATCTGCATTGGCAGACTTCCCCAACCTGAACACAGGCTCACATAGGTTATACACTACTGATATATCATGCAGCTGCAGCCATAGTTCAGTTTTGAACTGACTGTGTACAGATACATATTGTACTACACCTCCACTCATGATACACACTGCTAATACCTATACACTGATGCAAGGATACACTCTAGACTAACACACAGGTAAACACACACACACACACTGAGCTACACACACAGCTCCCTTACTCATTGAATTACTCACAATACTCACTTACGGGTACACAGGCATTCACTCACAGCAAACACACACATCTTAGATACACACACACACACTGTCACATAAGTTCTATTATACACAGACATTAATACACTGATACGGTTCTAACACACAGAACTATACAAAGGAAACACTCTACACACAGATACTACACACGCACACAGAGAACCTAAACACTGATACAAACCCGGCTCTACACATAATGCACACAGAAACTAAACACTGAACTCACTTCCCCAATGTCTGATACACAGTTGCACAGGGACACAAAACCTATACTGATTAAAACACACAGTCACAAATACCCGACTGCACAGGAATCCCCAAAAATTATTTCAACAAACACAAAGAGTACAGAAAATCGGGTTTACTCAAGAACCCACGAATCCCCAATCAAAACCCTAAGAATCGAGATCTAACCTACACGTAGGAGAGGTAATCGTGCCTATACGAGATCCCTAGGATTAGGGTTCCTAGAAATTAGGGAAAAACACCCGTAGGTCACCAAAAACACAAATCTCTCCTAGGTCTTCATGTAGGATCCCTAGAATTCGAAATCCATACAGCAAGGGGGTTCCTAATGGCCAACTACAACAGAAAACAGAAATTAAATGGATTAAAATTTGGGTTTTACCTATTGGGAGATGGTTTCCCAATGGAGGTTCTCCTTCTCCAAGTCTTCTTAGTCCATGCTCCTTGTTTCCCCTTTGTTGGAGGAGGAAGGTGGAATTCCTAGGGCTGGATTCCGAATTTGGGGATGAGGGAATGGTTTCAAATGGAGGCTAGGGTTTGGTTTTCTTTCTTCATGAAGGAATGGTTGAGGGAGGCTCCCCTTTATTATATAGGCTAGGTTTAGGGTTCCTAATGCAAGGGTTTAGCTAATCCTCCATGTTAAGTCATGAAGAATTTAATTAACTAAGGTTTAGTCATCTCTAGGGTTTTAACTTCCAAATTCAAAAATATAAATTAGGATTTAGTCATTAGGGTCAGACCTAATGAGTTTCTAGGGTTTAACCTAAAACCAAACATCAAGAACATCAAATAATTAATTATAAAACTCATCATATAATTAAATACATAATTAAATCAAATAGGGAAATTATATTAATGCCCTAATCTGGAAATATGGTAGTGACAAGTCTACCCTCCTAAAAAAATTTCGTCCTCGAAATTGGATTGAACTAGAACAAGAACGAAATCAGAAAAGGAATTATACCTCAAGTCTAGAAGAGATACGGGTATTGCTCGCGTATTTTGTCCTCCCTCTCCCAGGTCGACTCCCCTGGAGAGTGATGTCTCCATGCAACACGAACCAAAGGAATAGTCCGATTCCGCAATACCTTCTCTCTGCGATCCAAGATCTCTACGGGCTGCTCAGGGTAGCTGAGAGTCGGACCAACCTCGATCTCCGAGTGATCAAGTACGTGACTAGGGTCTGCCATGTACCTCCTCAGATGTGACACGTGGAACACATCATGCATTCTCTCTAGTGCAGGCGGTAGGTCTAGTCTATACGCCACTGCACCTACCCTCGCAAGAATACCGAAGGGTCCGAGGTAGCATGGGCTAAGCTTTCCTCCTCCACCAAAATAAATCGTACCACGCATCGCAGAAATACGTAGGAATACTAGATCGCCAACCTAAAACAAAATAGTCTCAACATTGTATGATTTTTAGATTTTTTAAAACCAATTTTTGGGATTTTTCTGCAATTTTCAGTAATTTACATAAGTGCTATGGTGATTGTATAATTTTTAATTGGTAATAACTAATATTAAAATATAATAAAAATATGATTTTATGGTGTAAAATAGAAAACCGGACTTAGGGTAATTTTCTGGGATTTTATTGGGCCTCAGACCTATTTTTAAAAGCCTAAAAACTATTTTTCTAATTAAATTAATATTATTATTATTATTATTATTATTATTACTGTAATTTTTTGGGATTTTCTAAAAACTATTTTTTTATTATAATTAGCAGTCAGCCCAGCCCCTGTGCCTTAGCGGGTCGGGCGGGTCGGTCAGACCCGAACCAGCGCCCGACCCGACCCGGTCCTCCATCACCCCCAACCCCACGACCCCAGGAATCCGCCGCGTTCTCCGGCGACGTGGCCGGAGAACCGCCCGGCCTCACCCCACGACCCCTCCGCCTTCTCCGCCACGTCCCCGGCCAGCCCTCCGCGGAAAACCCCTATAAAATCCCCCTCTCCTCCTTCCTCCTCCCTCATCTCCCTAGCCCTAGCTCTACCCCGACTCCGGCGACCCAGAACTCCGGCCATCCCCTCCCCTAGCCCCGCTGCCCTCCGCCAAGAGCCGCCCCAGCCAGCGCCCTCGCCGGCCAGCCCCTCTCCAGAACCCTCCTCCCCCTCTCCAGAACCTCCTCCGCCTCCTCCATTTTCGGCCCGACGGCTCACCCCCAGCCGTGCCGCCCGAGCCCGTCGTCTCCAGACGCCTCCCTCCGGCGAGCCAAGCTCCGGCCAACCACCAGCATACTTGCCATCCTCCACCAACCCTCCGGCAGCTCGACTCTCAACCCTAGTTCTGTGCGTGTCGGACACAGTGTCAGTTGGACACAGGACACGACTCGAGATACGAGGACACGAAGATCTCGATTTTTCAGGCCCTGTTCAGGTATCCGTAGTTTCTTGCTCGTAGCTCTGAATTCAGTTCCGTAAATTGTATTGCGTAGCCTGTATGACCCTCTCGGTGCCCGGATAAACCGCTCGGGGCATCGCGTCCTGTGGTGATCGCACACCGCGATCCAAAAACAGGAAAAACTAGACCCTGTTTCACCCCAGAACTGAGTACGCCCCGCCAAACGGGACGACTTGGTCGTATGCAGTCTTCACAGATACGTGTGCGTCGTTGATACGGACGTGTGAGATTTCTCGGAAGCCGATTCGGGTGTGCGTGCACACCGGAATCAACGCGTATCCGCGGACATCGCCCCGTATCTGACTTTTCTGCAATTTATCCTAACTTCGTGCACACACGTCGGATCGAGACGAAACTTGCACCATCGGACTCGTAGCGATACGCTGGTCCTGTGGGTCAAGTTTGGTTCGATTCTGAGAACATTGACGAAATTGCGTGTCGTGGGCCCCACAGGCCCCGCTCGATGGGCGATTTTGTGATCGGCTCATCGGAATTCAAATCTGAAAGTTCCGTTGGGTTCGTATCAGCGTTCTTGACCTGTTGACACTAAGTTTGATAAATTTGGAGACCGTTGACCCTGGCACATTTTTCGGTGCAAAGCGGACCCACCGGTGGACCCCGTTTTGGCCCGAAACTGCCGTTTTTGCCCTTGTCTCCAAATTGGACCCAAGGACAGGCGTTTCTAGCTATTTGACACCTTCTGAGCGTGATGGTACTGTTTATTTCAGCTTTCGAAGACATCTCTGGAAATTTCCAAAACCAGGACCTTAGTGGAATCCAAACATCAGGCAAGTGCACCTTGCCAACTTGCAGTCTTTCTTTTTATATTTCCTGTAATAATACTTTGCTGGATGTCTTGTGTAAATTCATATAAACTTGTTTAAACTGCTTAACCTAGGAAACGCGTGGCGTACCTAGTGTCCGATCATAGTCGGGTGCCAACACCGTACGCGGTGTTGGGTTCGTCATTTAGAGATGGATTTACGTTCCCCTTACTTTTGTACTTGACCTATCAAGTACCCTACAACCCAGGACACTTGACACTATCATGGACAGAATACTTCGAAGATATTCGTGGTGATTCTGTATATGATACAGGACTTGACAGAGTTATTTTATTTATAGACATTATGACTTGTTGCATTAGCTATAATCCCACTGACATGGACATGAGACGTTATGGTAATGGCTTGCGTGATTACATTGGGTGGGGAGAGACACACAGGCTACAGGCTATTCTACATATATATCTACTATTATTGTGAGGTTGTAGACTCTCCAGCAGAGCTAGACCCTTTACGTGTTATTACTGCTACCGGCTCCCCGACACAGAGCTTGTAGCGGTCTCAGCCTGAGTACTAGTGTTGCTCTCATTTGCATATCACATAGATGGTTACATAGTTTACCCTGCTGCTTCATTTAATTTAATTTAATTGTACTGTATTTTATTTGGCTTGTTTTATTTTGTGCCTTGCATTGTCCACTGAGGACCTGGAATGGATTATGTTCCCAGGTTTAGCAGAGGAGCAGTATCCCGAGGTATACGGGACCGGAGCTGAAGCTATTGCTGGAATAGAACCGAACACTGAAGACGAGGTGACTGCGGAGGACTTCTCCTGAGTACCTGTTCCAGTACTCAGTACTATTTCATGTTTACCTCTTTTGTTCCTGGCCTATAGAGCCAGTTTATTCAGACTTAAGTCGGATTGTTTCTCCGACTGACTTGCTGTGATTATTGTTTCTACTTATTTTCATTTTATTATGCAGTTATTTCTTTATCTTTATGGATGAGATCAGTGTGACTTGTTGTAGTAGACCTTATTTACAGCTTAAGTACGCCCTGATGGCTCCATTAAATTAGGTTATCCATCGGTGCGTGCTGCTGGACATTGCCACGCATCACCAATCCCTCGATATTTTGGGACTGGGGCGTAACATGGTTTTTGTGGTGGCCCATGTAGGTCTAAACTAAATTGTTCGGTTTCAACTTAGGGACCGAACAGGCCTGCAATAAGATAGGATAAGTTATAGGATCTCATCCATTGATTGAATCGTTTTTGAACTCTATGTCGAATTCAATTAAATTGCTTGAATTGCATCCTGTTTTGATTCCTCTGTGCGTTCTCATTGTTTCCTTTTGATGCAGAGTTATGGATCCCAGAAGTGGTGACGAGACCCCCTTGGGTACACCGCCTGAAGCGAGGGTTACCTGCGAAGCTGGAACGACGCCAGATACCAGAGGACAATCCTCTCAGAGCAATCAAACTGGCCAGCCAAGTTCCAGGTTCAGGCGTGATGACATCCCGTCTCCTCCCCAGTTCCCTCCTACGATGCCTGTCTTTCCCCCAGGACAGGCAATGGACGGACAGCAAATGTTCCAGATGTTCTACGCCATGATGCAGGCACAACAACAGATCCAACAGGAGGCCCAACGTCATGAGGCCGAGAACCTAAGGAACAGCCTAATCGCAGCATTGGAACATGCAAATCCACCAAATAGGCGGACAGCGATGGGATCTATCACAGATTTCCGTCAACTCAAGCCCCGTACCTTCTCGGGCAAGGAAGGACCAACTGGAGCGCGTTACTCGGAGGGAATCAAGCCTGAAATGTCCCTTCTCCTCAGCACCGTCCAAGTCATCACCAGGGGAATCTGCTAAACGACCCCAGAAGAGCCCGCCTCCAAGAGCAGCAACTAAGAACCTGCCTACTTGCCATTACTGCGGCAAGATAGGACATATTAAAAAAGAATGTAGACGCAAGCTGGGGCTCTGCCTTGTTTGCGGATCTGGACAACACTTCTCAAAGGACTACTCGGAATGTCGGGAGGGAGTTCCGAATCGGCCAGCTCCACCTGCATCTCTTCCAGCTGGGGGAGCAACACAGACAGGGCCTGGAGGAGCCAGGCCACCTCTACCACCTCAGGCAGCAATGTTCCAGCAAGCTCGTCAGCAAAGGGGTCCCGCTCAGGGACGAGGTCAGGCTTATGCACTAGCAGTCACTGAGGAAGCTACTGCAGGCGAAGTGATAGCAGGTACCATATTAGTAGCTTCAATTCCTGCTGTAGCATTATTTGATTCTGGTGCCTCGCATTCATTTATTGCTGCTAGCTTCGTAGCTACACATAGAATAGCTACCGCACCTCTCTCGATGATGAAGAGAATTCTAACGGGAGGTGGAATTATCCCGGTTAGTGATACTTGTAGATCATGTTCAGTAGTAGTATGTGGCCGGGAGATGCGAGCCCAATTCTTGATCTTTTCTATGCCTGATTACGATGTTGTACTTGGTATGGACTGGTTAAGTCAGTACCATGCGACGCTGGATTGCCGGCTTGGAAAAGTAATATTTAGACCCCTTAGCCTTCCTGAGTTTGAATTTCTTAGAGGAGCTGTAGAACAAGGGGTCCAGCCAACTCTTAGGGTATTGACTGTAGAAGAAGATTCAAGTTACCCAAGAGTCATAACGGAATTTGTGGACGTATTTCCCGACGATCTTCCAGGTTTACCACCTGATCGGGAGATAAAATTCACAATAGACCTAACTCCAGGAGCCGAACCTATCACTTCATCGGTATATCGACTAGCACCTAAGGAGTTAGTGGAGTTGAAAGCACAAGTTGACGACCTTCTGGAGAAAAGATTTATCCGGCCCAGTGTTTCACCTTGGAGAGCACCTATACTTTTTGTACCCAAGAAGGACGGAACTGTATGGTTATGCATTGATTACAGAGCCCTTAATGCTGTAACTGTTAAGAACCGGTACCCATTACCACGTATTGATGACTTGTTTGACCAATTGAGTGGTGCTAGGGTATTCTCAAAGATTGACCTTAGATCCGGTTATCACCAGATTAGGGTGAAGAAGGAAGATATCCCAAAGACGGCCTTCAGAACTAAATATGGACATTATGAGTTCCTAGTAATGTCATTTGGTTTAACCAACGCACCCGCCGTATTTATGAGTTTGATGAACGGGGTCTTCCATCAGTACTTGGATAAGTTCGTGGTAGTATTCATTGATGATATCCTAGTCTACTCCAAGAACCACGAAGAGCACGAGGAACACCTCAGAATTGTGCTAGAAACCTTGAGAAGGGAGAAGCTATATGCCAAACTCAGCAAAAGTGAGTTCTGTATGGACATGGTGCCATTCTTAGGGCATATTATCTCAGGTGAAGGACTGTCTGTGGACCCAGAGAAGGTCACTGCTATTGAAACCTGGCCTACCCCTACATCTGTTGCAGAAGTGAAAAGTTTTCTTGGACTTGCTGGGTATTACCGGCGGTTCGTAGAAAATTTTTCAAGGATCGCAGAGCCGATGACTAAGCTAACACGGAAGGATCAGGAGTTCATATGGACGGAAGAATGCCAGAATGCCTTTGAAGAATTAAATAGGCGTCTAACAACAGCACCAGTCTTGACTCTTCCCTCGGGGTCAGGAGGTTTTGTTGTTTATAGTGATGCGTCCGATAGTGGACTAGGTTGTGTCTTGATGCAACATGGTAAGGTTATCGCTTATGCATCGAGGCAGCTGAAGGTCCACGAGAAGAACTACCCAACGCACGACCTGGAGCTAGCTGCAGTGATTTTTGCATTGAAGATCTGGAGACATTATCTGTATGGAGAGAAGGTCAAAATATTCACTGTTCATAAGAGCTTGAAGTATGTTTATACACAGAAGGAGCTCAACATGAGGCAAAGGCATTGGCTTGAGTTGATGGTGGACTTTGACATCGATCTGCAGTACCACCCGGGGAAAGCAAATGTTGTAGCCGACGCCCTCAGCAGAAAACCTTCGGCTTATTTCTTAACGGAGCAGCCTCAGCTATTACAAGACTTGCAAGATCTTCAGATAGAGGTTGTTCTACCTGGACAAAATAGTTTGCTGGCTAACCTCGAAGTTAAGTCATCGCTGGTGGAGAGAATCAAAGAAGCTTTGCCTAATGATGCCAGATTCTGAAGGCTGAAGGAGAGAACCAAAGCAGGCATGCAAACGGGACTTTGCATCCACGAGGATGGGACATTAAGGTGCGGAAATCGCCTATATGTTCCGAATGGAGAATTAAGGCAGGAGTTGATGACAGAAGCACATAGCTCCATATACTCGATTCATCCAGGAGGGACCAAGATGTACCGGGACTTAAGACAATATTACTGGTGGCATGGAATGAAAAGGGAGATTGCCCGATTTGTGGCAAAATGCTTAGTCTGCCAGCAGGTGAAGGCCGAGCACCAAAGGACTGCAGGTATGTTGCAACCACTTCCCATCCCTGAATGGAAGTGGGAGCATATTACCATGGACTTCGTCACTGGATTTCCAAGAAGCCCTAGTGGAAAGGATGCAGTATGGGTCATCGTTGATCGGCTCACTAAGTCGGCTCACTTCTTGCCATTTAGAGTCGGACAATCCACGGAAGTACTAGCCGACATGTATATGCGACAGATCATAAAATTACATGGAGTGCCGGTTAGTATTGTATCAGATCGAGACTCGAGATTTATATCTCACTTCTGGCGAAGCATGCAAGAGAGTCTTGGTACCAGGCTCAAGTTCAGTACTGCCTATCATCCCCAGACAGATGGCCAATCAGAGCGCACAATTCAGATCCTGGAAGATATGCTGCGATCATGTATACTGGACTTTGGAGGATCTTGGGAAGATCATCTGCACTTAGTGGAGTTCTCCTACAACAACAGCTATCAGGCAAGCATTCAGATGGCACCTTTCGAGGCATTGTACGGAAGGAAGTGCAGATCGCCAATATGCTGGAGCGACGTTGGCGAACGTCAAATACTGGGTCCAGAGTTGGTAACGGAGACAGTGGAGAAAGTAAGACAGATTCAGAACCATCTCCGTACAGCCCAGGATAGACAGAAGCATTGGGCAGATGCACACAGACGACCCCTGGAGTTCAAGAAAGGAGAGCATGTATTTTTGAGGATCTCGCCCACTAGAGGTACTATCAGATTTGGCAGCAAAGGCAAGTTAAGCCCAATGTACATTGGGCCATTTGATATCTTGGAGCGCATTGGTGAGGTGGCTTACCGTCTTGCATTACCTCCATCCTTAGAGGGAGTGCATGATGTATTCCACGTCTCACAACTGAGGAGATACGTGACGGACCCAAGTCATATAGTGGATCATTCTGAGATTTCGGTGGGACCTAGCCTGAGATACGAGGAGCAGCCAGTGGGTATACTCGACACCAGTGAGAAGACACTGCGAGGGCAGACAATCAGGCTGGTTCGGGTAGCTTGGAAATAGCACTCTCCTGGCGAATCGACCTGGGAGCGAGAAGATGTTATGCGCCAGCGTTATCCACACTTATTTGCTGATGCAGGTAAAACCTGAGCATTCTTTAATTCTATAAAATCTTGCCTTTATAGTTTACCCTTCGATTGCGAGGACGCAATCCTCTTAAGGGGGGTAGATTGTAATCACCCTCAAAATTTTTAGATTTTTTAAAACCAATTTTTGGGATTTTTCTGCAATTTTCAGGAATTAACATAAGTGCTGTGGTGATTGTATGATTTATAAATGCTAATAACTAATATTAAAATGTAATGAGAATATAATTTTATGGTGTAAAATAGAAAACTGGATTTAGGGTAATTTTTTGGGATTTTATTGGGCCTCAGACCTATTTTTAAAAGCCTAAAAACTATTTTTCTAATTAAATTAATATTATTATTATTATTACTGTTATTATAATTATTTTTATTATTTTTATTATATTTATTAGGGGCCCGGCCCGGTCCAGTGGGCTGAGCCCATTAGCAGTCAGCCCAGCCCCTGTGCCTTAGCAGGTCGGGCGGGTCGGTCAGACCCGAACCAGCGCCCGACACGACCCGGTCCTCCATCACCCCCAACCCCACGACCCCAGGAATCTGCCGCGTTCTCCGGCGACGTGGCCGGAGAACCGCCCGGCCTCACCCCACGACCCCTCCGCCTTCTCCGCCACGTCCCCGGCCAGCCCTCCGTTAAAACCCCTATAAAATCCCCCTCTCCTCCTTCCTCCTCCCTCATCTCCCTAGCCCTAGCTCTACCCCGACTCCGGCGACCCAGAACTCCGGCCATCCCCTCCCCTAGCCCCGCTGCCCTCCGCCAAGAGCCGCCCCAGCCAGCGCCCTCGCCGGCCAGCCCCTCTCCAGAACCCTCCTCCCCCTCTCCAGAACCTCCTCCGCCTCCTCCATTTTTGGCCCGACGGCTCACCCCCAGCCGTGCCGTCCGAGCCCGTCGTCTCCAGACGCCTCCCTCCGGCGAGCCAAGCTCCGGCCAACCACAAGCATACTCGCCATCCTCCACCAACCCTCCGGCAGCTCGACTCTCAACCCTAGTTCTGTGCGTGTCGGACACAGTGTCAGTTGGACACAGGACACGACTCGAGATACGAGGACACGAAGATCTCGGTTTTTCAGGCCCTGTTCAGGTATCCGTAGTTTCTTGCTCGTAGCTCTGAATTCAGTTCCGTAAATTGTATCGCGTAGCCTGTATGACCCTCTCGGTGCCCGGATAAACCGCTCGGGGCATCGCGTCCTGTGGTGATCGCACACCGCGATTCAAAAACAGGAAAAACCAGACCCTGTTTTACCCCGGAACTGAGTACGCCCCGCCAAACGGGACGACTTGGTCGCGTGCAGTCTTTACAGATACGTGCGCGTCGTTGATACGGACGTGTGAGATTTCTCGGAAGCCGATTCGGGTGTGCGTGCACACCGGAATCAACGCGTATCTGCGGACATCGCCCCGTATCTGACTTTTCTGCAATTTACCCTAACTTCGTGCACACACGTCAGATTGAGACAAAACTTGTGCCATCGGACTCATAGCGATACGCTGGTCCTGTGGGTCAAGTTTGGTTCGATTCTGAGAACATTGACGAAATCGCATGTCGTGGGCCCCACAGGCCCCGCTCGACAGGAGATTTTGTGATCGGCTCATCAGAATTCAAATCTGAAAGTTCCGTTGGGTTCGTATCAGCGTTCCCGACCTGTTGACACTAAGTTTGGTGAATTTGGAGATCGTTGACCCCGACACGTTTTTCGGTGCAAAGCGGACCCACCGGTGGACCCCGTTTTGGCCCGAAACTGTCGTTTTTGCCCTTGTCTCCAAATTAGATCCAAGGACAGGCGTTCCTAGCTATTTGACACCTTCTGAGCGTAATTGTAATGTTTTTTCAGCTTTCGGAGACATCTCTGGAAATTTCCGAAACCAGGACCTTAGTGGAATCCAAACATCAGGCAAGTGCACCTTGCCAACTTACAGTCTTTATTTTCATATTTCCTGTAATAATACTTTACTGGATGTCTTATGTAAATTCATATAAACTTGTTTAAACTGCTTAACCTAGGAAACGCGTGGCGTACCTAGTGTCCGATCATAGTCGGGTGCCAACACCGTACGCGGTGTTGGGTTCGTCATTTAGAGATGGATTTACGTTCCCCTTACTTTTGTACTTGACCTATCAAGTACCCTACAACCCAGGACACTTGACACTATCATGGACAGAATACTTCGGAGATATTCGTGGTGATTCTGTATAGGATACAGGACTTGACAGAGTTATTTTATTTATAGACATTATGACTTGTTGCATTAGCTATAATCCCGCTGACATGGACATGAGACGTTATGGTCATGGCTTGCGTGATTACATTGGGTAGGGAGAGACACATAGGCTATAGGCTGTTCTACATATATATCTACTATTATTGTGAGGTTGTAGACTCTCCAGCAGAGCTAGACCCTTTACGTGTTATTACTGCTACCGGCTCCCCGACACAGAGCTTGTAGCGGTCTCAGCCTGAGTACTAGTGTTGCTCTCATTTGCATATCACATAGATAGTTACATAGTTTACCCTGCTGCTTCATTTAATTTAATTTAATTATACTGCATTTTATTTGGCTTATTTTATTTTGTGCCTTGCATTGTCCACTGAGGACCTGGAATGGATTATGTCCCCAGGTTTAGCAGAGGAGCAGTATCCCGAGGTATACGGGATCAGAGCTGAAGCTATTGCTGGAATAGAACCGAACACTGAAGACGAGGTGACTGCCGAGGACTTCTCCTGAGTACCTGTTCCAGTACTCAGTACTATTTCATGTTTACCTCTTTTGTTTCTGGCCTATAGAGCCAGTTTATTCAGACTTAAGTCGGATTGTTTCTCCGACTGACTTGCTGTGATTATTGTTGCTACTTATTTCCATTTTATTATGCAGTTATTTCTTTATCTTTATGGATGAGATTAGTGTGACTTGTTGTAGTAGACCTTATTTACAGCTTAAGTACGCCCTGATGGCTCCATTAAATTGGGTTATCCATCGGTGCGTGCTGCTGGCCATTGCCACGCATCACCAGTCCCTCGACATTTTGGGACTGGGGCGTGACAGCTGGCCTGGTAGCTGATGTTGTAAGCAAACTCTACCAGGTGCAGATGATCCTCCCAAGAATCTCCGAGATCTAAAACGCAAGTGCGTAGCATATCCTCGAGAGTCTGAGTAGTCCTTTCAGACTGCCCGTCTGTCTGGGGGTGGTATGAGGTACTGAACTTGAGCTGAGTGCCCAAGCTAGCCTGCAGACTCCTCCAGAAGTGGGAAGTGAAACGACTATCCCGATCCGAGACGA
Source organism: Iris macrosiphon (assembly GCA_036927795.1). Lineage (NCBI taxonomy): Eukaryota > Viridiplantae > Streptophyta > Magnoliopsida > Asparagales > Iridaceae > Iris > Iris macrosiphon. The sequence continues at coordinate 211,002,989 of JAYESA010000004.1, forward strand.
TGCTCACAGGAACTCCATGAAGCCTAATGATCTGTCGCACATACATCTCTGCTAGCCTTTCTGTCGACGTGCCCACCTTGAAAGGTAAGAAGTGGGCTGATTTGGTCAACCTGTCCACGATGACCTAAATCGCGTCCTTCCCTCCTGGAGAACGCGGAAGCCCTGAAACGAAATCCATGGTCACGTGCTCCCACTTCCACTCTGGGATAGGTAAAGGTTGAAGCAATCCACCTGGCCTCTGCCAGTTCGCCTTTACCTGCTGGCACACTAGACACCGGGATACGAAGCGTGCTACCTCGCACTTCATTCCATACCACCATACGTGCTCCCTCAAGTCTCGATACATCTTGTTGGCACCGGGATGCATCGAGTACTGAGAGCGGTGTGCCTCCTGCAAAACCTCCTCGCACAGCTCCCCGCTCGGTACACACATCCTCGTGCCGTGCCATAAAGAACCATCATCTGCGATAGTAAAGTCGTCCAACAATCATGCCCGAACCTGTGCCCTGATACTCCTCAGAGCCTCATCATCATACTGCGCAGCTCTGATCATGTCCATCAACTCGGACTGTATCTGCAATTCCCACATCTGAATCTCAGTACCGGGAACTAACACCTCAATCTCTAAGCTTTCCAGATCAGCCAACAAATGTCTATCTGTCATCAAGTACATAGCCATCGGATACCTGCTCAAGGCATCGGCGACTACGTTGGCCTTCCCTGGGTGGTACTGCAATGAGATGTCGAAGTCCTTCATCAACTCCAACCACCTCCTCTGCCTCATGTTCAGCTCCTTCTGTGTGAACACGTACTTTAAGCTCTTGTGGTATGTGAAGATCTCCACATGCTCTCCGTACAGGTAATGTTTCTACAGCTTTAGAGCGAAGATAACCGCTGCCAACTCTAAATCGTGGGTGGGGTAGTTCTTTTCATGAGGGCATAACTGCCTGGAAGCATAGGCAATTACCTTCCCGTGCTGCTGAAGAACACATCCCAGACCCTTCCCTAAAGCATCACTATAGATGGTGAATCCACCTGTCCCCGCTGGCAACGTCAAAACTGGAGCTGTCGTCAATCTCTTCTTCAGTTCATCAAATGCGGCCTGGCAATCCTCTGTCTAGACAAACTCCACATCCTTCCTAGTCAGCCTGGTCATCGACGCTGCAATCCTGGAGAAGTCTTGTATAAACCTCCTGTAGTATCCTGCTAACCCGAGAAAACTCCTGATCTCAGCTACCGAACTGGGGGTAGCCCACGACTCTACTGCCTCGATCTTCTGTGGGTTAACCGAGATTCTGTCACCCGACACCACATGCCCAAGAAATTCAACCTTGTCAAGGAAGAATTCACACTTTGAGAGTTTCCCGTACAGCTCCTCCCTCCTGAGAGTCTCTAAGACCAACCTAAGGTGCTCTTCGTGCTCCTCCGGGGTCTTGGAATACACAAGAATATCGTCGATGAACACCACCACGAACTTGTCAAGGTACTGGTGGAATACCTTGTTCATCAGGTTCATGAATACTGCCGGTGCATTGGTTAAACCAAATGGCATTACCATGAACTCAAACTGGTCGTATCTGGTTTGAAAGGCTGTCTTCGGCGTGTCTTCTCTCTTCACCTTCACCTGGTGATAGCCTGACCTCAAATCTATCTTCGAAAATACCTTCGCCCCGCTCAACTGATCGAAAAGATCATCTATCCTCGGCAGCGGGTATTTGTTCTTGATAGTGAGGTTGTTCAAAGCTCTATAATCAATGCACATGCGCACCGTGCCGTCCTTCTTCGGTACGAATAATACCGGAGCTCCCCATGGTGATGAACTGGATTTGATGAAGCCTTTGTCCTGTAGTTCCTCAACTTGCTTCTTCAGTTCTGCCAGCTCGCTGTTGTTGACTCTATAGACATGTTGTGAAATGGGCTTCGCTCCTGGTGTAATCACCCTCAAAATTTTCAGATTTTTTAAAACCAATTTTTGGGATTTTTCTGCAATTCACCCTAACTTCGTGCACACACATTGGATCGAGACGAAACTTGCGCCATCGGACTCATAGCGATACGCTGGTCCTGTGGGTCAAGTTTGGTTCAATTCTGAGAACGTTGACGAAATTGCGTGTCGTGGGCCCCACAGGCCCCGCTCGACGGGCGATTTTGTGATCGGCTCATCGGAATTCAAATCTGAAAGTTCCGTTGGGTTCGTATTAGCGTTCCTGACCTATTAACACTAAGTTTGGTGAGTTTGGAGACCGTTGACCCTGACACATTTTTCGGTGCAAAGCGGGCCCACCGGTGGACCCCGTTTTGGCCCGAAACTGCCGTTTTTGCCCTTGTCTCCAAATTGGACCCAAGGACAGGCGTTCCTAGATATTTGACACCTTCTGAGTGTGATGGTACTGTTTATTTCAGCTTTTGGAGACATCTCTGGAAATTTCCGAAATCAGGACCTTAGTGGAATCCAAACATCAGGCAAGTGCACCTTGCCAACTTGCAGTCTTTATTTTCATATTTCCTGTAATAATACTTTGCTGGATGTCTTATATAAATTCATATAAACTTGTTTAAACTGCTTAACCTAGGAAATGCGTGGCGTACCTAGTGTCCGATCATAGTCGGGTGCCAACACCGTACGCGGTGTTGGGTTCGTCATTTAGAGATGGATTTACGTTCCCCTTACTTTTGTACTTGACCTATCAAGTACCCTACAACCCAGGACACTTAAAACTATCATGGATAGAATACTTCGGAGATATTCGTGGTGATTCTGTATAGGATACAGGACTTGACAGAGTTATTTTATTTATAGACATTATGACTTGTTGCATTAGCTATAATCCCGCTGACATGGACATGAGACGTTATGGTCATGGCTTGCGTGATTACATTGGGTGGGGAGAGACACACAGGCTACAGGCTATTCTACATATATATCTACTATTATTGTGAGATTGTAGACTCTCCAGCAGAGCTAGACCCTTTACGTGTTATTACTGCTACCGGCTCCCCGACACAGAGCTTGTAGCGGTCTCAGCCTGAGTACTAGTGTTGCTCTCATTTGCATATCACATAGATGGTTACATAGTTTACCCTGCTGCTTCATTTAATTTAATTTAATTGTACTGCATTTTATTTGGCTTGTTTTATTTTGTGCCTTGCATTGTCCACTGAGGACCTGGAATGGATTATGTCCCCAGGTTTAGCAGAGGAGCAGTATCCCGAGGTATACGGGACCGGAGCTGAAGCTATTGCTGGAATAGAACTGAACACTAAAGACGAGGTGACTGCCGAGGACTTCTCCTGAGTACCTGTTCCAGTACTCAGTACTATTTCATGTTTACCTCTTTTGTTCCTGGCCTATAGAGCCAGTTTATTCAGACTTAAGTCGGATTGTTTCTCCGACTGACTTGCTGTGATTATTGTTGCTACTTATTTCTATTTCATTATGCAGTTATTTCTTTATCTTTATGGATGAGATCAGTTTGACTTGTTGTAGTAGACCTTATTTACAGCGTAAGTACGCCCTGATGGCTCCATTAAATTGGGTTATCCATCGGTGCGTGCTGCTGGCCATTGTCACGCATCACCAGTCCCTCGACATTTTGGGACTGGGGCGTGACATAGTTTTTGTGGTGGCCCATGCAGGTCTAAACTAAATTGTTCGGTTTCAACTTAGGGACCGAACAGGCCTGCAATAAGATAGGATAAGTTATAGGATCTCATCCATTGATTGAATCGTTTTTGAACTCTATGTCGAATTCAATTAAATTGCTTGAATTGCATCCTGTTTTGATTCCTCTGTGCGTTCTCATTGTTTCCTTTTGATGCAGAGTTATGGATCCCAGAAGTGGTGACGACACCCCCTTGGGTACACCGCCTGAAGCGGGGGTTACCTGCGAAGCTGGAACGACGCCAGATACCAGAGGACAATCCTCTCAGAGCAATCAAACTGGCCAGCCAAGTTCCAGGTTCAGGCGTGATGACATCCCGTCTTCTCCCCAGTTCCCTCCTACGATGCCTGTCTTTCCCCCAGGACAGGCAATGGACGGACAGCAAATATTCTAGATGTTCTACACCATGATGCAGGCACAACAACAGATCCAACAGGAGGCCCAACGTCATGAGGTCGAGAACCTAAGGAACAGCCTAGTCGCAGCATTGGAACATGCAAATCCACCAAATAGGCGGCCAGCGACGGGATCTATCACAGATTTCCGTCAACTCAAGCCCCGTACCTTCTCGAGCAAGGAAGGACCAACTGAAGTGCATGAATGGCTTACAAACACGCAGCATCAGTTGGAGGCCGCTGAACTACCAAGGGACAAATGAATGACTGCCGTCAGGATGCAACTGACGAACAACGCGCATCATTGGTGGCTGTCCAAAGAAAGAAGGCTCGGACATGATCAGGTTACCTGGGAGGAGTTCTCCAGACTCTTCCAGGAAATGTACATCCCTGCTGTGGCTCGGTCAGAACTCCGAGACAGATTCAACCGCCTGATCCAGGACAACATGACGGTGGAGGAATATAACACCGAATTCATTCGCCTGAGCCACTTCGTCCCTTCCCTAATTCCTACCGAAGAGGAGAAGGCGGAGAAGTTCTTTGATGGGCTCAGGTTCGAGCTTCAAAAGTTAATCGGATCGGTCGTACCCACATCTTACTCCAACGTCCTAGCTGCAGCACATCGGCTGGAGCGCGTTACTCGGAGGGAATCAAGCCTGAAACGTCCCTTCTCCTCAGCACCGTCCAAGTCATCACCAGGGGAATCTGCTAAACGACCCCAAAAGAGCCCACCTCCAAGAGCAGCAACTAAGAACCTGCCTACTTGCCATTACTGCGGTAAGGTAGGACATATTGAAAAAGAATGTAGACGCAAGCTGGGGCTCTGCCTGGTTTGCGGATCTGGACAACACTTCTCAAAGGACTGCTCGGAACGTCGGGAGGGAGTTCCGAATCGGCCAGCTCCACCTGCAGCTCTTCCAGGTGGGGGAGCAACACAGACAGGGCCTGGAGGAGCCAGGCCACCTCTACCACCTCAGGCAGCAATGTTCCAGCAAGCTCGTCAGCAAAGGGGTCCCGCTCAGGGACGAGGTCAGGCTTATGCACTAGCAGTCACTGAGGAAGCTACTGCAGGCGAAGTGATAGCAGGTACCATATTAATAGCTTCAATTCCTGCTGTAGCATTATTTGATTCTGGAGCCTCGCATTCATTTATTGCTGCTAGCTTCATAGCTACACATAGAATAGCTACCGCACCTCTCTCGAAGATGAAGAGAATTCTAACGGGAGGTAGAATTATCCCGGTTAGTGATACTTATAGATCATGTTCAGTGGTAGTATGTGGCCGAGAGATGCGAGCCCAATTCTTGATCTTTTCTATGCCTGATTACGATGTTGTACTTGGTATGGACTGGTTAAGTCAGTACCATGCGACGCTGGATTGCCGGCTTGGAAAAGTGATATTTAGACCCCCTAGCCTTCCTGAGTTTGAATTTCTTAGAGGAGCTGTAGAACAAGGGGTCCAGCCAACTCTTAGGGTATTGACTATAGAAGAAGATTCAAGTTATCCAAGAGTCATAACGGAATTTGTGGACGTATTTTCCGACGATCTTCCAGGTTTACCACCTGATCGGGAGATAGAGCAATAGACCTAACTCCAGGAGTCGAACCTATCACTTCATCGGTATATCGGCTAGCACCTAAGGAGTTAGTGGAGTTGAAAGCACAAGTTGACGACCTTCTGGAGAAAGGATTTATCCGGCCCAGTGTTTCACCTTGGGGAGCACCTATACTTTTTGTACCCAAGAAGGACAAAACTGTACGGTTGTGCATTGATTACAGAGCCCTTAATGCTGTAACTGTTAAGAACCGGTACCCATTACCACGTATTGATGACTTGTTTGACCAATTGAGTGGTGCTAGGGTATTCTCAAAGATTGACCTTAGATCCGGTTATCACCAGATTAGGGTGAAGAAGGAAGATATCCCAAAGACGGCCTTCAGAACTAAATATGGACATTATGAGTTCCTAGTAATGCCGTTTGGTTTAACCAACGCACCCGCCGTATTTATGAGTTTGATAAACGGGGTCTTCCATCAGTACTTGGATAAGTTCATGGTAGTATTTATTGATGATATCCTAGTCTACTCCAAGAACCACGAAGAGCACGAGGAACACCTCAGAATTGTGCTAGAAACCTTGAGAAGGGAGAAGCTATATGCCAAACTCAGCAAAAGTGAGTTCTGTATGGACATGGTGCCATTCTTAGGGCATATTATCTCAGGTGAAGGACTGTCTGTGGACCCAGAGAAGGTCACTGCTATTGAAACCTGGCCTACCCCTACCTCTGTTGCAGAAGTGAGAAGTTTTCTTGGACTTGCTGGGTATTACCGGCGGTTCGTAGAAAATTTTTCAAGGATCGCAGAGCCGATGACAAAGCTGACACGGAAGGATCAGGAGTTCATATGGACGGAAGAATGCCAGAATGCCTTTGAAGAATTAAAGAGGCGTCTAACAACAACACCAGTCTTGACTCTTCCCTCAGGGTCAGGAGATTTTGTTGTTTATAGTGATGCGTCCGGTAGTGGACTAGGTTGTGTCTTGATGCAACATGGCAAGGTTATCGCTTATGCATCGAGGCAGTTGAAGGTCCACGAGAAGAACTATCCAACGCACGACCTGGAGCTAGCTGCAGTGATTTTTGCATTGAAGATCTGGAGACATTATCTGTATGGAGAGAAGGTCGAAATATTCACTGATCATAAGAGCTTGAAGTATGTTTATACACAGAAGGAGCTCAACATGAGGCAAAGGCGTTGGCTTGAGTTGATGGTGGACTTTGACATCGATCTGCAGTACCGCCCGGGGAAAGCAAATGTTGTAGCCGACGCCCTCAGCAGAAAACCCTCGACTTATTTCTTAACGGAGCAGCCTCAGCTATTACAAGACTTGCAAGATCTTCAGATAGAGGTTGTTCTACCTGGACAAAATAGTTTGCTGGCTAACCTCGAAGTTAAGTCATCGCTGGTAGAGAGAATCAAAGAAGCTTTGCCTAATGATGCCAGATTCCGAAGGCTGAAGGAGAGAACCGAAGCAGGCATGCAAACAGGACTTCACATCCACGAGGATGGGACATTAAGGTGCGGAAATCGCCTATATGTTCCGAATGGAGAATTAAGGCAGGAGTTGATGACAGAAGCACATAGCTCCATATACTCGATTCATCCAGGAGGGACCAAGATGTACCGGGACTTAAGACAATATTACTGGTGGCATAGAATGAAAAGGAAGATTGCCCGATTTGTGGCGAAATGCTTAGTCCGCCAACAGGTGAAGGCCGAGCACCAAAGGACTGCAGGTATGTTGCAGCCACTTCCCATCCCTGAATGGAAGTGGGAGCATATTACCATGGACTTCGTCACTGGATTTCCAAGAAGCCCTAGTGGAAAGGATGCAGTATGGGTTATCGTGGATCGGCTCACTAAGTCGGCTCACTTCTTGTCATTTAGAGTCGGACAATCCACGGAAGTACTAGCCGACATGTATATGCGACAGATCGTAAAATTACATGGAGTGCCGGTTAGTATTGTATCAGATCGAGACTCGAGATTTACATCTCACTTCTGGCAAAGCATGCAAGAGAGTCTTGGTACCAGGCTCAAGATCAGTACTGCCTATCATCCCCAGACAGATGGCCAATCAGAGCGCACAATTCAGATCCTGGAAGATATGCTGCGATCATGTATACTGGACTTTGGAGGATCTTGGGAAGATCATCTGCACTTAGTGGAGTTCTCCTACAACAACAGCTATCAGGCAAGCATTCAGATGGCACCTTTCGAGGAATTGTACGGAAGGAAGTACAGATCGCCAATATGCTGGAGCGACATTGGCGAACGTCAAATACTGGGTCCAGAGTTGGTAACGGAGACAGTGGAGAAAGTAAGACAGATTCAGAACCATCTCCGTGCAGCCCAGGATAGACAGAAGCATTGGGCAGATGCACACAGACGACCCCTGGAGTTCAAGGAAGGAGAGCATGTATTTTTGAGGATCTCGCCCACTAGAGGTACTATCAGATTTGGCAGCAGAGGCAAGTTAAGCCCAAGGTACATTGGGCCATTTGATATCTTGGAGCACATTGGTGAGGTGGCTTACCTTCTTGCATTACCTCCATCCTTAGAGGGAGTGCATGATGTATTCCACGTCTCACAACTGAGAAGATACGTGACGGACGCAAGTCATATAGTGGATCATTCTGAGATTTTGGTGGGACCTAGCCTGAGATACGAGGAGCAGCCAGTGGGTATACTCGACACCAGTGAGAAGACACTGTGAGGGCAGACAATCAGGCTAGTTCGGGTAGCTTGGAAACAGCACTCTCCTGGCGAATCGACCTGGGAGCGAGAAGATGTTATGCGCCAGCGTTATCCACACTTATTTGCTGATGCAAGTAAAACCTGAGCATTCTTTAATTCTATAAAATCTTGCCTTTATAGTTTACCCTTTGATTGCGAGGACGCAATCCTCTTAAGGGGGGTAGATTGTAATCACCCTCAAAATTTTCAGATTTTTTAAAACCAATTTTTGGGATTTTTCTGCAATTTACCCTAACTTTGTGCACACACGTCGGATCGAGACGAAACTTGCGCCATCAGACTCGTAGTGATACGCTGGTCCTATGGGTCAAGTTTGGTTTGATTCTGAGAACGTTGACAAAATCGCGTGTCATGGGCCCCACAGGCCCCGCTCGACGGGCGATTTTGTGATCGGCTCATCGGAATTCAAATCTGAAAGTTCCATTGGGTTCGTATCAGCGTTCTTGACCTGTTGACACTAAGTTTGGTGAGTTTGGAGACCGTAGACCCCGACACATTTTTCGGTGCAAAGCGGGCCCACCAGTGGACCCCGTTTTGGCCCGAAACTGCCATTTTTACCCTTGTCTCCAAATTAGACCCAAGGACAGGTGTTCCTAGCTATTTGACACCTTCTGAGCGTGATGGTACTGTTTATTTCAGCTTTCGGAGACATCTCTAGAAATTTCCGAAACCAGGACCTTAGTGGAATCCAAACATCAGGCAAGTGCACCTTGCCAACTTGCAGTCTTTATTTTCATATTTCCTATAATAATACTTTGCTGGATGTCTTGTATAAATTCATATAAACTTGTTTAAACTGCTTAACCTAGGAAACGCGTGGCGTACCTAGTGTCCGATCATAGTCGGGTGCCAACACCGTACGCGGTGTTGGGTTCGTCATTTAGAGATGGATTTACGTTCCCCTTACTTTTGTACTTGACCTATCAAGTATCCTACAACCCAGGACACTTGACACTATCATGGACAGAATACTTCGGAGATATTCGTGGTGATTCTGTATAGGATACAGGACTTGACAGAGTTATTTTATTTATAGACATTATGACTTGTTGCATTAGCTATAATCCCGCTGACATGGATATGAGACGTTATGGTCATGGCTTGCGTGATTACATTGGGTAGGGAGAGACACACAGGCTACAGGCTATTCTACATATATATCTACTATTATTGTGAGGTTGTAGACTCTCCAGCAGAGCTAGACCCTTTACGTGTTATTACTGCTACCGGTTCCCCGACACAGAGCTTGTAGCGGTCTCAGCCTGAGTACTAGTGTTGCTCTCATTTGCATATCACATAGATGGTTACATAGTTTACCCTGCTGCTTCATTTAATTTAATTTAATTGCACTGTATTTTATTTGGCTTATTTTATTTTGTGTCTTGCATTGTCCACTGAGGACCTGGAATGGATTATGTCTCCAGGTTTAGCAGAGGAGCAGTATCCCGAGGTATACGGGACCGGAGCTGAAGCTATTGCTGGAATAGAACCGAACACTGAAGACGAGGTGACTGCCGAGGACTTCTTCTGAGTACCTGTTCCAGTACTCAGTACTATTTTATGTTTACCTCTTTTATTCCTGGCCTATAGAGCTAGTTTATTCAGACTTAAGTCGGATTGTTTCTCCGACTGACTTGTTGTGATTATTGTTGCTACTTATTTCCATTTCATTATGCAGTTATTTCTTTATCTTTATGGATGAGATCAGTGTGACTTGTTGTAGTAGACCTTATTTACAGCTTAAGTACGGCCTGATGGCTCCATTAAATTGGGTTATCCATCGGTGCGTGCTGCTGGCCAATGCCACGTATCACCAGTCCCTCGATATTTTGGGACTGGGGCGTGACACCTGGCACCAAGTCTATAGAGAATTCAACATCTCTGTCTGGCGGCAAGCCTGGCAACTCCTCTGGAAATACATCCAGGAACTCCGCTATCAGAGGATGTGGCAACTCCTCTTCTTTCGCCCTGGCTCCGCAAAATGTGCTCCTGCTCTGTTCCGCTGCTCCTTTAGCGACCTCAAACTCTGGCTCTCCTGGTGGTCTAAATAATACTCTGCCTCTATAACAATCTATAGTAGCATAATGCCTACTCAACCAGTCCATTCCTAGTACAATATCGTACCCCGAAAGTGGCATGACGAGTAAGCACACGCTTAACTCTTGGCCTCCTACTGACACCCTTCGGTCCTTGCAATAATCACGGACTAGGATAATACCTCCACCAGTCGTGATCTTGTAAGTCCTAGCTAATGGTTCTATCTCTAAATGATGTCGAAGTGCATAAGATACAGACACAAAACTATGGGAAGCACCAGAGTCGAATAAGGTAAATGCGGGAATACAATCGAGAAGAACTGAACCTGTAATCAAGTCTTCTGCTGGCTCGATCTTCTCGACTGCCATGGCATACGCTCGCCCCTGGGGTGCACCTCTCTGCTGCTGGTGCTGAGCAAACCTCTGATGTTGCGGTGGAAGTGGTCCCCTCTGTTGTTGGCCTCCTGGTACGGCAGGTACCCTATCTGGTCCTCTCTGGGCGGCTGCTCCACCCTGACCTGGATGAGTCTGGATAGTAGGGCAATCCCTCAGCTGATGTGTCGTCGATCCGCAGGACAAACATGTGCCCAACCTCTTCCTGCAGATCTCTCTGGTGTGTCCTGCCTTCCCACAGTACGCACACTAGATGGCGGGCTGAGTCTGCCTCTGCTGCTGATGCTGGACCTATCCTCGGGCTGGTGCCTGGTGCTGCTGGTGCTGCTGCTGATAGGGCCTCTGCTGCTGATGATAGTGTGGACGCTTGCCCGATCCCGTACTACTGTTTGCTCCTCCTGAAACATCGCGTCCCCTCTTGGGCCTGAGGTCCAAGTCGTCCTCGACTATCTGGGCATCCATTAATAAGCCCTCGAAGGTAGCGGTGCGACGTCCCGACGTGCGAGACTTGATCTCCCTTGCCAGCCCCTTTCTGAACTTCCGGGCCCTGTCTCCTGGATCTCTAATCATCGATGGTGCGAAGCGGCTCAGGCGACAAAACTCTGCGGCATACTCATCGACGGACGAGCTCCCCTGTACTAAGTCATGGAACTGACTCTCCAAGGCTCCCAGGGCAACATCAGGAAAGAACTTCTCCTTGAAGAGCTCCCTGAAAGCCTCCCAAGTGAGTCCCCCGTCAAAGAGTCTCGGCTCCGTGCGAAACCACGTCAGGGCGATGTCGAACATCTGGCTGTCGGCGGCCTCGATCTGAAGGGCTTCCGGAAGCTGCGCCAAGCGCAAGTTCCTCTCGATGTCCTCTAGCCTATCATCGGTGTGGAGTATCCCTTCTGTCCCCTTGAACTCCCGAGGCATCATCCTCTTGAAGTCCATAATGGTGCCCGGCCTCTGGTGATACTGGCCAGGATGCTGCTGCTGTTGGGCGACTCTCTCCACAGCCTGGAAAGCCACCTGATGAGCATTCTCCATGCTCATCCTCATCATCTCGGTCTGGGCCTGGTGTGCCTCAGCCTGCACCCTCCGGGCCTCTACCGACGTCCTCTGGGCATCGACCATGCCCTGAATCAATGCGAACATATGTTCCCCATCGACAGGCACACCTCCTGGATACTGAGTCGGTGGTGGTGGTGGTAGAGGCTCCGTCGTAGCTATGGGAACCCTCTAAACAGGTGGGAGAGGACCCCCGAATAGTGCAGACACTCCCACATGCACGAGAGATATAGGAAATGCTGTGGATGTCTGTCCAGCAGGGCGAGAGGTGGCAGACCTCTCTGACTCTGCTGCTCCGAGTCTCAGGGACCTGGTCCTTGGCGGCATCCTAAAGACAGATCGAAAGATTTAATTAAGGCAATAGACACGATATCATCAAGGAAGGACAGTAAAATTTCTAAAGGAAATAATCATTAAGAGTAGTATTATAAGAATCAAAAATTTCCTAATTGTGATTGAGCATATTCTCAGCCTAATTCCTATTTCCTAAAACAGGCTTGTAGCAATACTCTAAGCGAGCACCACTACGATATCGCTCTAAATGCGAATCTAGACCTGCATAGGCCACCACTAAAAACGTGTCACGACCCGCACCTTTGGACATGAGTCGTGGGTACGTCCAGCCTACACCGCAGCATCGGCGGTAGAACGCTGTCTAGGTCTCAAATGTAATATATATCCTATCAATACTCTCAACTCCATACGGAGAACAATGATAATATGAATCCAAAGTTCTATAAATATACTCAATCACAAGCTATATGAAAGTAATTGGCACGATGAGAAATGGAAATAAAGAGTTCTATCATAAGCCAAACACAAATAAGTACATCACAAGTCCTAAGTCTAGATGTCCTCAAAAGTCACAAATAATAATACAACTCAAATCTCAGTCTAATACAATGATACAGAAAAAATAGAGTAATCTAAGTGCAGGCAGGTAGGATCTCCTCTAGGATAGGCAACTCCTCTGGAAATACTAGAGTGAAATCTCCCTCTAGTCCCGGGCCGTAATGGGTGGGGCAAAAGTTCTCCAGGTCCTCTGAAAATGTTATCCAGTCAGGATTGGAGCGAAGCACAAACACTAACAGCAGTTTTATTTATGTTGACAAAAACTATAAACAGTGTAAGAAATACAAGATGAAAATAAATACTGGAAATGTAGAGTACTGGAGAATATAAAATAGGCAATAGAACATCTAGCAATGAACAATATACAGTGAATGCTAGAACAAGTGAATCTGAAATAAAGAATAAACATCTAGCTAAGTGTTTGAAATATCAATTTATTATGTGATCGGCTTGGGCCTAGATCATGCTGGTTACATATGATTAGCTATGATTCTTGTAGGTCAGGCTAACCATCTGGTTAGCTATGATGCATGTAATGGTCAGGCTAATCATATATAATAGCTATGAAGCATGTAAATGGTCAGGCCGCACCCGACGTGAGTTATGGGGTGAGCTATGATGCATGTAGAGTTTGGATATGATCACATAATCTACTAATAATTCCCCATCTCCAGCTAGCACGATGAATTCCAATCACGACTCCTCATGACGGGGATCTAGGGTGCTAATCCATGTATCCACAGTGTCAGAATCAAGTATGTAATACAACTAAATTTATAGAAGTAATCAACAAAACGAAAACTGTCAGAGAATGTACTCGCCTGTGGTCCCGATGAATATGTGAGGATCGATGTCCAAAATGGAGTCGCAAAGACCTAATTGTGGAATATAAATGTCAAATACTAAATTTAAAGGAAATAACATGTTTAACTAAATTAAATATGAGGCCTCTAGGTCATACTAAAATCTACTGGTCAATACTAGTCAAACTTGGTCGCACTAAGTCATACTAGGTTAGGTAGGTCTACTAGTCCATTTATTCCATAATAGTCCATACTGGACCAACCTAACTAAACTAGTCATTACTAGTTGACTGGGTAGTACTAGTAGCTAAGGTATACTAAACACCATACTAGAGATATTTATACTTATCTAAAATATATAGAATAGTATTTTATATAGTATCTTAACTATATCCTAACACTACCTGGACACATAAACACTTGAGCCACTCATACCCAGCTACTGAACTTAACCTGACTGTCATTGACTGCTCACACACAGGCCAAAATCTGCACAGTTCCTGCTCACTCACACACACAGGCAAGTCACACACACACACACACTGGTCACACTGGCATTGAATACTGAATACACACTCAAACACACAGGTTACTTCTCCCTGAGACACCCCTAACACACAGGCACACACTACTCTACACATACAGGTTCTGGAATTTTACTGATACTCAAACTCAACTCACTGCTGACACCCCTATACAGAACACAGTCACTGATTCACTCTCACTCAGTGATACACTCACACACACACTCACAGTCACTGGTTCCTCACCACACACAACACTCACAGTCACTGGTTCCTTACCACACACAACACTCACAGTTCCCCCCACTGAACTCACATACACTGATACACATGCTAGTACACACTGGTTTACACACCTGCAGTTCTACTGAGACACAGAACACTAAATAACCCACACTGCACACAGTCATATTAATACACTGACACGAGTAGATACACATAGCTAAAACCCATATGCATAAATACAAAAATACCCGACTGTACAAACACACAGGTATTACACATTCATAACTGAGACACAAAAACTAAACCACTGAGCTCACTCCTAATTCCTGCAATTCCCCCTTACTAATATCTTCAACAGTTTATGAAATCTGCATTGGCAGACTTCCCCAACCTAAACACAGGCTCACATAGGTTATATACTACTGATATATCATGCAGCTGCAGCCATAGTTCAGTTTTGAACTGACTGTATACAGATACATACTGCACTACACCTCCACTCATGATACACACTGCTAATACCCACACACTGATGCAAGGATACACTCTAGACTAACACACAGGTAAACACACACACACACACACACTGAGCTACACACACAGCTCCCTTACTCACTGAATTACTCACAATACTCACTCACGGGTACACAGGCATTCACTCACAGCTAACACACACACATCTTAGATACACACACACACTGTCACATAAGTTCTATTATACACAGACATTAATACACTGACACGGTTCTAATACACAGAACTATACAAAGGAAACACTCTACACACAGATACTACACATACACACACACAGAACCTAAACACTGATACAAACCCGGCTCTACACATAATGCACACAGAACCTAAACACTGAACTCACTTCCCCAATGTCTGATACACAGTTGCACAGGGACACAAAACCCACACTGATTAAAACACACAGTCACAAATACCCGACTGCACAGGAATCCCCAAAAATTATTTCAACAAACACAAAGAGTGCAGAAAATCGGGTTTACTCAAGAACCCACGAATCCCCAATCAAAACCCTAAGAATCGAGATCTAACCTACACGTAGGAGAGGTAATCGTGCCTACACGAGATCCCTAGGATTATGGTTCCTGGAAATTAGGGGAAAACACCCGTAGGTCGCCAAAAACACAAATCTCTCCTAGGTCTTTATGTAGGATCCCTAGAATTCAAAATCCATACAGCAAGGGGGTTCCTAATGGCCAACTACAACAGAAAACAGAAATTAAATGGATTAAAATTCGGGTTTTACCTATTGGGAGATGGTTTCCCAATGGAGGTTCTCCTTCTCCAAGTCTTCTTGGTCCAAGCTCCTTGTTTCCCCTTTGTTGGAGGAGGAAGGTGGAATTCCTAGGGCTGGATTCCGAATTTGGGGGTGAGGGAATGGTTTCAAATGGAGGCTAGGGTTTGGTTTTCTTTCTTCATGAAGGAATGGTTGAGGGAGGCTCCCCTTTATTATATAGGCTAGGTTTAGGGTTCCTAATGCAAGGGTTTAGCTAATCCTCCATGTTAAGTCATGAAGAATTTAATTAACTAAGGTTTAGTCATCTCTAGGGTTTTAACTTCCTAATTCAAAAATGTAAATTAGGGTTTAGTCATTAGGGTCAGACCTAATGAGTTTCTAGGGTTTAACCTAAAACCAAACATCAAGAATATCACATAATTAATTATAAAACTCATCATATAATTAAATACATAATTAAATCAAATAGGGAAATTACACTAATGCCCTAATCTGGAAATGTGGTAGTGACAGGGAGAAAGGGACGACTATATATATCAAAGGGTGACTAACACTATTTATAATTCCAGAAATTACATGAAAGCAACTAAGAAAATTTATAATTACACGGGAAGTAATATACAACTATAACACACATATACCAGTTAAAATACAATAATACTAAAATAGTGAGACGGGTCTCACAGTGATGCTTAATGATGGAGGAGAGCCAAAATGTTACAAAGAAGCTCTAGAAGATGCACATAAAAATAAATGGTTGAAAGCTATGCAAGAAGAGATGGCTTCTTTGCATAAGAACAATACTTATAATTTGGTTGAAAAGCCAAAAGATCATAATGTTCTAAAAAACAAATAGGTGTTCAAGATAAAGACAAAAGAAAATACCTCACAACCAAGGTACAAGTCGTGACTGGTTGTGAAGGGATTTGGACGAAGAAAAGTCATTGACTTTGATGAGATCTTCTCACCGGTGGTGAATATGACTTCCATACATGTTGTATTCGGATTGGAGGCAAGCATTGTAACGACCCGCTCCGCTCAACCCGGAGGGCCGATTCAAACGGCACAAGTATAGCTATTCAGTCCGCCTTGCTCAATGAGATGGCTCGTTCGATGCAAAGGGATTTATGCTGGGTTCTTAATTGGAGTCAGACTTAAGCTATCAAAGGCGCGTCCGGAGTCTCGCTCGACTGAGGCGATACATCGCTAAGGTGGGTGGCCCCGGTGAACCTGTCTCTACTTAGCTGCACACTAATAAAAATGAATGCTACATGCTAGTTTACAGGCGATAACCTTTGCATGCTAATAAAAGAGATGAACGCACATAGCTAAGGGGATAATCCCGCCTTATCATTGTATAGAACATGGAGATCTTATTTGCTATTTGCGTAGTCGGGATTGTTGAGTTGGAATGTAGTAACTTCTTTCATATACGCCATAGAGTAGTGTGAGTTCATACTGAGGCGTTAAATCGCATGGAACATGTCGTGGGTTGGAGTAAAATCATGTTGCATGCATAGGCGAGGGAGGCTATCAAGTAGTCGTTCCGAGTCAAGAGATGGATAGAAAGAAAGGTACTCGGGATATACAGATCACCGAGGCAGTCTCTAATCAGGGAGCTGCGTAAAGAAGAAAAGATCCGAGTGTAGTCCTCGGCAAGGATTGATCTGAGAGTTGTCCTCGGCTAGGATTGGAATGTGGGGGAGTAGTTGCATGGTCACGGACAACTAGTTGCGCACCAGGTGGAGAGATTCCTCGACACGATTGCTGAGGCATCCGAATCGTGTCGGCCCGGGAGGACAGTGCCAGTATAGTCCTGGCGATACGCTAGCTGATGACTAGCGGGCGAGAGCGAGACATCCAAGAAGGCTTGCTACCGACCTGGATGGGCGTCGACTCGTTAGACGGTTGGGAGGCCCAGCAAGGCTAGCAACCGAGCTGGGAAGACGACCGTCCATCGCAAATTATGTCCAATATAGCTAGCAGAGCCAGTGACCTTCATATAGATAAGTCATGTTTGCATATCGGCTATCCGCATTGAGAAAAGGAGAAACGGGAAGGTGTGCGTTTGCATGATATTTTGCATAAGTAGAATGGATGCACGGTATCACATATAGTTATAGTAAAAATGGGTCTTATGAGACAGAGGCACGGTATAACACTTGTGTTTCATAGTTGTTTCTTGTTATTCCGTAGATCATTATTTATATTGCTGTATATGACAGGGAAGGCCGAATGGTAAAAAATGGTAAAGTGAACTCAATTGTTCATTATTATATGACAGGGAAGGCCGAATGGTAAGAAATGGTAAGGTGAACTCAATTGTTCATTATTATGACACTCTTGAGCTGACACGGAGATTACTTTCTTTATATTGCCATGTAACTGATCCTAAGGCAAAAGAATAGAAAGACAACAAAACCAGTCGGTGCACATAACTAATGAACGTGCTTATTTTATGGCGTAGGCGAGAGGCCTCCCCACCAGTGCATTCAATGTACTGATACCCAACCAGTCTGCATGCAGGGTGCAGGGGGAACTCGTACGGATTCGGAAATTGCTAACGCAATGAGGCGCCGGACCGCACTTGGTGTCTTGGAGCGTGGCGCACGGACCTGGAGCTCACATATATGAGGCATAATGTATGGAAACATCATCATCCATATTGTTTGTATTGGTTCTAAGCCTAAAGGCATATTCATTGTAAGAGAGAGAGAGAGAGAGAGAGAGAGAGAGAGAGAGCATGAGCGATTTATAATCTCGGCCTAGCGCCGCTTGTAATCTTTTCTTCATATCAATAAAGAGCTAGATTTGGATTCAATACTTGTGTTCATTTTATGTTTCCGCTATGACGACTCTGTGAACTAGTTATCAACGGCCGTTTCGGTATTTGCCTTGCATGGGCGCAATCCCAGGCTCGCGCGGCATTGCGTCCCGATGGAAACGTACGTCCCGCGGGAGCGCGGGCGCGATGATTCATGCCTAGCGGGGACGGCCGATTCCGGCGGAAGATCGGGGCGTGACAAGCATAGACTTAGAGATTGAGCAGTTAGATATAAAAACTATGTTCCTTCGTGGTGATTTGAAGGAGGATGTGTACATAGAGCAGCCAGAAGATTTCATAGTCAAAGGTAAGGAACAAATGGTTTGCAAGCTGACAAAGAGTCTTTATGGATTGAAACATGCACCAAGACAGTGATATAAACAGTTTGAGACTTTTATAGTGGACCGTAGCTACAGGAGAATGGCTTCAGATCAATGTATTTTTATGCAAAAAATTATAGATGGTGATTTCATCATTCTTCTTCTCTACGTTGGTGATATGTTGATCGTCGGACAATACAACAGCAAAATTACCAAGTTCAAGAAAGAGTTGAGCCGGCCATTTGATATGAAGGATTTAGGTGCTGCAAAACAAATTCTAGGCATGCATATCTCTCATGATAGGAAGTCCATGAAGTTATGGTTATCACAAGAAAAATATATTTAGAAGGTATTGCAAATATTCAAAATGGACAAGGATAAGCCAGTTAGTTGTCCACTTGGAGGCCACTTTAAGCTTACTAGTGATCAAAGCCCTTCCACTTAGAGTGAGAAAGAGGAAATGGAGAGGATCCCTTATGCCTCAGCAGTAGGGAGTCTGATGTACGCAATGGTGTGTACACTGCCAAATATTGTGTTTGCAGTTGGTGTTGTTAGCATGTTTCTTGCAAATCCTAACAAAGAACATTTGGATGCAGTGAAATATATACTCAGATATCTCATACGAACTTCAAGGTCATGCATATGTTTTGGAGGTGATGAACCTGTGTTAGTTGGCTACACAGACGCAGATATGGCAGGTGATGTTGATTCTAAGAAGTCTACATCGGGCTATCTATTTACATTTGCAGGGCGGGCAGTGTCATGGCAGTCAAAGTTATAAAAATGCGTGGCTCTATCCACCACTAAGGCATAATATATTGCAGCAACATAGTACGACAATGAAATATTGTGGATGAAGAGATTCTTTGGAAAACTCGGTGTCAAGCATAAAAAGTTCGTCATTTATTGTGACAGTCAAAGTGCTATTCATCTTAGTAAAAATTCAAGTTTTCATTCCAAATCAAAACACATAGATGTGAGGTATCATTGGATCTGAAATATACTTGAAGAGAAGAAATTATAACTTAAAAATATTGATACTGAAGAGAATGGTTCATATATGACAAAGACATTGCCTAAAGACAAGCAAGAAGCATGAAGCATGTTGCAGCTATGCGGGTTTGGATCTGGTGAATCCCTCCTTATGATCGGAAGGGGGAGATTGTTGGGTGTTCCTATCTTAAGGAGTAGAGTTTAAATTCATTCCTTGAATGAAGAGAGTTAAATTCATGCCTTAAATGATAGAGAAATTGTTGGACATTCCTAGCTTAAGGAGGAGAGTTTAAATTGAAGCATTAAATGAGGAGAATTTAAATTCATGCCTTAAATGATAGAGACATGATTTAAACGTGGAGTTTAAATTGGAAAGTTGGTTGGAGTTTTAAATATATTTGATTATTTCAAAACTAGGTGTATCTTTATGATTAAATTTGTATAACATCTCATCAAACTTGTATCCGGCACATATATGGCTGATGACTCTAAAGAGATATATACATGAAATCTCGTGAATATATATATATATATATATATATATATAGAGAGAGAGAGAGAGAGAGAGAGAGAGAGAGAGAGAGAGAGTTGTGTGTATCCAAGAGAGAAGAAAAAATTGTGTGGTGAATCTTCTACTGCGGTAGAAAGTGTAAATCCAAAAATTGATAGTGAATTTTTTCTGGAGGAGGTCCCGTGGCTTTTACTCTTCATTTTGAAGAGGCTTTCCACGTAAAGACTTTGTTGTCTCTTGTCTCTTATTATTTTTAACTAGTATATATGCACGTGCGTTGCACGTATTTCATATTACTTGAAAAAAAATAGTTTATTAAAAGAGCAACCAACAATTTCTTAATTTTATTATAGGTGAAAATATAATAGCCAGGAGCATGAAAGTTGGGAGAAATTAAATGACGAAAATATAAAAGGTTTCTCTTATCTCTTGGGTTCATGTGACTACATTGCATGCATGTTTTATTAACTTTTGTTTTATTCTCCAAACTACCTACTTTGCATGCATGCATATCTTTGTTTTATTAACTATCATTTTTCAAGTTGTCTCATATATGCATACATACATTTAATACGTATTTAATTACTGTTTTTAATGAAGGGTATTTTTGGAACGAAAAATTTTCACGGTGAAGCCTAGTTTTGGCATTATATAGTAGAATAGATATCTGCATGTGTTTGTTTATTTGTGGTTGCACATAGGAGGGAGTTGGAGGCTTTTTCTCAACAGAGCCCGCGAGATGATTCGTAAGTTGGCTCGTTCAGAAGATCATTTAGGAGTTCGTTGATGGTAGTCTACCAATTTTTTTGTCATTTAAATTAAAGTTTATTCTTTGTTAAATTCTAATTTTATGCATATTTATATAACAATATGGTTTTGTGCATTATATATTTATATGTCCTTAATAATTAATATTAAGAAATTTTTTTAATTGAATTTTATAAATAAATTGTTAATATTACAAATACTTGAATTTAAGCCCAACTAGCTTGAAATTAAGCTTAATGAGCTTGAAATAAAGCTGAACAAGCTTGATTTTGAGCTTATTGATCTTGTGTTATCAAGCTTGCTTATTATACTGAGCTTGAGCTCAATCCAAGTCAAGCTCAAGCTTAATATAATGGAGCTCGAGCCAAGATTAAGCTATAAAATAAAAAACTTATCAAGCTCGAGCTCGATTAATTCTACATAAAATTTCATTTGTGGTGAAGAAGTTTGCTTCAATTGTGTAGAACATGACATTTTGTGTGTGCATAATTTCGGGGAACATGATGGGACGCCAGTGCAACGGGCACCAGACTACTCCACAGATTGGACGTCAGTGTGACCGGCACCAAACTATTTTTGTCTTCTAACTGTTTAATCCATTTATATAACAATTCGTGGCTAACAAACCTACAATCAAATTTGGTCAAAGGTAATTAAAGTCTGGCGTCAGTGTCACTGGCTTCCAACTTTAAAAAGTGGAGTCCGGCATAAGTGTGACTGTCGTCCAAATTTTAATTTTTTTTATTTATTTGGTGTCAGTTGCACTGACGTTCCATTATGTTCTTGCAAAAAAAATTTTCAATCTATGCAATTGAAGCAACGTTCTTTACCAAAAAATGAAATATTTTGTTAATTCTAATTAACCCAAGCTTAAGTTTATAAAAGTTTGGCCCGACTTCATTTCCAGTCCTACTCCTCTCCAGTTCTTGGGTGTAGAGTGGTTCACCAGTGCTTGAGAGAGTGTATTTTTGTATTCTAGTGACTGACTGACTACTCTGTCCTACAATCGAGACAGAGAAAGAGAGAGAGAGAGAGTCCTGTGTTGGTTGGGACTCGAGAGGAGTGGACCTCTTTACTTTACTTTTCCTACCCTACCCTTTCCTTTCCCCCCTTTTATCTGATCGCTTTCTCATTTTGATTTTCAAAATTATAGCCAGGCTAGGCTAGAGTTGCTTGCTCTCTCTTTCTTTTCTCTTCTTTCTGCTGTTGTGGCTCCTAAGCTCCTTCCTTCCCTCCTTCCCTTCCTCCCTTCATTCGTTCCTCAATGATCCGGGGCCAAAACAAGTACATGATCTAGAGGAGAGGAGAGGAGAGGAGAGGAGAGGGGAGGATGATGACGAAGAAAGGCCCGGGGTCAGGAGGGGCTGGGGCTTTCGAGTTGAAGCAGCGTGTTGTGGTTTCGTTGAAGAAGGTGGGGGACAGGGATACACAGCAGATGGGATCCCAAGAGCTGGAGAGGATAGCAGAGAGCCTCTCTCCCGACGGGATCGGCCCCTTCCTCTCCTGCATCACCTCGGACTCCGACTCCGACAAGCCACCACTACGCCGCGAGTGCGTACGCCTCATTGCACTCCTCGCCCGCCGATCTCACGATGACAGCAGGGTCAGGCTGCTAGCCCCTCACCTTCCCAAGATGGTCTCCAGCGTGCTCAGGCGTCTCAAGGACCCCGATTCCCTCGTCAGGGATGCTTGTGTAGAAACCTGCGGGGTCCTAGCCAAATGCTACTCCACCCTCACCCTCTTCCACCACCACCACCAAAGATCATCATCATCATCATCTCCATTGGTCGACATGATGGTGAGACCGCTGTTCCAGTCTTTGGGTGAGCAGAACAGATACGTGCAGGCCGGATCTGCACTGTGCCTCGCCAGGGTCATCGATTCTGCTGCTGCTCCTGCCGCCTCCCCCTCCGCCGAGCGGCCTCCAGCTCTTTCACTGTTGCTACTGCTGCTGCTCCCTCAGATGATGCCTCGTCTCCTGAAGCTGCTCAAGAACCCTCACTTCATGGCTAAGCCCGACCTCATTTATCTCATCACCACCATTCTTCAGCACCACCTGCAGGTCCGTCCGTTAGCTGGATTGTTTTTTCTTTCTCTTCTCTTGCTTCTGTCTTTTGAATTACTTGGGACCAATCAATTATAAATGTTTTGATTATCAGACGGGAGGCGGCGGCGAGGAGGAGGATGCTCTCTCTGCAGCACTCAACGCCATACTGGAAGCACTCAAAAGTTCCGATTGGACCACCCGCAAGGCTGCTTCTGTAGCATTGGCTGCTGTTGCTGCTGCCAACGACGCTGGGCCTCTCTTGGGCTCCTTCAAAACCACCTGCATCACTTCTCTAGAAACCTCTCGTTTTGACAAGGTCAGTTCAGTTCAGTTCAGTTCAGTTCAGTTCAGTTCAGTTCGACCAACTCTATGCATAAATAATTCCATGTTTTTACAAGTGCCAATTATGTACGTATGCATCCATCTCTTACCTTTTTTTAGGTGAAACCAGTGAGAGATGCTATCATGCACGCTTTGCAGTCTTGGAAATCTCTTCATGTAACAGCATACTCTCCTCAACCATCAGAAACTGGCTCATCAACAAAAGGTTCCAATCCCTTCCTTCCTACCTTCACTCGTGAGATGAATAACACTACTTTCATCTTTACTTGTTAGTTAATTACGTGAAACCTAGGAAGCATGGTCACTCCCAAACAGTGGCCGTGTCATGTCGTGTCGGACACTCCACACACTCCAAAATGCACTACGACACACCAAGATTTGTGCCGTGTCCTCGTATCCATGCCTGTGCAACATAGTGGGAAACAGGGTCTAAATACTCCAAGAGTATATGGTATCACACTTGTGATAAATAGGACAACATCATCTCCACTCAATCTTGTTTTCAATGATTTTACAGTAACATGGGAGAGAGGATAGTTTTTTCCCTATACATGTCATCCAATATCGTTAGGTAGTGTTGGACTTTTTGCATTTGGACTAGTAAAAATAGTCCCACATTGGCTACACCTCCAAGTGGGTATCTCAATATAATGCTTTGCTTGTGTTGAGGTGTGCACATGGGATGTGCTGGGGCACAAGTGGGTGCCATGTGGGGATATTTTCCTTGGAGGAAAATGATTAACTCCTCAAAGAAAGCATTTATGCTTTTGTCACTCTCTTGGAAAAATTCCCTTAGATTTCAAGTTTGATGCTCAGGTGCAACATGTATCCGCTTCATGGCGCTCTCCTAAGGGTGTCCAACCTTTATCACATCCACATGATTAGTTTTATTAGTATTATCTGTATGTTTTGGTACGTCTTCTGCTTCTGCACTATTTCCCAATCCTTTGCTTATGGTATTGTCCTGACAGAAAACATGACTGGAGTCTACCATGATGCTAGCAGTGCTAGTGATGGCAGATGGACAGATGCATCTTTCACTAAAACTGGTCCAATTTCTGCTCTTAGTGCCAATTCTACCAGTGTATCAAAGAGAAGGCACCCATTAACTGTCAGTAAACTTTGTCCAAACTATGTACAGACTGGTCAAGAGCCAAACACAAACAATTGGCATACAGAAATAACGCTCCCAAAGACTCGTACTATGCCGTTGGTGGATAATCGTCTTAAAGAATCTGATGGCCAAAGCGGCACCGAAGAGGCTTTTGCCAGAACTGAGGATGCAAAAGGGGACAAGAATGTCATGTATGTTTATGATCCAATCGATGATGAGTCAGATTGCTCGTCCGTGTCAGATCTTGTCAGTGAGATCTTTGAGACTAAGTGTGTAGCCCATGACTGCCTCGATGAGGGTGACTCTGCGAATTTAATTGGCAACAGTCACAGGTCTATCACTGAAGAGGACGTGTCCGGGGGCCCCAGAGTGGTGGACGATCAGAGTTTAGACTCCACAGTGACAGACCTAACTTCACATGATATTCCTAGATGTTGCTTGCATGCTTCAAACGAACTGGCTTTCATTAAAAAGCAACTATTGGAAATTAAAACAAAGCAATCAAACTTATTGGATCTCCTACAGGTAATTTGCTTGCGCTCGTAGGATGGCTCTACATATTCTGACTACATATTCTGACTCCAAACTAATTTTCTTTGTGTTTGATAAAATTGAGTAATCTTCATTGTGTTCTTTAAGCTCCTTGGGTCCTTTTCACAACAATCACAATGCAATAGGGAACATGTCTAAAAAGAAGGGCGAAGAAGCAATTTGATGGGGAAATGTTTTAGATTCTTTCATATATCTTCTGTTTGGATTTGGGTCCAGATTGCGTTCTCTAGGTTTTTGCCTAGAATTAGTTGATGATGGACACACTGAAATATTCAAAATTGTGGAAGTTTGCAAGTTTTTTGAATGTCCTTAGCTGAATGAATCTATTGATTGTTATCTTAGTTTTAGCTAGAGTGTTGCTTTTAATTATTATGCTTAATAAAACAACAAAGTCTTTATCCCAAAATATTATGTGTAATGCTTGTTTTTCTCTTTCCCATTACGAATCTCTTAATGCTTGATTTCATTTTCAGGTCTTCATGAATAACTCGGTGGATAATGTATCTACACTGCATTTGAAGTTCCATAACCTGGAGCACGCTGTAGATAAAATAGCACAAGACATTTCTCATAGTGGTAGTTATCCTAGCACGGCAAGTTCTAATAATTTGAAGAAAAATAAAACTATTGCTTGTTCCCCAAGTCTATCTACCAGCACGCCCAGACCATCTGTGGAGTCTAACTGTGGGCAACCTTCATTATTGTCTTTGAGTAATAAAGAGATGTGGGGTGAGACTGCATACTCAAGAAGCCAATCAAGCATTTCAGTCCAAGAAGGTACAAAACTACGGAGAGATCCCACACTTAACATAACAAGAAACACAATATCCAAAAGTAGCCAGAAAACCTCGGGAAGAAATGTTCAGAATTCTGGAAGCAATCTAAAGAAAGAGACTAGAAATTTACTTTCTATTGCACATAGTACGGCAAGTACGAAGAAATCCAACATAGAACGTAAAAGTGCTATCTGGAAAAAGATCAAGGAACTTTTATGCGCTGGAGACATAGAGTCGGCATATGTAGAGGTTCTGTGTACTGGTGATGATCTTGTTCTGGTTGAACTTATGGATAGAACTGGCCCTGTCCTTGAAAGATTATCTCATGATACGGTTGATGTAATTATCAGCAGATTCGGCACGCTAACCAGATATTTCCAAAACCAAAGGTTCACCAACACCATATTTCCCTGGTTTCAACAGGCAAGTTATTCAACTATCATAGCCTATGAAGTTTATTCTCTTTTTCATTTCAAATACTTCACAAAGTATGAGCATGAAGAAGGGATACTGTTTTCACAGAGTTGACTTGCCTCCTATTTCTTCTACTTGTGTGCACACTACAAAATAATACTAAATATTAGTGATGCATCTCGTTTGAAAACGGAGTGCCTTCTGTCACTTGGCTGATAACATTCAAACTTCTCGCAGTTCCCCATTTATTCTCTAGAAACATACTAATCGTTCTTTGCTTTCTAGGTGGTAGAGTTAAGTAGTTCTCATAAACCAGGGCAGCTCATTCTGTCTAGCAAAACTAGGATGGAATTCTTATTTGCACTACGAGAAGTAACACACCTCGAATACATTGATCCAGTCGACAGAATATCAATTGTTGAATGTGCAGCAAAGTTGAGCCAAGTATGAGACGATCCTCCAAACAGGTACTGATGTAATCCCAAACTGGTCTTTGTATTATTCGGAACTTCTTGAGATTTAATTGTTGCTAGTATTTAAAGAACACTATTTCTTTGTGACAATCACCACTGTGTACTGTGAAAGGACTTGTATTCCATCATAATGGGATCCTGCATCAGTATGAGAAAGATCCACAAAACAAATCACAAAGTTTTATGTCCTGTTATCAACTAATGTCGACCCTTTGCTGGTGCCAAAATGGACGCCAAAGGTAGCTATGAGCGAAAGAGCTCTGTTTCGTAAAACCTAAAAGATGTTTTGGCGGGTAGGTAGGTGTACCTTTTTGGTTATGTACTTTAAACTTATGCAACCAAGGAGCACCCTTCAAGTTCCTTTAGATTAGACTCTAGATAACAAGGTAAGAAAAATGATACATTTTGCTACAGAGAATTTCTGTGAATTCTACTACAATTTTATATGCTAGCCGCCTCCTAATTATCAATTTTCCATATCCAAAGAGGAAGCTATTTTGTTTAGAGCAATCAGCTTTATTTTAAAGCATTGGTTAAAAGCCTGAAGTTCTTAGATGTAACTCAAAAGTATCTTTTCCCCCACTTTCCTTTTGGAAAGTGATTAAATTGCTAATGTTAACTCCAATTTTATCATTTTCTCCGTGCCAAATCTGGGATCCTCGAATCATGAAAAGAAGGATCTTTCATCGTTGTGTTGGACGTTTTCAAACCAGATTATTTTTTCTTAGGCTCATGAACTTTCACGATGATACCATCTGATGTAAGGTACCCTCTATAGTAGGAAAAGAAGGGTGATAATACTAAAACGAAATCAAAAGGACTAAGTAACATTGTCGACACAATGCCTTATGGGTTGCTCGAGTGTGTGGGTCTCTGTTACCCGGACTCTCCAATTTAAGGAGAAGTACCAGTGTGTACCCGATAGGACATGCGTATGGGTATGAGATTGGTATCCGATCCTCCATGATGAAAATCGGATCATTCATGGTGGCAATCGTAAAACTGGTATTGAAGTAGATACTTTATTTTAATGTGATAGTGAAGTATATAGTTTATTTTAATATAGTAGACTGGTAGTAAAGTAGTAGGGAACTGGAGGGACGGTCCCTTAGGGATTTATTCAACTGGTTCAGTAAAGTTTACTAGTAGTTTATAATTACATGTCTTTTTATGAAATCTTCCAAATTTAATTACAAGATGTGTCTTTTTATAAAACCATGTAAATTTAGTTATAAACTTAAATATATGAAACCATGTAAACTTAATTACAACAGTGTCTTTTTATGAAATAATGTAAATTTAATTAAATGCTATGTTTTTTATGAAATAGTGTAAATTTAATTACATGTCTTATGAAGCCATGCAAATTTAATTATATGCTGTGTCCTATGTTGTACTGGATGCTAGGCGAGGCGACGGCCTAGGCGCCCGCCCAGGTCTAAGCAACAACATGAGTGCAACAACATGAGTACTAACAGAAGCAGAAGCACCTCAAGCAGCAGCATCAGTACCAGCAGAAGCATCAACTTTTTTTTTGGAGCATCAGCAATAGGTTAGGCGTCCGCCTTACCTCCCCTGGTCGACCCTAGACGCGCCTAGGCGTCCATCTCCAGACACGATTTTTTTTCCCGGGTCGAGGCGCCCTCCCCTCAACCTTGACATTTAGGCGCGTCTAGGCGTCGCCCATAACAACATAGGCTGTATTTTTTTATGAAACCTTGCAAATGTAATTATATGTTGTCTTTTTATAAAATCATGTTCAAATATATTTATTTTAATAGTCATATCCTTGTACCCATATCCAAAATTTGAATACTTTTTAGCCGAGTCCATGTGTCATTAAATTATGAGTTTGAAGGGTCTGACTCTTGGATATGTACGCGCACCCGAGTCCAGGTAACCTAGGTGTGGGTGGGTTTCCTCAAATCCACGAGGTTTGTTCCAACCTACGAGTTACTACAAAATTGCAACATTGAAAAGAAATTAGCATGATCATTACGTATTTAAAGAATATTACAATACTCATAATCCTTACCAAACACTAAAAAAAAACATAAATCCTGTGTCTTTCCTTTGAGAATTTTTTCTAAAAAGACACTAAAATTTATAGCCTAAAACCTAAACTCTTAAGATATTCTAACCATCTGCTATTTCTTAACCACCAAGAATCAAGTCCTATTAATTTAGGATTCGGATAAAACATATTATTTTTAAATACTATTGAGCCAATCGAAACATTCTCTACCCAACTCATGTTTATCCAACAAAAATATTAAATCACCAAAATCTCAATATAATCTTCATATAAATCATCGAATGTTGGTTGGACCGCAATTTTGTATTACAATATCGTCTTGGTAGATCGAAAATATATATTGAATATTGACTCCTAATCTCAGCAACTCAGGCCTCTCACTTCGCTCACAACCCTTAGTAGATCAACATTGAACTCCATGTCACTACAATTGCCCCTCTCGCAAGCACAACCTTGCAATATAATCACCAAACACTAAAATCATAATCGTTAAAAATACCTTACCACCAATCTATCAGCAATATCTTGATCATCACCATCAATAACAAATACTATCTTACATCGAAATATCCAGAAGCATAAATACTCAGGTATCCATGTCACGCCCCAGCCCCAAAATATCGAGGGACCGGACACGTGGCAATGGCCAGCAGCACACACCGATGGACAAACCCAATTTAATGGATCCATCGGGGCATACTTAAGTTGTATTACAACGATCAGGGTTTACTAATCTCATCCACAGAATAAATATAACAATATCAACAAAAAGAAATAAACAACATCCAGTCACAAGTAATTAAAATCGGGGAACAATCCGATAATCAAGTCTGATACAATTGTTCATTTAAACAAGAATGTAAAGAACATCACAAACTGAGTATGGAAGAAACATATACTCAGGAAAATCTATGGCAATTACCTAGTCCTCGGTTCCTGGTTCAGCTCCACTGTATGCACCTGATTCTGCTTCTGCTCCTGCTAATGCTCCTGTCCCGTATACCTCGGGGTAGATCTCGTCTGCTAATCCTGGGGACATAATCCGGATCCAGGTCCTCAGGGGACATAGCAAGGTACAAAATAACTCATGCCAAAATAAATGCAGTACAGCAATAAATGAAACAGTAGGGTAAACTATATAACCATCCATGTAAAATATAAGTTGAGAGCAACACTAGAACTTAGGCTGAGACCACTACAAGCTCTGTGTCTGGGAGCCGGTAGCAGTTATATTATGTAGTTTACTATGTAGTGATATATATATAAAATCAGCCTGTAGCCTGTGTGTCTCTCCCCACCAAATGAAATCACACGTCTCATGTCCATGACACGCAAGATCAAAACTAATGCAGCAAGTCATATAATGATCTAAGAATATAATGTCTATGTCATAAAACCTGTATCCTATACAGAATCACCATGAATATCTCAGGAAGATTCTGTCTCATGATGTGTCAGGTGTCCTGGGTTATGGTGTACTTGATAAGACAAGTACGAGAATGTAAAGGGTCTCGGTATCCATGTCTAGGTGACGTTACACAACTCCGCGTACGTTGTTGGCACCCGACTATTAATCGTACGCTAAGTAAGTCACACGGTCCTAGGTTTAAGCATGTACAACAAATATATATGTCAAAGATATATGTAACAAGAACTGCAGGATTTGGCAAGGTACACTTGCCTGGGGTTCTGGCTCCAACTGTAGCTCTGACTTCAGCGGAATTTGCAGGCAGTTCTCCGGTTGCTGAAATAGACATCACCATCAGATCCAGAAAATATCAAATAGCTAAAAACGCCTGTCCTTGAGTCCAATTTGGAGACAAGGGCAAAAAGACCATTTCGGGTCAAAGCGGGGCCCACATGTGGCCCAATTCGCACCGAAAAACGTGTCAGGGACAAAGTTCTCCAAATTCGTCAAACTTAGTGTCAACAGGTCCAGAAAGATGATACGAACCCAACAGAATTTCCAGAATTGGATTCCGATGAGCCGATCACAAAATCGCCCGTCAAGTGGAGCCTGTGGGGCATACGATACGCGATTTTGTCAACGTTCTCAGAATCGAACCAAACTTGGGTCACAGGACCAGCGTATCGCTACGAGTCTGATGGCGCAAGTTTCGTTTCGATCCGACGTGTGTACACAACGTTACAACGAGTTGCAGAACAGGCGGATACGAGACGGTGTCGGCGGATACACGTTGATTCCGGTGTGCACGCACATCCAAATCAACTTCTGCGAAATCCCGCACGTCCGTATCAACGGCGCGCATGCTTCGGTGAAGACCGCACGCGACCAAGTCGTCCCGTTTGGCGGGACGTACTCAGTTCCGGGGTGAAACAGGGCGTTGTTTTTCCTTTTTTGGATCGCGGTTCGCGATCGCCACAGGACGCGACACACCGAGCGGGTTGCACGGGCATCGAGAGGGTCACGCAGGGTTCGCGTTGCAACAGACGGAACCGAAAACGGGTTAACGAGTAGAGAGAACGAGTTACCTGAACAGGGCTCCGTGAAATCGAATTCCTGTGTCCGAGTCGTGTCCGAGTCCTGAACAGGGCTCCGTGAAATCAAACAATTTGCGGCGGCCGGAGGCGGGCCGGAGGGAGGCCGGGGTCTGCGGAGGTGGCACTGGCCGGAGGCGGCGGCGCGCGGGGAGGCGGCGCAAGACGGGGATCGAGCGGTGGTTGGGGTTTCCGGCAGCGGGTTCTGCTTCGGGGGAGGCGGCTGGCTCTGCGGGGGTTCTGGACGGGGACGACGGAGGAGGAAGGGAGAGAGGGCGGAGTAGGGGGCTGACAGCGGGGCTGGGCACAGCGAGGGGAGAGGGCTGCGGCTGAGGGAGGTGGCGGAGTAGGGGGAGGAAGTTGGCCGGAGAAGAGAAAATGGGCGGCTTTATATAGGCGGGGCTAGGGCTGGGGGCGCCGGGTCGTGGCGGAGGAGGCGGAGTCGGGGAGGACGTGGGCCGAGCGGAGCGGGGCGAGGCCGTCGGCGACGTGGCCGGGCGGAGCGCCGGAAGACGCGGGCTGAGGGAATTCGTGGGGGGGGTGAGAGAGGCGGGTCGGGTTGGCGACGGGTCGCGGGTTGGGAAGACCCGGCCCGACCCGCTAGAGGCTGAAAGCGGGTTCGGGTCGCGGGTTTGACCCGAATCCGACCCGCAGGGCTGAGTGGGTTTGGTTTGGTTTGGTTCAAGTGAACTGGGTTCAGGGTTTAAAAATAGTTTTTAGGACTTTAAAAAATAGGTTCAGGGTCCAATAAATTTCAGAAAAATTACCCTAAGTCCAATATTTTATTTTACACCCAAAATATTATTTTCATAATATTTTAATATATTTTAAAAATATTTAATTTTATTTAATGCCGTAATACCCTGGTTTTTAATTAGTAAAAATTTCCGAAAAATCCCAGAAAATTTCTGAAAAATTCGTTTTAAAAATCTTGAAAAATCAGGGGGTTTACAATCCACCTTAAAAAAAAAAAAAACTCTGAGATCTTTTTATTCATCTTCCTCCATCTTGAACGAAATTGTCATCATCGGGATCTTTGGTTGATCGTGGTCACCCTTACAACCATCACTTTTGGAACTCCTTCGATCATCATTATCGTATGATCATCACATCGAATCTCGATCTCGCTTTGTACCAATTTGTTATGACAAAGTTATGACAACGAAAAGAAAAGTAACAACATCAAAATAGAATCAACTCCCAAACCTAAAAAAAGTCATTAATTACGATGTGTAGTCGTGATTATTTGAAAGTCACAACTAGTCATCAAAGAGACCCAGTTGGTTAAGCGGAGAGAAAGCATAGAAATGAATATTATCAAGGAAGGGTTTCATCTACTATGATACCGTCTCACAGTAATCGGCAATAGGGCATACGGTACTGAGACCCAATAGAATTGGACCGTCTTGCAGTAATCAGCAATATGGCATACGGTAGTGAGACCCAATAGATTTGGACTGAAGCAATCGGTACTAGGTGGAAGAACCTATATAGATCAAATCATCATAAAGAATCCTACATCTTTTCTCATTCACAATTTTATTTTCCTCTCAAAACACATCCATATTTATAGCCTAAAACCTAAACCTTAAAATAAATCCTAACCATCCAATATTTCTTAACCATCAAGATTCCAATCCTATCTATTTAGAACTTGGATAAACGTAATAATCCTTTTAGATAAACTTGAATCAATCCTATCAAAATCCACCTGAAAATAACAAGAGAATTTCCTTAAAAGTTTGGTTATATTATTGAAGATGGAAAAACCAAGTAACATCAGGGAATAACGAGAGAATTTCTTAGAGCAATTTCTTATTTTTTTTGGACAAGGCAATCCTAACCATACTTCTATAAATCTAAGGGTGGAGGTTTCTGAGAGTTCTCTCCTCTACGAATTCCGTAGTGGAGGAGAGGATCCAAATTGGGTACTACATTGAGTACCTTAAATAGGCACACAAAACCTAAAACCCAATAAAGCAAACTCTAGAAACCTAAATCCTAATCATAAATATGGAAATTAAATATCATGGCAAACCAAAGACCCAACTATTGCTCTTAATTGATTTACACAAACAGAGAACAAAGACATAAATATCAGTGTTGCAATCAATATTAACTTGGTATAATGAAGTACAAATCGTACATGAATATTGACAATATTGTATCAGGTAATCAAAATATGCATATGAATATGAGAGTTTCTAGTAGTAATTTAGATACTAGAACATAGAGAAACCAAGTCTCTTGAAACTAAAGATGTATATTTGTTTGTGGGGTTGAAATGAAAAATTGATCATATAAGAACTTGGCTGAGTCCGTATTTATAGCCTAAAACCTAAACCTTAAAGCAAATCCCAACCATCCAATATTTCTTAACCATCAAGAATCCAATCCTATCTATTTAGAACTTGGATAAACATAATAATCCTTTTAGATAAACTTGAATCAATCCACCTGAAAATAACGAGAGAATTTCCTTAAAAAGTTTGGTTATATTATTGAAGATGGAAAAACCAAGTAACATCAGGGAATAACGAGAGAATTTCTTAGAGCCAATTCTTATTTTTTGGACGTGGCAATCCTACCCATACTTCTATAAATCGAAGGGTGGAGTTTT
Organism: Iris macrosiphon; assembly: GCA_036927795.1. NCBI lineage: Eukaryota > Viridiplantae > Streptophyta > Magnoliopsida > Asparagales > Iridaceae > Iris > Iris macrosiphon. The sequence goes on from JAYESA010000004.1 coordinate 211,036,801, forward strand.
GAGAGAGCTCTCCTCTACGAATTCCGTAGTGGCGGAGAGGATCCAAATTGAGTACTACATTGAGTACCTTAAATAGGCATACAAAACTTAAAAACCAATAAAGCAAACTCTAGAATCCTAAATCCTAATCATAAATATGGAAATTAAATATCATGGCAAACCAAAGACGCAACTATTGCTCGTAATTGATTTACATAAACTAAGAACAAAGACATAAATATCAGTGTTGCAATCAATATTAACTTGGTAAAATGAAATACAAATCGTACACGAATATTGACAATATTGTATCAGGTAATCAAAATATGCATATGAATATGAGAGTTTCTAGTAGTAATTTAGATACTAGAACATAGAGAAACCAAGTCTCTTGAAACTATAGATGTATATTTGTTTGTGGGGTTGAAAATGAAAAATAGATCATATAAGAACTTGGCTGAGTCCGTATTTATAGCCTAAAACCTAAACCTTAAAACAAATCCCAACCATCCAATATTTCTTAACCATCAAGAATCCAATCCTATCTATTTAGAACTTGGGTAAACATAATAATCCTTTTAGATAAACTTGAATCAATCCACCTGAAAAAAACGAGAGAATTTCCTTAAAAGTTTGGTTATATTATTATTGAAGATGGAAAAACCAAGTAACATCAGGGAATAACGAGAGAATTTCTTAGAGATTCTTATTTTTTGGACAAGGCAATCCTACCCATACTTCTATAAATCAAAGGGTGGAGGTTTCTGTGAGTTCTCTCCTCTCCTATAAATAGGCATACAAAACTTGAAAACCAATAAAGCAAACTCTAGAAACCTAAATCCTAATCATAAAAATGGAAATTGAATATCATGGAAGACTTTAGTCAAACAACCGAATTCCTACTAGATTTATTAAATAAGAATCCTAAAAGTATCTAATCTTAATATGCCATAAATAGTCCAAAACCCCAAGCTTCAAAACTGTAAAGATTTCGAAGTCAGACTTCAGTTGTGCGTCTTTGAATGCCTAGATTTCAAAGCTCTTGAAGTTATCTTTCCAAATTAGGTTTGTCAACACAAAAGAGAGTTATGAGCTGATCGGTACGACAGTTCTATGACAGCTGCAGTGCAGTCGGAATTTGATAGAATTTAGTAGTCCTACATCATGTATGAAGTATTTTGTGGTTGTAACAGATTCCAGTATTAATAAAAATTTTGGTCGAGTTTTAAGTCACTGGCTTAGAGCTTAATGTTCAGAAAAGAAAATTTCCTCTGAAGAAAGGCAAGGCCCCTTTGAATCTTTTATTGATGAATACAAGTACGGTTTGTTGGTTTTATGACGTCATAGTTCAGATTCATGTGCCTGCTAATGGTTCTGAGCTATACTTTAATATCAACCTCCATGTGAGACTACCAAAATAGAGTGTCAATCCCTGTGTCTACACAATGCAGCCAACAAGAGAACCCATCAAGGCAGGCAATTTTCTCTTTCCCCAGGAGCACAATGGTTTTGTTATAATTGGAGGTTGTGTTTGCAAAATTTTTGGAAGAAGGAAACAATATTATGAATGGTTTCTTTGTAGATTTTGGATATATATAGTCTCATTGATACTTAAAAATAGCACACTGACCATCTACATAGAAAGAGTGATGAGCACAAAACTTATGTACAATATAGTTTCCATCTACTACTCTGCCTCTCTTTCAGGTTATTGACCTGTTTTGGAAACAATCCTTCCTTATTCTTCCTATTGTTGGTGTATTCTTTAGCTGAATTGGTCATTACGTATGCAAATAAACTCTGGTGGATATTAATAATATTTTTCTCTTTTCTTAAAAGGAAAATGCTTTCTGATAGGGAAGGGATCCTGAGGCTGTGAAAACTAAGCACTAAGCGGAAAGGATTCATTTGTCCACTATAGCCAGTCTGCTTCCAATAACATGTAACCATCAATGCAGTTTATTGTATAAACTTCTTTTAGGTGCTTTTGGCATTGATACTCTTGGAGATCAAATTGGGTAGCTTTTGTATTTACGGTTTTCATTATTATATTGCTTTTGTACTGTGTTTGGGCTGTTGTGCACTCACCAAATTCTAGTCAATCTCTCAATTTTCTTTGACTGTTTGCAGAGTTTTGACTAGTAATGTATTTGTACACAGGTTAATGTCACAACTCAGAACTGTACGTCCGACTTACTACAAAATACTGCATCACGCCCATTAGGCCAAGAAAAGAAGAAATGCCCCCTCTACAGTCTTTGCCTCAAATACAAGTGTTTGCACTTGCCATAGTTCTAGCTCTTTCTCTTAGCCTACGTAGGCCCCTTTCACAAAATCACATGGTTTCTGGCTTGGCGGATGAGAGGATAAACGAACATTCCCAGTTAATGAAATAATATATTTTAAGTAATTAGTTATTTTATGGAGACTGAAGTACCAAAAAATCGTAGTTCGAAGAATCAGAATTTGGACACTTCAATATGATGGACCACCACCAAGCTGCAACCACTGAAGTGAGCCAAAAATCCATGGCGTCTCGGTAGGCTTCTTTCCGAGCGCACAGTCGAATCCCCACGCCTCACAAGTACCATCGCAACACCCCATTGGCCGGCTTCCTTGTTGTCAATTCTCTCCCTTTGTCGTGCAACTCTGCGCCCATCGACGCCATCGGTGCGAAATGCTTTGCTCGCCAACCAGTCGCACTCCACCGAAGGATCTCACTCTACAAGCGAAGAAGACGACTGGAGCAGAGTTTCCTTCAGCAAAGACTCTAGTACTGTAGACCCACGAACTCACCTTGCCAGCGGCCGCCTCGCAGAGTCGACCTCCAGAGTGTCGGACACGAAAACTCACTCAACCTTTTTTCCCGCGTAAGAATAGAACAGTGCTCCCATTTATATAAAGTTGGTGGTAACATTACCATATAACCCCATATCAAAAATAATTATATAAAAGTAAGTGTATAGTATGCAATAGAAACACTTAATCATGGCCAACGTTATTATGGACACTACACATTTTGTTAGAGGGTCACACGTGACATGGGCAACACATTTAAGTCAATATTTTGTTAATGGCTCATCCATTTTTGTTTGGGGGCAACACATCAACACACTTTAAAACTATTTCTCTTCCTACTTCCTTCTCTCTATATTCCTCTTAGTTTCTTCTTCCCACATTAACATACCTCATATTCTAATCCTAATTCTTCCAAACCTTAATTAGAGATTACAACAAACAATGATCCTTCCCATTCAAAGTAAAATTTTCTATTTCTCGATCTATTCTTAATTTTTTTTTAACAATTCTAGGATTTTTGTTTTTGAATGTTAGTTTCTGTGCTGATTTTATGTGTTTATAAACATTACTTGGTAGGTTCTATGTTTAGGATTAACCAATTCTTATTTTAAAAATTTGAATCAAAATTTGGGATTTTCAATTTTGGAAACTAATACATTTCCATCAGGGATGACAATCCTAAAGACTGAAAGTTTCTATCTTAGGACTGCCAAGTTATATGATTATGATTTTTTGTTATTTATTTTCAAATATATTATTTTGTTGTAGTCGCCGAAGTGACAAAGAAAAAACTCGCAAAGGGACAAGTCCAAGCCAAGAAAAGGAAGCCTTCGACAGCTTCAGAGCGCAAAGCGTTGCAAGCTTCACGGACAAGTGAAGTCCTCTTCATTATAACAGAGTTGGAAGCGTCCTCTCCGGATATAACATTTTGACCTAAAAACTTTCGAATGCGTTCAAAGAAGAGAACTCCACCAACTCTTGCTTCAACTTTAACTTTTTGATGATAACGAAGAAGTGGCCGTCCAAAGAAGAAGACAAAAATGATGGGTTCGGACCTTCAGAAGTACTTAGCTTCTAAGGAGACTCGTCCCAACGGATGCTATCTTCTGAAATCATTTGAAGACTATATTGTTTATCAAATATCGAAGACTTCCCATTATTTGAAAGTGTGGATATACGCTTAAAACATCGTCATAATAGGCAATAGTGATGTCGTTGTTTATTTGAAGTGTTGTATGCCTCTATGTACTTGATGACTCTGTGTTTGATGACTCTATGTATTTTGAATAATGTTTTGATGATGACTCCATGTATTTGATGACTTTATGTTACTGTTTCATGGTTTAATATTTTTGATGTTTAACTTTAATGTATTCTTCATATTATCGGGCCGTATCAGAGCTGTATCGGACCTTTATATTCTCGATCGTATCATAATGTACTTCTTGAATCTTTATATTCTTGGCCGTATCATAATGCAGTTCTTGAAAGTTGATATTCTAGGCAGTACCAAATTCATGATCATAAAAAAAGTTTGTCTTTAGGACTACCAAAATTTTGGCTGTCCTAAAATATTAATATTTTTTAGTTTTAGCAGGCCTAAACTAAATATGACAATGAATCTAATTTCTTAGAACTGCCAAAATTTTAACAGTCCTAACAATAATCAAGACTCCCAAAATTTTGGCAATCATGACTATTGTTAGGATTGCCAAAATTTTGGCAGTCCTAAAGACAAAAACTGGCAGTCATACGTAGTCCTTATTTTTTCCAAAATCTTAATGGTGAACATAAACTAAATGCATCAAAGCAACACAAACATAAAATAAATGCAAAAAAAAAATCCTTTCCCCAAAATACAAACATATAATGTATTCAACACATCAATACAAGATATTCATGATACAAACATCAATGCCATAAGACTGAAGATAAAAATTGGAGACGATCATGGACGAACCTACCTATGGTACAATAGGGCCATGGCCACCCCTTGTCCAAAATCTTTTATATATATATATATATATATATATATATATATATATATATATATATATATATATATATATATATATAAAGGTAATTTTCTTAATGCGAATGAGAAGTTACAACTCTATCACAACCGAGATAATACATCATCCACGCTTTTAGATCATACACTTACTATATACTCAACATAGTCAATGTTATGTAAGTTTCCAATTAGGGAAGCACCAGCTTGTTAAGTATATATATCATATTCCTTCTGCATCATCTTTTTTTAGGCAGAGTTAGCCACAATGAACTTTGCGACTAGTTCCAAGTTTTGCAATATAGCGAAGCTCGATTCTACCTTCGACTTATGCACTTTGCTCTTTTTCGGATATAATTAAGAGTGCACTTCTTCGAGGAGCGTGCTTTTCTTTTCTTGGCAGCTTTATCTGTTTGACTTCGAGTCTGCATAGAGTGGTGCCATACATGATCTCTCCTGGTCTGTGAACTGTACTTCCTCCGTAATCTTTCTTTTTTCATTCAACATATTATCATATGAGCTAAGGGTTGTATCCCCCGTAGCCATTTACAGCTCCACACTCTCTTCTCCCGCCATCAAAGGCTTCTATGTCGATCCCACATGTGGAGGGTGCATAATTTGCGTTGCGGGGACAATAGCCTTCTCATTTATCTGAACACAGTCATCGTCCTGCATATTCTTGAAGAAGCACGAAAAAATTTGGACTATGCACATAAAGTATTTGCGCCTAAGTAACCATACAAGCAGTCTATATAGTGGAAACAATAGCATGTGCCAAGATTCAATGCGCTTTTGGCTGTGAACTTAATATCTATGCATCCAAAGACAGTGATCCTTATGCAATATTGCCTATGCGACAAAGATAAGTGATTCTTCTGCGGCATGGATAGGCAGTAAGCTCTAGAACTTATGCGGCATAATCAAATATACTTATGCGACACAGTAAAAAAATCCTATATGGAAAAGGCCTTGACGCATACCTCATCGCCGCATAACTTAGTCTGATACCACCTTAAGCAGTGTCTGCTTCGTAATTTGTGCAGATGATGGTTACGCATGGAACGTCAGTGCTTACATCAACGTAATAATTATATTTTTTTACAGCAGAGCATTGCCACGAAAGAGCTATTCGACAAATAGCTATGCGTCTCAGTCAGAGGATGCATGCAAATATTTGCAGTATCCTTTTCTTCATCTTATGCGACAGACAACGACTATGCGGCAGAGTAGTGACTATGCGGCAGGGCAGTTACGAAACTGAAGGGATTATATGCATTTGCTGCACATAAGTTTAAAAATTTCATTTATGACGCAAATGTTTCAATTAACATCCACCACATTAATATGGATTTTTAATCGTCGTAATGCATGACATGTGTCAAGTTGACCGGGTTATGCGCATGCGTTCAGATCCGCATTATGTGATGGAGTTAATGCAGATTCTTATGCGGCATACAATATCTTATGCGCCAAAGCCAGAAAGCAATGACTTTTTAGATTCAGACGCATATAGCCATTATAGTGTGAATGACTATAAATAGCTAGGACATGTGCTTTCCAAACAATCGAAAGTTGAGATTTTTTTAGCATACTTGCTGCCCTTTTTGCCAGTGAGCTGAGAGTTAGTAAAATTTCCAATCTTTGGCTTAGGATCGTCAACGTAGTAAAGAAGTCCTTCACGACTTGATCTCCATCGACATACTTCCCCATAATCTTTTCTTTGTACTTAGAGTTAGTAGGATTTTTTGTACTTGTTTTGTAATTTACAATAAAGTAATATATATTTTTTGTAATGGAAACAAAAATGACAACTCTGCTGGAAATTTTTTCTCCTCCGACGATAAGGTTGTGGCACAATCTGATGTCACAAAGATTGGAACAACTCAGAAGATGTTGGTCGTTCAATTCGACCAATAAGCTTTCGAGGCAATGCTTTTAGGGGATAGCCCAACTCCCTCATCGTGAACCGCGAAGCCGAAGAAGTCTCGCAAGACTTGGCTCCCTAATGCTCGTGCCGCATACCCTACCAGCATTATAGAGGATTTGGCCGCAGAGAGGGTTCTGTCAGCCGCAGAGCCAAAAGACAACGAGATTTTAACATCTGTTCTACAAAGGGTCCTTTAAAGATCTAAGTAAAGGGTCGTATCATCAATAAGGACAATTCTACTCCTTATGTGGTAGAGCTCCGTAAGAAAATTAATCACAACGCCCCAGAGCCTCTTGTGATTAATCTCCGAAGAGCATCCCGCGAAGGAAAAATAGAGTTTTTGCTGAAAATTGATCTCTCTACTACGAAGAAAACAATACCAAGGTTCCAAGACCTTCGTCATTCCAAAAATCCAGCTCCAGCTCAACCCTTTGAATGTTAATCTGTGGCTGAGGCCAAAGAAGATGTTGCGCTTGAAGAATACATTAGCCCACAACCTGATGTACCCTCCCTTGATGATGTTATTCCTAAGGAGGAGATATTATACTTTCTCAATAAAGGGTTATCTTTGAACTACTCTGATGTCCAAAACCTAAGTACTAGGTATCATTTAGAGTATGGATTAGGATTGCATCTATGTATGCTAGTGAAAATAGCTCACACGCAACTGACATCTTCCCACATGATGATCTATACTTCGAAGTTCCGGTAAGAAAAAAAGGAGACAAACCTGTCATATTTGGTAGAATACAAGGTCATAAAGGGTTCCTCATCGACAGTCCTAAACCTGACAGTGGTAAAATATAACTTTATCGTTACAGTCCACAAGTCAAGGATCAAATCTAGAAGATGTGTTATGACTTAAAGAGTAACCAAGGCCTTAACTAAGATAAAGGGCAACGTCTATCATTATGTCACTTTGTTCCAAAAGGTAAGCCTGAAACCTATTACCAGCGAACCTGTCATGGTTTAGGTTATGTCACTCCTGAAACGATGCCTCAGTGTTCTGAAGTTGAAGTCGAGACGCATTCACATTCATCTAAGTCCTCAGTTTGGGATTATGATTCCAGTATTGGAGAAATATTCAAATAGTCATTATCTATCAACATGGTGATAATGGACCAAATTGAAGATGCTGATCAGTCAATAAAGCCTTTTGAACTTGAACCCTGGGCTCAAAAGTTAAGTCTCAATGGTTGCTACATTTTGAGCAACGAGAACCACCTACTGAGGACGGAGTTGTGCAAGTAGACTTGGGTAACGAGTCATTTTCCAAGCCGATCTTCATCAATAAAAGTTTATATGGAGAAGATCGGAATCCCTTATACAACTTATAAGAGAATATATAGATGTCTTTGCATGGAGTTACGAAGACATGTCGAGCCTAGATCCCCAAATAATAATGCACCGATTCAATGTTCTTCCAAATGTTAAGCCAGTGAAGCAATAATAACGCTGATTTTGTCCAGATGGTATGGAGGCAATCGAAACATAAGTGAATAAGATGATAGCAAGCGAATTTATTCTAGAAGAATAACATCCTGATTGAGTGGCCAACATTGTCCCAGTTATAAAGAAAAATGGGAAGATCCGAGTCTGGATAAACTATCTTGATCTAAATACAACCTGTCCGAAAGATGAGTTTCCTCCTTCGATTACATATGTGATGATTGACAACACTTGTGGCTTTGAGTGAATGTCCTTCATGAACAGATTCTCTGGCTACAATCAGATCAAGATATTTTCGGATGATGAAAATCACACATAATTCCAAACACCATTGGGGGTATACTACTATACGGTGATGCCATTTGGTCTAAAAAATATTTATGCGCCATAACTGCGAGCTATGGGCATAATTTTTCAAAAATATTTACGAAAAACAATGGAGTGCTATGTTGATGATATAGCAGTCAAGAGTCATCTCAAGGGCGATCACCTCCAAGAGTTGAGAATGGTGTTCGAACTAATGCATGCACACCAAGTCAAAATGAATCCAACTAAATCTTTTCTTGGAGTCTCCAGCGACAAGTTTCCTGGATTTATTATAACTTCAAAGGGTATTCATTTAGACCCTGAGAAGACAAAAGCTATCCTTGACATACGTCCCCCAAAGAATCTTGAAGTGCTTTGTGGTCTTTTAAGGAAGACTGACATACATCGGGAGATTCATATCTAATATCTCTGGACGATGCCAACCGTTCATTCAGTTGATGAAGAAATTAGTCTTTTTCGTCTGGACCGAAGAATGCCAACGTGTATTTGACGACATTAAGAAGTAACTCACAAATCCTCCAGTGTTGGTGGCTCCACTTGTGGAAAAACTATTTTTACTCTATATTCGTACGATGGATCATACCCTTGGTGTGTTGTTAGCTCAGAAGAATGGCGTGGGATATGAACAAGCTATCTACTATCTCAATCAAATGATGATTGGTGCCAAACACATGTATAATCTTGTAGAAAAAGATTGTTTGGCTCTGATATTTGCTATTCAGAAGACACGATACTATATAACTGGACAAACTATCCATGTCATCTCTCGGGTAAATCCCCGTCGAGTCCTAATGGCGAAACTAGGGCAGTCAATTCTCGCCTGGCTATATAGGCAATGTTGGTTTCTCCATATGGCATGGTGTACATCCCACAAAATGCAGTCAAAGGTCAATCATTGACCGATTTTCTTATAGCATAGCCAGTGCCGAAAATATCAAAGCTTTATGACTTTATTCCAGACGAAGTGTTGGAATCAAATACAATATTGGAAGAATCAATTTGGCGAATATTCTTTGACGGTGCTTCAAGAACGAGACCCAAAGGCAACATCGTGGCAAGAATGGGGGTAGTATTTGTTTTCCTTGACAATCTTGTCATCTATCATGCTTATTCCCTTACAGAACAGTGTTCCAACAATGTTGCGAAGTATAATGCTTTAATCATTTGACTCTAGTTAGCTAAACAACTGGGGGTAGACTATCTAGAAGCTTATGGTGATTCTGATTCTAAGCTGATAGTCAACCAAATTCGAGAGGAATATAAAGTTTGCCTTGAAGATCTCATCCTATACTACAAGGCTACTATTGATATAGCCGCAACTTCTCAGGATTCTTCATTGAGCTTGTGCCTGGATTGCAAAATATTAAAGTAGACACTCTTGTTGGGCTGGCAGCCTACTTAACTATTTTGACCAAGACTCATTAATCGGTCATAGTGATTGGTCGAGAGTTGTTCTGTGCCAGGAATAACTTGCATATCTGCCAAAGCTATGCTGCAGAAATAAAAATAAATGTTGATGTTTAAGACTGACGATTCCCTTTCATAGATTATGATGTCTATGGAATTCTACCAGATGACCTGAAGGAAGCTACTTCTGTAAAGAGACACTTCCTCCGATTCTATTATGATATATCTACCAAAATGTTGAATCACCATTTGTATGACAGACTTTTGCTACGACGTTTATCATATGCAGAAGAGAAATAAGTACTCCGTGAAGCTCATAACGGTACTTGTGGTGCACACCAGCCAGGTCCTAAGTTGCAGGATCATCTCCAACGCATAGGTTACTACTGGCCCACTGTAGTAGTAGATGACATAGAATATGCAACAAAGTGCAGGACATGTCAGATTCATGCTAACTTCATACATCAACCATCGGAGTTCTTACATCCGATGGCCACGTCTTGGCAATTCGAAGCATAGGATATGGATGAATTTGGTCCTATCAGCCCACCATCATCCAAAGGTTATTAGTTTATCTTGGCTATAATCGATTGCTTCTCAAAATGGGCAGAAGTTATACCGTCCATCGAAGTGAAGACGTCAAATATGATCAGTTTCGTCAAACATCACACCATCTACCGCTTTGGTCTTTCTCGTAGGATTATTTATGATATTGGTCCATAATTTACGAGTCATACATTCTATCAATTTTATGACAAAAACCGAATCTAGAACATAGCTTCAACATCATACAATCTAGCACCGAATGAATTAGAAGAAGCATTCAACAAGACGATTATCAAGTTACTCAAAAAGTTTATTTTATCTAACAAATATGACTGAAATGAGAAGCTTGGAGAATGTCTCTGGGCCTACCACACTGTAGAAGCATAAAAAATTATGCATACCACATAAAGGTTATGCCCCCTCAACAAGCCGCAGAGAAGCCACATGTGCCTTGAACAATCAAGCCGCAGAGAAGCCATATGCGACATGATCAACCAAGTCACAGAGAAGCCATATGCGGCCTGATAAACTAAGTCGCAGAGAAGCCATATGCGGTCTGAACGACCACAAAGCAGGGAGGCCGCATAAAAACTCTCTGACATAGATTTTGATGTCTATCAGAAGCTCTGACACATCACTCATCACTCTGAGATGCTTCGAGACTCGTGAAGACGATGGCTCAAAAAAGATAATAAGTCACATCAGTACATTAATTGCTTCGACAAACGTGTCTTGCCATGTGTTTTCTCGTATGCGGCTATGCCCTATGCAGCCACAACGCCATGCGACCTCGCCAAAATGCTACCAAGGTGTCCATCGACCAAGGCCAGACGTGAGTTTGCATGCAACCACAACGCCATACGGCCTCGCCAACATGCGGTCAAAGTGTCCATCGACCAAGGCCAGACGAGAGTTTGCATATGGCCTCACTAACATACGGCCAGAGCATCCAGACGACCAAAGGCCAAATGAGATCTCGTATGTGACCGCGATAATATGCCGCCAAGTTGTTATGCGGCCTCTAACCCACAAGATCTTTCTGTTACAACTGAAGAGATCTTCACACAGTTGGTACTGACTACGTGTCCAGCTGACCAAGTCACGCCCACAACTGGTTAAAAATAACTCTGAGATCTCTTTAACAACATATCTCAACCAAGACCATGTGATAATCTGTCCATGGCATGCGGCTGTTAACCGTATTCTGTTGAAGGAGCCTTATGAGGCCACTAAACAGAGGCATATACGATACCTATATCCCATCAGCACGATGGCTATAAATATGAGCAACTTGAACATTTTAAGGGCTGGCTTTTTTCTTCTGCTTTAGAGAGAGAGAGCATACCACCCCCGGCCAATACAGAGAGAGAGAGCATACCGAGACGAGCGAAGAGAGAACATAAGATTCCTTATCCTACATTGGATCGTCCATGGAGTAAAGGAGATGCCATAGCACTCCTTGTCCATCGCCACACCCCACATCAAAAAAATATTATACTTAGATTGTCCGTCCATGACCTCTTTGTACTTTCTTTTAATTTTTAATTAAATCAAGCTCTTTTACAAACTTTCGAATTTAATGGCGAACACACATAATGACCGAACACTAATTGTAAAATCCCTCGACCAAATTTAGGTCTACTTAGCTTAGATTGAGAGACTAGGGTTAATTTGGAGCCATTAGAATTAGAACGCAGTGTTTTAGATTTATTGTGCAATATTTGTATCACTTAGTGCACCTTACCGTTGCTTCGATATTTAGAGCACTATACTAGCTATTACCTTTAAACAAATTTTATACACTTTTCCTAGACATACCAGCCTACCATTCTCACCTTTGTATAACTCATAAATACCCTCTCTTGTGCTTCATTTTAGTCGCACAATATTCGTTACAAAAGTCCATATTTAAATTTAATTAAATCCAACTTTGCATCCTTGTCCGTTCCAATCAAAATTAGAGACACAACCTCAACCCGTTTTGTCCAACCCAAATTATGACATTATTCTATTCTAAGTCTATTACGTCCATGAAGCTTGTGTCCCACCCAATTTTAATTTTATGTACTTCCAATTAATTAAAGAGCACAAATTACACTAATTTTAATTAAATTGGTGTAAGGACCCAACCTCACCCAAAACTAGACCAAACTCCAACCCAAACCCCCACTCATACCCTCAAGGTTCATACTAAATACCACACATTATTTTAGCCCACTATATCACACCAAACATGGTATTTTGCCTCATCATATCCCAAATCCACTATTTGTGCAATTTTCCAATTGTTATGGGACTTTTATGTAAATATGCAATGAGGTGTCCACTCCTCACTGGACCCAACACATGAAGAACCTCATCCCCCTTCTTTGACCTGTCCATCCAATATTTTCCTCCAATTAGTTGTACTTCATGCAACTTTATTTCATCACCATCATCACCCTCCATTTCAAAACCCCTTCAACCTAGCCACTACTTCACCATGTAGAGTGTTCCCTCAACCCTAAAAAAAGTACCCAACCAGCCCTAATCCCAAGGAGAGCCCCCTCTCTCTCCTACATATACACCATCTCTCTCTCATACATACACTCTCTCTCTCTCTCCTAAAAATCAAACTAAACCCTAAAAAAACTACACTCCCCTCACCTCCCCTCACCCGACTAGTCACCTCCCTCCGGCCACCCTCAGCCGTCACCTTCCTCCTCCGCCTGTTCCATCGACCTCGACCCGGCCAACCCTCTACCAGCAGCCGTCACTGCCTACCTCCACCGCAACTATAGTCATCTCCGCCTCCTCCCTCCACCATCATCATCACCATCACCATCATCAACCCGGCCACCTCCCTCTTTCCTGACCACCTACTGTGCAGCGCCACCGCCACCTTCCTCCACCGCCTGACCACCTCACCGTCTCCCCACCATCAGTAACCACCGCCACCGTCGTCACCATCATCACCAGCACCCCGTAGCACAAGCCGACTCCCCCTCTGCTCACCTCTGCCACCTTAGCCGCCCTCGACTCCGTCCACCTCCACCACTGTCGTCCCTGCCTCACCGTCTCTACCACCAGCAGCAACCATCATCGCCACTACCATCGTCTCCACCACCCGCCATCCTCCGTCACCAACATCACCATCCCCACCGCCAGCGACCCGCACCCAGACTCCCTCCTTCCTCAGTCACCCCCACCGTCGCCACAGACAACCACCTCCATCGCCAACATCATCACCATCTCCACCGCCACCGTCGTCACCATCTCCATCGCCACCGTCGTCACCATTACCCCCGACATCACCGGCCCGATCACCATCAACAAAACCATCATCATCATCCCCAGTCACTCCCACCGCCACCACAGCGACCCAGCCACCTCCACCACCGCCTTAGCCACCGTCCCGCCACTGCCAGCAACTTTCCACCACACACCACGACCACCCTGCCACCGCCGCTGTCGCTGCAGCTGCTGCCGGAGCTGCTGCTGTTACTTGCTGCTGTGGCCGGAGCACCCCCTGCGGCCACTGTAGCTGTCGTAGCTACTGTACACACCGGAGACCGGCCCCCTCGTGCAGCGGACACCCCCCCGGACGTGAATCGAATAGGTATACGTACTTCTTCTCATCGTGTACGTATACGTCAACGTATTATTAAATGGACACGTGTAGTTGTGTAAACCTAGTGCTATGTGTGTGGGTGTTTATTTTAGAATAAATATTAATGTTAGTAATTACTCAATAAATATAACTATTTTAATAAGGAACACTTATGTTGACCTAGATGTTCAGACACGGACTTGTGCACATTATCCTGTCAGTTAGGACTGGTATTTTGTGTGAGCTGTTAATTATTATTATAGCATATTTTGGTAGTAATTATTTCGCTTTGCACGGTATCTGAGTCATGACATACCCGTGCATGGAGACCTATATGACTACCCATATCAAACGTGTCCTGAAAATAATTAGGGTACCTGGTACCCACGTGATAGGGGTACGACTTAGCACCTACACGAATTCGAGCTATGACCGTGATTGTAACATATGAGAATTTATACCATAGAATAACTTGTAAATTTCTGTGGACTAGTAGACTAAGTGTACCCCTAACCCCCTTGACCCGTGACAAGTCAACCCTAGCCATCATATTTAATTAAAACATTTATTCGATTTAGTATCCGCGTAACTCATGGCGTTGCGTAAGTCATACTTGTGTACGCAATTAGCATAGTGTAATATAGTGATTAATATTTATTATTATTTATTCGTAGGCATCCAAGCCGATACTACCTTGGCTGTTGATTCCGGATCATTGCTTGTGCACACCAGAGTTCCAGGCAAGTATACCTTGCCGTGTTGTACTGTTTAAATTCAGTTATTATTTAGTTGCATATTTATTTATTTTATTATTATATAACTATGCGCGTCCGAGAAAGACTCGGGTGCAGTCAACGAAGGCTTCGACGTTAGGACTTGTATTTGACCTAGTGTCTAGTGGACGCACCTAAAGTTATGGAGTTATCAATATGACTTCCCAGGCCTTGACACGTATCATTGCACGTCACAGAGTGAGTTTATGTAGGGACCCGTGCTTCATGACTGACTGGCCATCAGTATGAGCAGCACGTGTGATGGTATTTAGCTTAGTTGTTTATTTCTATAGCGACTTGTATTATAGTACGAGATGTCCACGTCGTGTTCACAACTTGTACATTGGCATTGGGCGGGGAAGACAATTAGTAGGCGTATGGGACAGACATTTGGCTGCCATAGTTTCAGAGTAAACTGTGGGGCCGTGAGCCTCAGTGTTACCCGGTTATGGGCCACGTGTTACCCGGTTATGGGCTCAGGTTATCCGGTTATGGGCCTATATGCTTGTCGATACATCCGACAGAGGTTACTAGCTGCGTGCTATCATGATCGGTGATGTAGTCAGCATATACTCCTGGCATCCAGTTTGCAGCTAATGCCAGGTACTTAGCCTCTGGCTCGATGCTATGCTTTATACCTTTTTCACCTATCCATATGTGCCAAGGTTGTCTTCAAAGTGCATTTTACTTAGCTGGTTAGATCACCCTCGAGTTTACACAGTATTTACTTTATGGCATGCATTTTTGTATCTTGTTACGTCCCTCTGAGGACCTGGTTCCCTTCTAGATCCGGACGAGCACTTGTACCCGACTATCTACGGAGCAGGAGTAGAGACAAGATTCGTGACTGAGGACTTTGAGGCATTTTCAGAGGAGCTCCCGTGATTTGGGTACGCAGCTATTTTGGACTAGAGCATTCTTATCTAGCTAGTTGATACTCTAGTCTATTTATCTTACTTCTTTCTGCACTTTTATTCCATTGCTGTATTTTAGTGGGTTTGTCCCCATCAGACTATTCCAGATGTATTATGGATATTCAGACTCCTTGTATTTTATTTACCTGTACTTTCTTCAATCATTATTTTATTGTATTCTGTGGATGAGATTAGACATTTTAGGACAACATAGTATGCTTCGTCGGATCCATTAAATTGGGTAATCCCTCGGAGTCGTATTAGCTAGCCATTGCTACGTGGCCTGGTCCCGTGTATTTTGGGACTGGGGCGTGACACTAATCGGTAGCATGCCATTCTCTTTGGTTTACGGGAGAGCAAGCAGTACTTCTCCTTGAAATCCAGATCCCCACTCCCGATAGCTCTTTCCAATAAGTTAACAACCGAAGACAACCATCATTTACGGTTACAAGAATTGAAGGCGCTTGATAAAAAATATTTGTTAGCTCAACAACTATTGAGCTATACCAAGCACACATTTCTAAAGCCTTTAACACAAAGGTGAAGGAAATAGTATTCCAAGTCAGTGACCTTGTCTTAACAGTAAGAAGACCAATTATCATGACACACAAGTCCTAGGATAAATTCTAGCCAAAATAGGAGGGCCCATTCGTTGTGGATTCAGTGTAATCTAATGGTGCGTACATGCTCGCAAAGTCCAATGGAGATTTGATGATGATGCCAATCAATGGCATATTTATGAAGAAATACTATGTTTAATCCAAGAAATATTAGGCATAGTAAGATGTGTATCTTTCTATCCCCAACAGATCACACTAAATATACAATGTTTATATTTCTCTAATTTATCCTCAGTAGTGTAAATGTATGGTGAGATATTTATTCTCCACAGGGTCATTGAGCTATTATCCATATTCAAGAGTCTTCGATACGTTATCGATAATATATCCACTTAAAATTATCCTTCCACACTGTAGTTAGGAATTCTTTGAGCAAAATCGAAAGTGTCATCAGTAGACATTTTGTTGCCCCGATGTTAATAGTTTGTAGTAACTTTTCAGGAGAGTCAGTGAAACTCTTCGCCACCTCAAGATATTATCTGTATTCAAGAGTCTTGAATATACAACAGATAATAGATCCTCCAAAATTCTTCAGCGGAATAGACCTCAGATCCTAGGAAACGTTCTCGTTGAGAGCGCAAAATAAATTTCTCAAAGCAAACAAGCGTATCCTTGAAAGCCCAGCCGCTCTGAGGATGTCATATTTCTAATCCCCAATTGGATTGGAAATACTCTATTCTCGAATATTTCTTTCCCAGCTAGGTTGAGATATTTTCCCAATAATAGTTCACGTCCATATGACCTCTGAACTCTCTTCTTTACTCCTCCTTAGTCGAGTGAGCCCCTCTTAGATGCCCAGTCGCTCTAAGAAATCTTTATTTCTAATCCCCAGCTGGTTTAGAAGTAATCAACTCCTAGAAGATAATCATGTTCACATCACCTCTGAATTATTTTCTACAGAAAAAGTTATCTCCACAAGGTTTTATTAAGCTGTCACGTCCACATTACCTCTGAGCAGATATATACCACAATCCCCAATTGAGTCCTAATTTAAGGAGTTTGCCATGTCCATATTATCTCTGAGCAAATATTCTGCTTATTGACTCTCAGTATCACGTTTATATTACCTCTGATAGTGTTTTCAACTTATTATCTGTACTTAACCTTAAGTACGCTAGGGATAATAAGTCCACTAAAATTCCCAGTGGAATTATCTTCAGATCCTACGAAATGTACTCGTTGAGATCACACAAATTTGCTAGCACAAAATTTTTTTTTGAACAATCTATGATGTCTTTATATAATGCATGTTGTGGCAATGAAATCTTCTTTGTTTATAAGAAGATACATCATAAAGCTTTTCGGAGTAGCATAAAAGAAGATTCGTTATTGATATTCAAGATCATGAGTACATATGATGATAATCTATTATATCCAAATTTTTATTGATATTCAAGATAATGAGTATATATGATAAAAATCTATTACATTCAGAACCTTCTCCATCAAGTGCCCCTCTGTGCTGTTTCTGCTATCGACGCAAGTGGATTTGGCAGTGGAGAGAGCAACAACGTAGAGAGGGTCGATCACAGAACTGGGCATGCATAAATTAATCAATATGCATAAACATGAGCCCTCTTTTGCCCTGTTGCTCTTATGAAGACAGTTTTGATTGAGAATAAATCCAAACCCTGTAATCAACACCGTGGATGCGCAAACGATGTCAAGCCTCATAATAGGGAGAAATACGACTAATTTTCTGGGTGGACAAAGATAACTTCACGTGTTATCAGTAATGGTCTTCTTTATTTCTTGGTGAGCTTCAGCGTAAAGTTGGTATTCTCTTCGAATACGGGGGTTTATGATATCCTTCTGTGCTCCATCATAGCCAAAGCAAATTAAGACGATCCTTGCATGAAAACCATACAAATCAGCGTCTAGTAAAGAATAAGATTAATGTATGGAATATGCGCATAAATATATCTATGCACACAAACGAGTATGCGCATATCAACTGCCGCGGATGTTAAATGCAAACACGTAGCCACATCCATGCAGATGGCAGTAGTGCATGATTTTCCTACACATGATCAAGACGAATCTCCTAAGACAATTTTGTCCATATGCACAAGAGAAAAGTGTTGCTGTCAACACATATTCATGATGAAGCTTTATAGTAACGACTATGCGCGTCAACAATGTGTGTTCGTTCGAGCATGTTCATGATGATTTCTCATCCACGCGCCAGAACAATTCACTCGTGACTTTGTGTTTAGATGAGCTTGCACAAAAGAAGATCAAGCTTCTTGTACCCTTTTTGGTAGGCAAACTTGAAGCCATGGGGAGAATGGGGAGACAGAGAATTCCCAAACATAAGGAGAGAGAGAGAGAGAGAGAAAGAGAACAATGGCAAATTTCTCTTTCCCATAAAGTCCTCTATTTATAGGTACAAACCCGTGCACAATCAACCACATATGACACTTTGATTCCCGATAAATCATGCGCCGATAATGCTACAATTACATATGATGAATCGTACATTAATAGCGATGAATCTCGCATATAGAGCATCTCGATTCTCGTAATATATGACAAACTAGTGGCAAAATAGATGCCTCGATTCTCGTGCCCATGCGCCGATGTCGCTTCAGGATTTTGAAGAGATTCTGTCGGTTCGGATATCGAGGAGGATTTGACAACATGTTAGCAAAAGCTCTATGCGCCTATATTCTATGCGCCGAACAGACCAGTGACAGTGTATATCAAACTCTTATGCGCCACGTTGATTTCTTATACCATGCTTATTTCAAAGTTTTTCAAACTTGTTCATTCTGAAGACTTTGAAGGATATCTTGTAGAAGCATAAAACATTTGGACTATATGCATAAAGCCATTGCGCCAAAGTAACAACACAAGCTGTATATATAGTGGAAACAGTAGCATGTGGCAAGACTCAATGCGCTTTTGCCTATGAACTTAATACCCATGCATCCAAAGATAGTGATCCTTATGCAATATTGCTTATGCGACAAAGACAAGTGATTCTTCTGTGGCATGGAGAGACAGTAAGCTCTGGAACGTATGCGGCATAATGAAATATACTTATATCCTATGCAGAAAAGGCCTTGACGCATACCTTCTAACCGCATAACCCAGTCTGACACCACCTTAAAAGCAGTACCGCTCTGTAATTCGTGCAGGCGACGGTTACGCATAGAACGTCAGCATAATAATTACGTTTTACTTTTTATAGTAGAGCATTGCCACGAAAGAGCTATGTGACAAATAGTTATGAGCCTAAGTCAGAGGACGCATGCAAATCCTTACAAGATCCTTTTCTTCATCGTATGCGGGAGGTAGTGACTATGCGGCGAAGCAGTGACTATGTGGCAGTGCGGTTACGAAACTGAAGGAATTATATGCATTTACTGCACATACGTTTAAAAATTTCATTTATGACACAGACGTTTCAATTAACATCCATCGCTTTAATATGGATTTTGAATAGTTGTAACGCATGACATGTGTCAAGCCGATCGGGTTATGCACATACATTTAGATTCATATTATGCGCTAGAGTTATTACAGATTCTTATGCGGCAGACAATATCTTATGCGCTTGAGCCAAAAAGCAGTAAATTTTCAGATTCAGGTACATATAGCCGTTATAGTGTGAATGACTATAAATAACTGGGGCATGTGCTTCCCAAACAATCGAAAGTTGAGTACTTTTGAGCATATTTGCTGTCCTTTTTGCCAGGGAGCCGAGAGTTAGCAAAATTTTCAATCTTTGCCTTAGGATCGTCAATGAAATAAAGAAGTTATTCACGACTTGATCTCCATCGACACACTTCCAAAGAATATTTTCTTTGTACTTAGAGTTAGCATGATTCTTTGTACTTGTTTTTTAATTTGCAATAAAGTAATATACTTTTTGTAATGGAAACAATTATGACTGCTTTATTTATCTCCCTTCTGTACATCTCCAGCATCTTGAATGTCCACTAACTTTAGCTGTTCCTACCATGTAGTACCCACGCATGTTTGATTCTTGTTTACTGCAAGCGAAAATATCTTGGTCATATGACCAAAATATCTACACTCGTCGCATACTGGGGGAACACACTCGTATTTTACTGCTTATGAGAAAATATTGCCTGATGGTATACAATACTAAAGTTTTTGTGGTAGTACAGTAGTAGACTCAATCTCCACAAACACACGAGCATATACAAGCTGTGATTTCCTGCTCTACCAAAATATGATAAAATAGCAAAATTTTTAACGACGTTCCTCACTGACGTCGCTATCATTTATGAATTTAGAGACGCCAGAAAGTAACGTCGCTGTTAGCAACTTTCTGCGACCATTAACGACTAAATAAAAATATTACAGAAGCATATGTCGCCAGATATCGTAAAATGTCGCTATTATTTTATTATAGCGATGTTTAGCCACGTGATATTCCATACGTTGCTAAATATTATGAAATCTGCGATGTGACAATCCATACATCGCTAAAATATTTTTATATAGGTATACAGACCTATTTTATTTTTCTTCTTCCAAAAATTTTCAAACCCGATTCCCCCATCCTTTCCTGCACGACCCCTCGGGCGCCGACCATTGTCCTCCTCGACCATCTCTGGCTCCTATGGTGCTCCCCCCCGTGACCCCTTCAGGCTCCGATGGTAAAATCTAACCCTCTCTCTCTCTCTCCGTGACCCCCGTGACTCCCTCCGGCACCGACCGTCTGAGGGTTAGGGTTCCGACTGTGCTCCCCCCCGTGACCCATCATACCCTGACCCCCTTTGGTCAGGTAACACTAACCCTAACCATATCTTCCTATTATCGACACAACACGACATACTAACATAGACACATTGACACGACACACACATGTTGACACAGACACTAACACGGACACGTTTTGTAAAATGTGTATATATGTCACACGACACACGATGACATCGACACTAACACGACACACACGTTGTGTAATATATATATATATATATATATATATATATATATATATATATATATATATATTGTGTGTGTGTGTGTGTTTGTCGCCAAGGCAAACCTTGATTTTATATATATGTGCATAACATATTTTAAAAAAATCTCATACATGAATTTTTGAGTTGAAAACTCTTACTTGTACTTATTGTGTTTTGGTATGGGTAATACCTTGTGAGTGTGTATGTCAAGTGTTATTTTTATAATTTATAATTAAGCTTAATACACCAACTTCAATATCCCAACATAGAATAACTTATATTGATATAAATTTAGATATATGTTTTAGTCAAGATATTATGTTTGGGTATAGGTAGTACCTTATGTGTGTGTGTCAAGTGCATGAGAGTCCTCTTGTTCCTTGTATGTGTGTGTGTGTGTGTGTGTCAAGTGTATGAGAGTGCCCAAATGGGAGGTGTGTATGTGTACATGTTTGAGTAAGGGATGTGTGAGCTAGTGAGAATTAATAATATATATATATATATAGATACATATATAAGGGTATAAAAATTTATAGTTATAGAAGTATGTGTAAATATATGTTGAGTATGAAGAGTGAGTGGCCTAGAGTGTATGTTGGTACCAAGATACCAAGTGTAAAGTATAGTTAGTGGCATTGATATTTGAAACTGCATCCTAGTGTCAAGATATAAGAGAATATCAATGTGAGATTGTGTACCATGGTATATGATATCAATATGATACACAAATACCTAGAGTATTACCAAGACCTATGTTTATATTGGATACTCTGAAGTCAAGTGTCCATGTCAGCTCTTCTCTGAAAAGTAAATTTGTATCTGTAAGTCTTTTTGAGGCTTTTAGAGTTCTACCAATTTTTGAAAAATCATAGAAAAGACAAAGAATAAAAGGAGTAAAAAATCTTTAAAAACAAAGAACGAAAGATCCTAGAATTTTTTTAAATACTAGCATTTTCTAGTATTTTTTGGAAATATAGTAGAACTCTAAAAGCCTTAACTGGCTTGCAAAAATAATTTTTTTCAGAGAATGGCTGACAATGAACACACGACGATACCTATTTAATAGGGTTTAAAATCAGAGTTGTCCACATGTCTACTAGTTTTCTGATAGTCACGAATTATAAAACGGGTACTCATGAATCACGATATGGATACTCTTGCATCATAACTCAAATACTCACACATCAATAGGAGTTGTAACTTTGATGAACATGTGTATCCATCTTTGCATCCTTTTGGATAATATACTTGAACGATATTTATTCATCTTTGCAGAAGTATCTAGAAATGGATCTGAATTACTACATGCGTCATTATTTGTGCATGTACAACCGTCATCCTGATGATATGTGTGGCGTGCGAGATGAATTCATACAAGGGGTGAAACTATTCCTGCAGTGCACAAATGTGTTCCCTCGGTACATGGACGACACCAAAATTAAGTTTTCGTGTGTGATATATCATAACTTAAAATATCACTCAGAAGTGGATGTGACATATCATTTGTACTCGAGGAGTTTCATGCCGAATTACTATCAGTGGACCTTACACGAAGAACTTGTGATCGTGTAGAAGAGGTAGAATTATTCGAAGAGGAAGACAAAGTAGATGAAAGTGAAGATAAGGAGGAAGAGGAAGAGGAGGACGAGAAAAATGAAGACGATAAATTTTCAGAAGAGGATTGAAAATAAAATGAAATCCATTTAGAACTCTAGCCATGTACTATATTTTTAATATGTAATGTAACATCTATTTTTACTGTAAAGATATATATATATATATATATTTATATTTGTTATCAATTATATTCTTTGTTTTTATCTATCTTACCAGATGACACGTATGACTCGGGTACGTACACGTCGCTTGAGAGAGGCACCTCCTAATATTAAGGAGGAAGTGGTACCTCCAACTGTTAAGGAGGAAGTGACTGTTAAGGAGGAAGTGACACCTCCTACTATTAAGAAGGAAGTGACTATTAAGAAGGAAGTGACTGCTAAGGAGGAAGTGACATCTTCTACTATTAAGGAGGAAGTGATACCTCCTACTGTTGGGTAGGCACCATCTCAGAGGGGGAGTTCCAATCACCCAACACCTATAGATAGATTGATCACCTAGATGCTACTTATGCAGAGTATCTGAGGGACTGGGTTCTACCCCAGCGTAATAGATTTCTTTGAGAAATTGGATTAGACTTATGGTGTGACTGTGATATTTTTATTGTGCTTATTGTGTGACTGTGATACTTATATATTGTGCTTATTGTATGATTATGATATTTTATATACTTTTGTGATATTTCGTATCTAGAAAATTCAACGGAGGGTTGCTCCAGATCTGTCTATTTTTATGAACAATTAAAAGTCTATGTATTTATTTTATTATCATATGTTATTTTCAGGTATGGCATGATGACGCGGATCATTCAGAGGTAGATCATCTAGATGGAGTGCTCCTCCGGTACCGGCTACTGGTTCTGGATCCTCATCGTAGAGTGTAGAAGCATAAAAAATACGCCGGATGACTATACGCGGCATATTGGTGCAGAGCAGCGTAAGCAGAGGCCTTCAGAGCCATCAAGCGTGCAACAGAGCCTTTTCCGCTAAAACGCAGCGTGAAATATGAAAAGCTCGAAGGACCATCCGAGTAAGGCAGTACGCCCAAGCCGCTTCAGCGTAAACAGGGTACTTCATCGCCTCCAGGGCGTAAAACTCATCCCCTTTCATACGCAGCATTGAGGTGTACAAGAGACGCTTCGTATTCTCCGAAGTGAACCTGTCATATCCTGCGATAAACCTGTCAGAGCCTGCAATGAACCTGACGTCTGGACTTCTGACAAAAGGATACGGCTCGACTACCCAGGCGACGGCTATAATGATGGCACAGCACTGCGACCCAGGCTGTCAAATACCGCCATCCCCTTTGCGTAAAACTGCTTTTACAAGCACGGAGGGATATGCTGCCTTATTTTACACAGGCAAAACACGAGCTGTTTACGTTCTGCAGTAGACAAACCGCCTGCCACGCCAAAAGCTGCACTCCGTACGGGGTTCGAGGCACGTCTCTTCGTCTAATGTACAGAGCGGTGATAGTTTCTCAAGGCACGTCTCTGCGACTGACGCGCAGAAAGGGGTTGCAGGCCGTCAAAGACACGCCTCCACATTTAATGCACAGGATGGTGGCAAATCTCGACATTTAATGCAGGAGATTTGATTATATCTTCAAAAGCCGTAATTCCGGCTAAGACGTCCACATCAGCACTCTGGCACGGTACGCAGCGGCTTCTACGCCCATCCAGCTTCTGTGCTCACCCGGTCTCCATGACCACTCGGCTTCTACACCTGCTCGGTCTCTATGACCACTCGGCTTCTACGCCTGTTCGGTTTCTACGCTCATCCAGCGTTTGGGCCCATTCGGCTTCCACGCCTGCTCGGCCTCTGTGCCCATTCGGCTTCTACGCCTGTTCGACCTCTACGACTACTCGGCTTCTACGCCTGTTCGGCTTCTACGCCTGTTCGACTTCTATGCCGGTTTGATAACTATTTGGCTTCTATGCCATGGTGACAGATATTTGGCTTCTATGCCAACCTCTTCTACACAATGGATACCTACCTACGTGGCTTTTAAGCCATGATCTTCGTAGCGATTATACGCGTTGTGTCCCTTAGTTGGACCCGCGTCACACGCTCATTCATAAGATCATCTATACGTAGGCATTGGTTACTTTAACCGTTGTGTAAAAGGGTGCTGTACTTTCCACTCTTCGGTTTTTACACCGACGGAGTGGTCACTGTCACTAAAACTCTATAAATAGAGACCTCTATCAATGAGAAAAAAGGTCGAAAAATTGGTCAAGAATACCAATACCAGATCAAGGTCGAAAAATTGGTCAAGAATACCAATACCAGATCAAGGTCGGAAAATTGGTCAAGAGAGAGAGAGAGAGAGAGCATCCGGAGCTCAGGCAAAGAGCAGGGATCGACGACTTTGGTATCGTGTATCCACCCTCTTCTGCAACCTTCAAAGCTGCTTCCTGTCTTCTACGGCACTTCTTCAACATCGTGTGGTCCAAGGGCTAAAGTGATCGACTGCAGATCAGACACCTATAGCAATATCTACCCAGATTAAATAAATTGTACTCCCATATCCTCGTATAGGATCAAATTGTACAAGTTTGTTTGTAAACCAAAGAAGGCGGGTTATGTGTAAACCCCATGTTGAATACATCTTTATTCTTTCGTTTAATACCACAAACATAGAGTATGCCAGTGTATCGACCAGTCACATCTCCGACTCTATCGACGGTACGTGGCAGTACTCCTGGGGCGAGCAGTATTAGGCCTGAGACTACTCCCTCGTCCAGCGTTTCTCCAGTTGACGACACCATGGATATTGAGGAGTAGATGGAGGAGGTCGAGCCGACTCCGTCTATGCATGATCAGAGCGATCCTCTATGCGTGCCTCCAGACGAGACGATGATAGAGATTTGGAGAGACGGGCCTATCAAATAAGTTAACATTTTCCAAATGATTATATCTATATATTCATGAATTTAATTATCGTTGTATAGATATCGTCCCTCGGTGGTACAGAGAGCACTGGGGGTGTTTCTAAGACAGAAGTATGGTGGGCCTTGGATCAACTACTCAGATGCTCCTGAAGATATGAAGACATTCTGGTTTGCCCAATTCAACATAAAAATATATATTTAGTTTTAATATCAATAATTATTTATGTATATTATATAACTCTCTATTTTACTTCTTATAGAAAATCTATTTCTATCCACCACACCGGGCTGATAAGATTGAGTTTATGCATATTTCTTGTAGAAAAACTATTTATTATAGAAAACCTATTTCTATCATTTATGGATATTAATATCAGTTTTTGTCGTCACCACCAAGCTGATCCATGATGCGATCAACGACCAGAAGGATCATGATCACTCCATAAAATTGATCCACTGTTGGATCACGCCTGAGCAGTGGACTGCGATAAAGACGAGATTCGATGAACCCAGGTACAAGAAAAAGTCGAAGAAGGTGGCTAGGTCGAATGCAGGAAAGTGGTGTGGTGGCTCGATTCCCATGACAGAATATTTCTGTCGTCTGGTATATATTCTATTGAATATATATTATTTTAATAAAAGTAGGATAAGATGTTTAATTTTAATAACAAACAATATATTTTTAACAGGTACAAAGGGGTGATGAAGCCAACATGATGACCGTCTTCCCGGCCACCTATTGGAAGAACACAAAGCTCATCGATGAGAAGGCCACGTAGACATAGGTACATTTTACTACCCTGTATTAGTTTAAATATAACTTAGAAAATATGCAAATAGATATCTATATAGTTAATAATAAGTACCTTAGACGTTAGCAACCACTTTTTTAGGACGGGTATCTTAAACTACGTGAGTGGGCCACTGCTAGTGCACCTGTAGAGGGAGCGGCTGGTACTTCCTCGCAACCCTCTACAGCTCCGTCGACGAACGAGCTCTGGATGACCACCATTGATGTCTTCAGAGGGGTACGTACTATGGTACGAGATCCTACGGTGCCTTTATTGCGACATAGTCATCCAGGGCTCCCTCTGTCATTGTGCATTTTTCGTAGCCTTCACATGCGTCAGCACGAGCCCAAGGGAGCGTTGACCATTAGATTGCTGACCTTCGTGATGAGTTGCTTCAGAGGATTATGCAGCAGCCCCAGTCTATCCTGCAGACGGATGATGCGACGATCACAACACATTTTGATACGCTCGAGCGTAGCCTTATGGAGCTCAGGACTCTGAGACAAATGATAGAGCACAACCTTATGGAGCTAAGGACTATGAGCCAAACGACAGAGTGTAGCATGGCAACTCTGGCCGCATCTACGGAGCGCAGACAGACGGAGCTGGAGGGGGTCGCATATGGCCATGAGCGACTCACTTACCAGGATACATTCGGTGCATGATTTGTTTAGTCGGTCAGTGGCGGAGAATACTTCAAGGGTGGTATCTCCCATGGATTCATACAATACTCGACTGCTAGCATTAGAGCAGATACGTCCTCCGGGTCCATCGGCATCAATACCGACTCCATCGATTCTACTGTCTCCTCTATCGGGACTGGTGACGCTTTCACATTAGCAGTATGGCTTCGTCTTATTCCAGATGTGCGACAGTGCTCCTCATCCTCCTCTAGATCTGCAGTATTTTATATTTGGACATTTTTAGTATGTTTGTGTATTGGCCCATTCTTGGGTCTTTGATGTACTTATTTTATACATTTTACTAAATTATTTGGATGAGACGGATGTGACATTATTTTAGATTTATTTATTTATTTGTTGGAATATTCTTGTGTGTTTGGATATTCTTGACGTGTTTGTGTATGTACCGGTGTTGAGTGTTCTACCGAAGGGGTTGACAAACATAATATATTCAATAGATGGTTATTCCGGGTCTATTTATATAAACTGTGATTTTATAATTGTAGTCTGACTTTTGTTGGAAAATAATTCTTGAAATTGCATATTTTTTCTAATTTTTTTGAAAATTTTCAACGTTCTGCGACTTTTACCGACGTCTACCGATGTGACAATACGTCGCTAAACTGTGTCGTAACGTCGCTGACTGGTAGCAACGACGTCGCTAACCAATGTCAAAATATCCTACACGTCGCTAAATAGCTGACATGGCAATTTCTGTCATGTCAGCATTGCTGTAGCAAAACATCGCTGATTATCTCGCTGATTTAGCAATGTTATGCGACAATATACACCGTCGTTGATGTACTGACATCGAGCCGCTGGACGTCGCTAATAAGAAAATAATCGACGATATGGTCACGTCGCAAATATACGTCGCTATAGCGACGAATAGTGACATTTTTGTTGTCAGCGACCATGGATTACACGATAACCCAAAAACGTCGCTAATTAATTTTACTGATTTTTTTTTCTATTATCGATATTTTCTAGCGTCACTAATATGTATTATTTTGGTACTGCTAGCTGTTGCTTCGTCCTATTTGATGGGATTGCCGATGAGGCTGGCTAATTTCATAATCATTAACGTACTCAAATATTGGATAGGTAGCCCATGTTGGCGAATCCATATATGGACTGTGTGAAGAAGACCCCTTTCGCATTTGGCGTTCATCTGCCATTTATTGATGATGATAAAGCGACCATCAAAAGTCCATGATCCGCCTTGTAGGATTCACTCGGCATACTCTTGCAATCCGAAGCGCACAAAGAAGAAACCATTATCCTTGATTTTTTTTTCTTACTACCTTGTGGCTTCCAGACCAGATTGGAATAAGACATGATTTGGCTGTAGAAAGGCCGATTTTTGAGGACAAAATATTAGCGTATTCTTTCAATATTTTGCTCTCTTCTAGACCATCTTCGGTGAATTCAACAAGCCGTCTATGTTCGCAGATTGTGTTCGGTTCCACATATTATATTTTTGCGTATAATTACATAGATGTTGGACAACAAATCTCTACCCAAGACTTGTTTCGTGTTTCAAAGATAACCTGGTCTTGCTTCACAGGCTGTCCCCCCCCCAGGTTGTGCAAATTTCTTGTACGACAAAAAATCTATCTACCCTTCCTCTTGGTTCCGTAAACCCTCTATTAGGTAAGTTAGTAGTTATGTGATTGGAAAAAAGTCGACCTCAACCTGTCTAAACTCTTCTCAATATGTCGAGTTGGCTGTTGTTTGTCATTGAAGTGAGTTTGGGAAAACTTTTGTTTAGCAATAAACAAAAAAGTACAAAGAAATCCTAGACAAAAAATCTAAGTACAATATTTTTAATCTGGATAACGTGACGATGGAGATCGTGTACTGCAATGACTCTCTTACGATTTGTTGTTATTGAAGATCTGGGTAGTTCTCGCCTTTTGTTTACGTGACTTGGTCAGCTTGACACGTGGCCCATATTTAGTTGGAGAGAATTACTTCAGTCGTAACAAAAAGATTGTCTTAGGGAACCTTGCCATGTTGGATGCATGGAGTCCGGGACGAATAAGGCCTGAGGCGCATGGGACGAATGGAGTCTGGAACGCATGGAGCCAGATACGCATAGGACACATAGATTCTAGGAGTCTAGGATGCATGAGGCCAGAGACGCATGAAACACATGGAGTCTGGGACACATAGGGCCAGGAACGCATGAAGTCTTTGCCGTGTTGTACACGTTGCGCTGTATGCCAGTCATGAGTCAATATTAGTCTGACGAGAGCTTCTTGTCGCTTAGTGTACTCATATTTTTTGAGGTGTTCAGAAAATAATTTTTGTCAGGATTCTGTGTCAGACATAATCTGTGTCAGGCCTTTATGTGGCCAATATTGGGGCGCATGGATGCTGCTTTTTCTTGGCCGTGTGGTCATTCTGCAGCCTGATTTCTTCTGCCTCGATCTTGGGCACATGGTTATTGGACGCATGTTCCAGATTTTTTATGTTTCTACAAGATTTCCAGTAGAGTTGCCACCTTGTTTGCTATTGAAGTAATTTTAGAAAAACTTTCATTTAACAACAAATAAAAAGTACAAAAAAATCCTAGACAAAAATTTAAGTACAATATTTTTAATCTGGGTAATATGAGATGGAGATCGAGCGCTGCAGCGACTCTCTTACTCCGTTGACGGTCCGACGAGTGAATGAGGGATGCTCTTTTCTCTTCTCTCTCTTAAGCATGTGTGCACGTACGTAGCTCGCCTGGAGGGGTATAGTCTCTGAAGCAGAAAAAGCTAGCCAGCCTTTGGAACGTCTAAGTTACTTCTATATATAGCCATCATGTTGATAGGCTATAGGTGTCACATGTGCTTCTGTTATATGGCCGCAAGGGGGTTCCTTCAACATGATGTGGTTGCAACAGTAGGTGCATACGATGGGCAGGTTGCCACGTATACATCCTTAATAGGATGTAGTTTAGTCCAGGCCGAGGTGCCATGTGGACGTTTGTTGCGATTTGCTGTTGCTGAAGATCTGGGCAGTTCTAGCCTTTTGTTTGCATGACTTGGTCAGCTTGACTCATGACCCATATTTAGTTGGAGAGAATTACTTCAGTCGTAACAGAAATATTTTCTCTCAGGGAACCCTGCCACGTTGGACGCATGGAGTTCAGGACACATGGGACCAGAGACTCATATGACACATGGAGTCTGAACGCTTGGGGCCAGAGACGCATGGGCCATATGGAGCCCGGAACGCTTGGGGCCAGAGGCGCATGGGACGCATGAAGTCTGGGGCGCATGAGGTCAGAGACGCATGAAACACATGGAGTCTGGGACGCATAGGGCCAGGGACGCATGGGATGCATGGAGCCTTTGTCGTGTTGTACACGTGGCATTATACGCCTGTCAGGAGTCATTATTAGTCTGACGAGAGCGTCTTGTCGCTTAGTGTGCTCATATTTTTTGAGGCATTCAAAAAATCCTTTTTGTCAGGATTTTGTGTCAGGCCTTTATTTGGCCATTATCGGGGTGCATGAATGCTGCTTTTTCTTGGCCGCATGGTCATTTTGTGGCCTGATTTATTCTGAGTCGATCTTGGGGTGCATGGTTATTGGATGCATAGATCCAAATTTTTTATGCTTCTACAAGACCTCCTTCAAAGTTTTCAAACTGGTAAGTTTGGAATACTTTGAATAAGAAGCATGGAGGAGAGGACCTTGGGCCGCATAGATGGAGGACCGCATGGACGAGTCTTTGCAAGGCTTTCAAATCTCCATTTAATGCAGGATTCAGCACGGTCTTTGAGTAGATTTCTTGGGACTCTGAGTCAACGGTAGTTTCCGAAGAGATAAATATGGATTACGCAAATCGAGACATCAGGTTTATCCTCCTAATTGCCTGGTTCACCACCTCGATCTTCTTACGCACCCAAGGAGCCTATAAATAGGCAGGTTAGGGAGGTGGAGAACTATTTTCTTTCGGTTCTCCCTATTTTATGAAAGAAGATGTCGAGGGCTACTGTATATCTTGTCGAGGGGTTCATCCAGAGCGACGTCGATTCGTGGCCCCCCGATGCTGGCATTCTTTTTGGAGGTAGGGGTGTGTCATGGTAGTAGGGACACACAGACACAAGTACACGACCTCGCATTGTGGATGAGAAATCATCTAAAATACACGCAGGCCCCTCCCTAGAAAATCTTATCGCATGGATGAGCAACATTCAAAAACATGCGCACAGAGCCTATATGTGGCTTGGTCGCATGAATCTGAACTTATTTGCAACATTCACACAGAGCCTATCTGTAGCTTGGCTGCATGATGAGGAATCATCTGCAATCATGCGTGCAGAGCCTATATGTGGCTGCTCACATGGTTGAGAACTTATCTGCAATATGTACGCAGAGCCTATCTGTAGCTTAGCTGCATGGATGAGACCTCCTCTTGCTCATGCGCACAGACTTAACTATCTCAAGATGTCTCCTCCTGCATGTGGCTGCGACCTGGAAGCGACATACGGGTGCTGTGCAGTTCTGCAATCTTTGTTGAGACTGATATGTGCTCTCTTTATGCAGGTTTTACCACCCTTCACGGTGCCCAAGATGGAGCATGAAAGGATATTATAGAACCCATCATTCGAAGAGAATGCCTACCTTACACATCAGTTTTTGGCCAAGAGTTGATCCAGGAGACGAGGGTGAACATCCTGCGTCATGCGTGGGGCTGTCCCTATTTATGCAGTGTGCTAGCTGTGTTTCTCCCCTTTATGCGGCTTGCTACAGGACGGGGGCCAGCGACATCAATGTCATGATTTGGATTAATTGCCATTCTTGTCTTCAGTCTTCCCGCATGGCTGTAGATCACTTATTCCTGCTCCTACCTTGCTATCCATCACTATAAATTCTTTTTCATATACTGAGGTTTGCACTGTAGAGGGATGATCCATAAAGCATTGAGCTCTGTTGCTACTTTTGTTGGTAGCAACAATAACACAGATATGCGCTTATAATAAAAAATGTTTGTGTCAGCAAGACTTCATGGAAACCCTTAAAAATGGGTTTCCATCATATGTACTCATGACCTTGAATACTAATAAAAAATGGATCTCCATCATATGTACTTATGATCTTGAATATTAATCAATAAAGTCTCATTTTCCAGAATTTCTCTTTGTATTTATCTTTTTTACATGTTGTGTACTTTGCATATTGTACTATAAATAATATAAACATAGCACAACACCGTAGTTTGTTAAGGATATCCCGCTGGAGGATCTTCGGTGGACCTATTACTTCTTACGCACTGGAGAGAAAGTAATAGGTTCGAAACAAAACCCTATCAGAGGTGATATGGACGTGATAGATTTTGTGGACTCATTACCTCTTGCGCACCTGAGTGCAAGTAATAACTTCGAGATAAGTCCTGCCAGAGGTGATATGGACGTGTAAGATTTTATGGACTTAACACTGTTGGCGTACTTAAAGTTAAGTATGGGTAATAAGTTTAGATGACGACCGATGTCAGAGGTATTATGGATATGACAATCGATGGTCATACAGAGAGGTTTGATCAGAGGTAATATGGACATGGCAAACCAAACTGGGGAGAACTGTTAGGACTATAGTTTGGAGGTGATGTGGACATGAACTAATGCCTAAGAGAACTGTTTGTGAGTGGTCTACCTGAGAGTGAGGATAGACCTGAGAATTGCTCCATTGGAGAGCTCTTGAGGATCCATTGTCTGTTGCGTATTCCGGATTCCTGAATACAGACAATGGCTTTCGTCCAATTTTGTGGAAGTGAAGTGCATATTGTGCTTACACACTTGCTGGGATGAACAACGGTGAACGTACACTGTACATTTTGGTTGTCTCGCTGATAGTAAGGAAAGTACAAGTCTAGCTTAGAAATAACATTTTTTAAGGAACTTATCGTTGAAAGGCATCATGACCAAGTTGCCATAGGGTTTTGTGAGCCGGTAGGTGCCGTTGAAGAACAATGACTCCATGATGAACGAGCCCTCCCATTTAGGTTAGAATTTACCGCCCGTCTTGTGGGTCATGACCAACGGTCTTCTTTCTATCAAGACTAGATCACCCACTTGGTAAGTCCTCTTTTTGACCCGTTTGTTGAAGGCTACTGAGAGGCATGCTTGGTACAGCTCAATGGGCTGTTGATCCAAGAGACGTTTCTCATCGAGCGCTTCTAACTCTTATAGCCATCGACGGTGATTGTCGTCAACGGTTAACTGGTTGGAGAAGGCCACTCAGAGCCAGGGGATTTGGATCTCGAGTGGAAGGACCGCTTCCCTCTCGTGGACTAAGGAGAATGTTGTTCTGCTAGTAGGTGTCTAAACCGTTGTACGATAGGCCTAGAGACATTCATCCAGCTTCTCATTCCAGTCTCACTTATTGGATGACACGAAATCTTGATTAGCTTTATAATGGTCTTATTGAATGCTTTTGCCAGACCATTTGCTGCTGGGTTGAAGGCAGTCGAGGCTACATTCTGGATACAGTTTTTTGTCACAAAATTGATAAAAAATATGACTTGCAAACTGTGGACCATTGTCGTGGATGATCCTCCGTGGTAAGCTGAAGCGGTATATGACATGATACTTGAAAAATCTGATCATGTTTGAGGTCTTGACTTCAGCGAGTGGAACAACTTTCGCCCATATGGAGAA
Organism: Iris macrosiphon; assembly: GCA_036927795.1. Classification (NCBI taxonomy): domain Eukaryota; kingdom Viridiplantae; phylum Streptophyta; class Magnoliopsida; order Asparagales; family Iridaceae; genus Iris; species Iris macrosiphon. Next base: position 211,070,723 of record JAYESA010000004.1, read on the forward strand.
GTAGTCGATGATAGCCAAGATAAACCGATGTCCCTTAGAAGAAGGTGGACTAATTGGCCCAATAATGTCCATTCTCCATGCTTCAAATGGCCAAGATGCTACCATTGGTTGTAGAAATTCTACGGACTGGTGGATAAAATCTGCGTAGATTTGGCACGCTTGGCACTTTCTCGCATAGTCAACAACATCCTCTACCATTATCGGCCAATAGTAACCAATTATTCGGAGATGGTCCTGTAGCTTGGGTTCGGGCTGATGGGCACCGTAAACCCCGTCGTGAGCATCATGGAGAGCCTGCTTCGCTGCTACATTCGATAGGCTTCATAGCAGAAGACCGTCGTAGGAACGACGATACAATATTTTGGTAGCCGTATCATAATAGAGCCGGAGGGAACGTCTTCTGATGGAAGTGGCTTTCTTTGAATTCTTTGGAAGAATTCCATAGACTGCGTAGTCAATAAATGGGAGTCTCCAGTCTTGAGAGTCAGTATTTGTCTCTATTGAGTAGCTCAGGCACAAATAAAGATTTTTTTTTGGCAGACCAGCTCTTGACCGACCACTGTGATCAGCTGATGGGTTTTGACTAGGACTTCTAGAGAGGCAGCAAGGCCGGCTAGGACGTCAGTCTCAATATTTTATAGCCGAGGGATGTGCTCTATAAAGAATCCCTCGAAGGCGGAGATTATTCCAAGCGCAGCATGGTGGTAGGGAATTAAGTCCTCGTGCCGGACCTCGTATTCGCGTCGGACTTAATTGACTATCAGCTTGGAATTGTCGTAGGCTTCCAGGTAGTCTACTTCCACTTGTTTAGCGACTTGGAGCCCAATGACGAGGGCGTTGTACTCTGCCACATTGTTGGAGCATGGCTCTGTGAGGGAGTAAGCACAGTTTATGACCAGATTGTGTGGAAAAGTAAGTACTATCCCGACGCCAGCGAGAATATCGCCATTGGGCCTTGTTCTTGAAGCACCGTAGAAGAACATTCGCCAAACGACTTCTGCGCTTGTGGTCATGTTTGAGTCCGCTACTTCGTCTGGGATCTCCTCGTAGAGCTTTGAGATTTTTGGTACAGGGTATGCTGCCAGAAAATCTGCCAACGCTTGGCCTTTGATCGCCTTTTGTGGGACAAATACCATGTCATACGACGACAACAATATTGCCCATGTGGCTAGGCGAGAGTTGACCGCTCATGGTTTAGTCATAAGGACCCTGAGAGGATTAACTCACGAGATTACATGAATGGTTTATCCTGCCACGTAATGCCAAGTCTTCTGAATGGCGAAGACCAGAGCAAGGCACTCTTTCTCAATGGGGTTGTATCTGTGATCCGCGTCGGCCATCATTCTGCTGAGGTAGTAGATTGCTTGTTCGCGACCTATATCACTTTTCTGGGCTAGTAGAGCTTCGACTGAGTGATCCATTACCCATACATATAGCAATAAGAGTTTTCCAACAACTGGGGCCACCAATATTGGGGGGTTCGTGAGATACACCTTGATATCGTCGAAGGCGCGCTGGCATTCTTCTTTCCAGACAAAGGAGACTCCCTTCTTCATGAGGTGAGTGAATGACTGACAACGTCTAGAGATGTTTGATATGAACCTCCTGATGTATGTCAGTCTTCATTGAAGGCCACACAGTTATCTGAGGTTCTTCGGCAGGTATATTGCAAGGATTACTTTAGTCTTGGCAGGGTCTACATGGATACCTTCGAAGTTATGACAAAAACTAAAAATTTATCGCTGAAGACTCCCATAAAGCATTTGGTAGAATTTATCTTGAGCTGTTGCCACGCATAAGGTCGAACATAATCTTCAAGTCTCGGAGGTGAACATCTTTAGAGCGACTCTTGACAGCGATGTTATCAACGTAACACTCCCCTGTCTTGCGTGGATGTTCACAGAAGATGGTGCTCATAGCTCACTGGTATGTAGCACCTGCATTCTTCAGATCGAAGGACATGACTGTGTAGTAGTATACTCATATTAGCGTTCAGAATGATCTATGCTTCTCATCGTTAGGAAATATCTTGATTTCATTGTAGCCTGAGAATCCGTCCATGAAGGACATACGCTCCAAGCCACAAGTGTTATCGATCATTATAACTGTGATGGAAAGGGGAACTTTTTTCTTAGGGCATGCCGCATTCAGATCATGAAAGTAAATGCAGATTCAAAATTTTTCATTCTTTTTGACGACGGGCACGATATTGGCTATCCAATCCAGATGATGTTCTTCTCGGATGAGGCCACTAGCTATCAATTTGTTGACTTCAGCTTCGATGACGTTCATGATGTTCGGCCGAAACCGTCGTTGCTTTTGCTTGACCAGCTTAGCGTTCGACAATATGTTGAGCTTGTGGACCGTAATCTGGAGGTCCAGCGTCGGCATGTCTTTGTAACTCTGGGCAAAGTCATCGATGTATTCTCTGACGAGCTATAGCAGGGATTTTTGATCCTCATCGGACAGACTTTTACTGATAAAGATCGATTTATGGGAGGATTCGTCGCCCAGATCAATTTGTACGACTTTTTTCTTAGTGGGAGGTTCTCGTTGTTCGAACTGCATCTCCCATTATGCGTCTAGGCGTTGGAACCATGGTTCTACTTCAAAGAGTTCAGGTGGATCCTTGTCGTCTTCTTTAGGATCAGTTGACACCATGTTGGGAGATAATGTTTGTTTGAGCATCTCTCCGATACTGATGTCGGAGTCCCAAGAGAAAGATTATGAAGAGTGAGAGTGTAACTCATCTTCTTCATCCGAGCCTTTGGGGGTCATGGGCGGCATGACATACCCTAAGCCATGCTTGGTCTTATGGTAGTAATCCTTGAACTTGCCTGCAGGAGTCTACAGATGCAGAATCAGCCGTCGTCCTTTACCGGGGTTCAAGTCCCTAGCGGCTTTCAGATCGTATCCCATCTTTTAGATGAGGTGCTTGGTTTGAGAACTGTACCGGTGAAGTGGTATTTTACCGGTGTCGAGTTCTGGCTCCCGTTTCTCTGGGACGGAGGATTGGGGACTTTCCACTATGCTGAAGATGATGAGTTTGTTTGCCCTCTTTTTTGCTGGAACTATGAAATAGGAGTTTTGACTGGGGAACTCAGTTGACTGCATAGGTTATAGTCACCTGTGTATGTAGATGCAAACCCAGACCATGCTCAATAAAATATAATGTGCTGAGTTGTGCAATATCCGAGTAGTTCAAAGATAGCTCTTTATTCATAAAATAAGGTATTTTATACTCAGGAATTACATAGTTAAGAGAAGGGATGTTAGCATGAGCGGCTACATACTCCTCCCGTTCGTCCTTTCCAAGATTTACCTCCAGTACGAGCGATGACTTTAGAGGTCTCCTACGCAGCTTTACCACTAGAGGTTCGAAAGTCGTAGTAGGTGCCAGATCTTCCTTTAGTGGTCGACTCGGTCTATGAAGGGCGCAAATGGACTTGACGTGGTATCTTGAAAACATGATCATTTATGACACAGAATCCTGACAAAAAAGATTTTCTGAATGCCTCGAAGGACGTGAACATGCTAAACGACAGAAGTCCCTCGTCAGCATAAACTTTACTCTTGATGGGTGTGCAACACAACATATACAACACAATAAAGATTCATGCGTCTCTGGCCCCATGTGTCCCAGACTCCATGCGTACCATGCGTCTTTGGCCACATGCGTCCTAGACTCCATGTCACGACCCGCACCCGGTGTAAGGATGCAAGTAGGAAACAGCGTCCAGCCTACGCAGCAATATCCACGGTAGAACGCTGTTTGGGTAAACTATCTATCTATAATCAAGACATAACAATGCCACCATCAATATAAATATACTCAATCATAGATCTATGATGGAAATATGCACGAATATGATAAAAGAATAGAATAGTCACAGTACAACTCATGAGTCAAATAATAACATCAATGAGTCAGAAAAATAATAAAAGTAAGCTGGAGACAAATCCAGTACAAAAAGAATAACTAAGATGCTACAAGTCCCGGGTCGTCTGTCTCAGTCGGGATGAGTCCCTCCTGAGCCAAGGTCTCTGGCTCTAAGGCCACAACATCTTGAGGTCCGTAATGAGTAGGGTACCACTCCTTAGTATCATTTGTGAAAAATATATCCAGTCAGGAAAGGAGCAGAGTACATCTCTAACAGCTGTTCTAGTAAATGATATAAACTATGTAACAGTAAATAGATGTGAAATATACAAGATGCAACATATAGATACAAGAGCTATACAATAAAGAAAATACTGAAAATAAATACAAGAATGAACAGTATGACAATGAACAAGAATACTAATGACTAAGTGAGTGAGTACCAGCTTTAACATGTGATCGGCTTGGGAACTTGATACAAGATTAATGGCCTGGCTAATCATACGTGCGGTGTATGATTAACACTATTCAATGAATAAGACTTGATACAAAGAGGGTATGATCACATATCTACACTACATACTCCCCAACCCCTGACTGGTATAGTGGATCCAACCATGGTACGTTATGACACGAATTTTCACAAGAAAGGTGCTACTCTCCTCATGAACCAATATCTGTACATATACAAGAAGAACAATGAAACCATGCTTGCACAAGATACACCGTAAATACCAAGGGATAACATCTCATGACGAGATCCGGATATACCAATCCGTGTAACCATCGTATCAAAAAATCAAGGATATCTACACTAGATACAAGGAATATAGAGGATATCATAAATAAGAAACTATCAGAGAATGTACTCGCCTGAAGTCCGATGAATAGTATCACAGATGTCCGATATGGTGTCTCGAAGACCTAGATAGGAAATATTACATCAATACAAGGTTTCAAAAAGAAAATAAGTTAAACTAGTCAACATCTAGGTCAAAGCATTTCTAAGTCAAAATAGTCAAACTAGGTCAATCCTAAGTCAAACTGGTCAAACTTGGTCAAACTACCTATTTCTAGGTTGTATGAGTCTATCTCTAGGATATTAGGTCCAAACACTATGAAACTAGATCATACTAGCTAAACTAGGATACTATAAAATCACTAAGATACCGTATCTCAGGATACGCAGACAATAGATATAGAAATATCATATTATGCATATACAATCATAAAAATAAAATAATCTTAACTAATCTAATGCTAAGTGGATACCTTGGCTTTGAACCAAATCGGTATCGTACCAATATGCCCCCATCTTGATACTTAAATCCAAATACCTTGATTATCCCTCAATACCATAACATTTACCTTGGTATGTCAAGGTAATATCAACCCTAACATATAGCTAACTACCCAACTCTAACTGTTTACTAACATGTATTTATATAATACAACTACTATATATACTAATATGCATATTAATACCAACTACCAACTACCAACTAATTACTAACTACTAATACATACATACATATATATATATATATATATATATATATATATATATATATATATATATATATATATATATATATATATATATATGTAGATCTAACTTACCAACTAATTAATAAGTCTATACATATAGATAACTAGCTAAACTAGATAACTAATAACTAGATATCAAACTAACTAGCTAACCAATAAAACTAACTACCAAGAACTAGCTACTTACCTAGTTGCCCATGCTGAAACTGCTGCTGATACTGGAGCTCGCTGTGTGTTAAACTGCTGCTGCAGTTGCTATGAGATGCTGCCACTGATACATAAGATGAGTTGCTGCTGCTCACACTTTGCTGCCTAGCTGCTGTCTCTGCTCGCACTCTGCTGCCTAGCTGCTGTCTCTGCTCGTGCTGCACCTTGCTGCATCCTCTGCTGCTTGTTGTTGCCCGACATTGCTCACTGCCTGCATGCTAGCTACTACTGGAGTTGCTGCCTGCAGCTTGCAAGCTGAAACTGCTGCACTGGTTTGCTGTCTCGACCCCTCACACACATAAGCATACAACTACACACACATCTATCTATCTATCTATCTATCTATATCTATGTATATATTAGTATGTGGTTATATATATATATATATATATATATATATACACTCTCGTACATACATACATATATACATATACACACACACATATATATATATATATATATATATATATATATATATATATATATATATATATATATATATTACCAATAGCTACGAATAATGCAAATTAAGTCTACAATGCAAAACAACAAACACGTGGAGTGTATCGCACCCGTATCACACTAGATCTATGATACGCTTGTGATACGAGTCCACCATACAACCAAACGTACCCCGAAGGACATAAACAAATCTAAAATACTAATTATGAATAATACAAAGAATTAAACACACATTTGCGTGTCCGTGTCAAATTGTGACATGCACAAAGTCCCGTGTAGGAGAAAAACTCCCAAAATAACACGTATCACCAAATTGTTGGGATACGGCCTATACGTATCCAATTATGGATACGACACTAGCCACAAATAATCAAACATATGTCAATTTGGTCGAAATGATCAATTAAGAAACACAACATGTGTCAATCTCGGAATTCTCCTAAAATTGACACAAAATACACCATAACTTTCTCCATAGGCCTCCTATGAACCTAATTCCAATTCCTATGGGTAGCCTCATCATATGGGATGGTTCCTATTGGTTAAAACATAGATTTAGAACCTAATTAAAGAAAAAAAATTGAATTGTACATATTGGGAGATGGATTCCCAATACAACCTCTAAATTTAGTGAAATTGGCCTTCAACTTGTAGATCCTTGCTCCTCTTTGTAGATACTTGTTTCCTCCTTCTAGATCCTTGCTCTACTAGCCTCCAATGGTAATTTGGAAATAAATTAAGAAAAAAATTTGGTAGAGATTTGATGTAGGAATGAAGGAATTTGGTTGAAAAAAATTCTAGATCTAGATTTGAAATAAAAAAAGGAGAGAAATTCTTTCCCCCATTTTAAATAGGCCGGCCACATAACCCCTTCCCCAAGTTTCTATGTAAAGTCTAAAATACCCCTTGGGACCTCTCATGAAGAAATAATTAAGGAGAAAAGGTTCTAGTATAATGTGTTTAATTAAATTAATCATCCTCCTAATGAATGTGCTTCTAATTGGGCTCAAATCTAACCAAATATAAATATTGGTCCATAGATCTAATCTAAACTACTTAGGTCCACTAACACAAGTCCAAAATAATAAACTAACATCTAATAATAATTAAATAACATAATAAATAATTATACAATATGCATAATATTTAATTAATTATGAAAAGACCAAAATACCTTTTTCTAGAAAATGTGGTAGTGACATTCCATGCTTCCCATGCGTCTCTGGCCACATGTATCCCAGACTCCATGTAGGCCAAATCTTGTTGTGATAACTGAAGTAATTCTCTCCAACCAAGTGTGGATCACGTGTCAAGCTGACCAAGTCATGCACACTAATGACAGGAACCGCCAGGATCTCCAGCAACAGCAAATTCTAACAAAATGTCCATATGACAGCTTATCCTAGATTCAACCCATACTATGTGCCCACAGTTGCAACCGTATTCTGTTGAAGGAGCCCCATACGGCCACCAAACAGAGGCACATGCAGCACCTATAACCTATCAGCATGATGGCTATAAATATAAGCAACTTGGACATCCCAATGGTCGACTTTTTTTTTCTGTTTCAGAGTTAGAGAGAGAGCATACCCCCCCGGCCAGCTACGTATATGCACACAAGCTCAGGAGATAGAAGAGAAGAGAACATCCTCATTCCCTCATCAGACCATCCATGGAGTAAAGGAGATGCTACTACGCTCAAGCTCCATCGTCACTACCCAAATTAAAATATTGTACTTAGATCTTCTGCTTAGGATCTCTTTGTACTTCTTTGTTTGTTATTTCAACATTCAAAACTTACAATGGTGGATAAGATAACGAATCAGCTGTGGACCAACTTCTCCACTGATGAGAAGACAATGACGTAATCCGATGTGGCTAAGCTGGGTTCAACCCAAAGGATGCTGGTGGTACGCTTTGACCAGCAAGCATTCGAGAATATGCTCTCTAGGGACAATGCGAGTCCTTCTCCAAGGCAAGCAAAGCCTAAGAAGACCCGCAGGACATGGGCAGCGAAGGACGCTGTGCCTCACCCAACTGCGGAGCATGCCTACCCCACTTCTCTCCCTGTTGCCGCATACGCACATCATGCTTCCACCCAGGATGACCCTGTCAATGCGGTAGCCGGAAAAGGCGCTCAGCGCCTAAACTCTATCAAAGAAAAATACTACGATACCAGAAGTTCGGGTGCTGAGACATGTTCCATGTGGCCACAGCAGAAGCCGCATAAGTCGGCAGCCGCAGGCAAAAGTTCACATGCGACACCGATTATCAGCCGCAGAAAATGACCACATACAGCCAGCGCAGTAGAAGAACCTCCGTCTTTGACCGAATCTCATGTAGCTCTGACTCCATATGCCTTGCTGAAAAAGGGAAGGATATGAATTTGCATTCTTTATACTACGCACCGGTGCATGCTTGGTCGAAGAAGTCCAGGGCAGTGCGAGCTCGCCAAGATCAAGCAACTTCTCATACGGCCAGTCGTCTGCAAGCTCCGGTAATTGTTACGAGAGCCCCTGACAGAAAGTTGTACAAAACTGACACATGTGTCCAATCCGCATTGGCAAACGGACATGGTCGGTCTGAAAAGTCTTCCATTAACGAGTTAGGGAGAGTTCTTGTATGAACCCCAGGCCAGGGAGCAACACACCTATGTGCTCTGTCTACTCGAACTCATAACGAGGGTGTAAAGGTGGATCAGCCCTCGCTTGATTTGTGCAACGTGATCAACCACAAGCGCAAAGCGAAGGAAGCAACCACGACGTGTGTGATGTTCTCTCCAGGATACCCCTGTGCCAATATCATCATCAAATGTCGATGTGCTAAAACAACAGTGCCAACAAACCGGTAGTCGGCGTTCTAATGGCTACAACCAAAGGCACCTACCGACAGCGACCCAAAAAACATGTACAATTACTAGAGGAGGAGGAGCTGCCCTTTGCCTCGTGCTATTCCGCTTGGAAGCCTCCCTCCACAAGGAGAGGTCGGAAGTCTAGCACCTCAAACCCTTTGCTTTCGGTCGGCGTATCGAGAAGGCAGGTCCAAGAAGGACAGACATCGGTACCTTCATAAGGAGTTTTCCATGGCACCTGCTCCAAGAAGAAACTGTCAGATGCTGGGGGGTGGTTCTTCCTCAGGATCCATAGTAATTCTGCAAGCTGGGGTAGCAATCCCCCAGAAATCCACAATAACATGGCATTCCGAGGGGATAACGATTCCCAAGAAACATATGTTGAGATCCCTGAGGGTAGTCACCCTCACCAGGAAGACGTATCTTCCTACGCTGGGGGTAGTGTTCTCTCTGAGTTCGAAGAGGATGCGACACTTACAACTTTTCCCGAGGACTAATCGCTGCAAGAGTCCGATGCAGAAAGTTTGACGTCCACTGTTCCATCTACATCCTCCCACGTAAGAACAATATATATGGCTGGAGATGATCACGAGGGCCCCAACGATCGACAGCGCCTTAAGACTCTAGAGGCTATGATATACACCATGAGTGAGTCGATGCAAGCCTTGACCCAGACAATATTGGAGATCAAGAAAAATATGGCCTCACAACCACCAAGAACCTCGAGACAAGTTAATCAAGATCCTTGGGCAAATGGAGACTTAAACACCACCGCTCCGCCCGTCAATGGCGATCACATTAGGCCCAGATTATCTACTCTTTTCGCAGTAGATGAGCCCCGGTAAGCAATATGGGAGGTACGAGAACTGCGAGCCTGCTTGGACTCAATGGGTAATCGAGACTTACTGCACGAGTTCAGAATTCGATAACCATATCCTCTCGAGTGGAGATACGTGCTCTATCTACCTAAATACAAGCCCTTCAACTTAAATCCATTTGAAGGAAAGACGTCTCCTCGTCAGTACATGAGCTACTTTGAGACGGCAATAGGGTATCTACCCCGCAGTGACGCTTTTCTCACTAAGCTCTTTGTCGGGGCATTATCTGGGGTGACCTTCGATTTGTTCTGCAGCCTCCAGGATAACTACATATCATCATTTGACGATCTTAAAAGTATCTTCCTCGCTCGATTCTATGACAGAGGATGTGACATAACGATGCCCTCCTTGCCGGACATCATATAGAAAGAGAAGGAGCCTATACAAAAATATGTTGAATATTACAGGCAAGCCGAGCTGAAGTTGCCCCCGGGTAATCCTGAATCCACGCTGATGGACATGTGTCGGAAGAATCTACTTCCGGCAGTCAGGCTCTGAATGGGGGATACCTAATTCATAGACTGGACAACGTTCATCATAAATATCGTCGGTGCTAAGAGAAAAGTAAAGGACCCCCGACTACTGGGAATACAAATGCCCATCGCTAATAACAAGGGAAAGCGTCCTTATAACAACAACAACAACGGCGTCAATAGTGGCCGTGGCAGCAAAGAAAAGCAGACCCTTGTCACAAATATAGCCAAGAAGCAGAACATAAGCTGACAAAGGCATTTGAACTACTCGGATGTTGCACATCTCAACGATCTATATTCCCTGGAGTACGGTCTGGGTCTACACATGCACACACAGGTAACTACTACATTTGCAGTAAACCAGATCCTCCCTAGCCAAAGTTCCTACTCCACGAACCCAGCAAGGATGAGGAGAGATAAACCCATCATCTTCGACATAATAGAATGTCCTCCAGTCCTTCACCCCAGAGGAACAAGAGCCATAACCTAATACTGGCAAAATGCATCTTTTCCGGTTCAATTGTCAAGCCAAGCACATCATCCAGAAGATGGGTTATGATCTTAAGAGCAACCGAGGTCTGAATCATGGCAAAGGTCAACGACTGCCCTTGCGTCTCAATGATCCGACAGACAAAGCAAAGTATCATTGTCACCCTCACTTTTTCAGCTAGGGGTAGTTTGATAATTTGGCATGAATATTTATTCTAGATATAAAATATTAAATATTGTGCATGTTATAAATATTATTATTGTATTATTTATTTATTGTTAGATGTTAGTTTTTGATTTTGGACTTGTGTTAGTGGACCTAACTAGTTTAGATTAGATCCATTGACAATATTTTATTCTAGTTATATTTGAGCCCAATAGTATGTCCATTCATTATGAGAATAAATTAATTAGTTAAACCAATTGGATTATAATATTTTCTCCTTAATTAATTCCTTTATGATAAGCCCCAAGGGGTATTATGGATATTTTATAGTAGCTTGGAGGAGGGGTAGAGGCCGACCACCATATAGGGAGGAGAGAGACTCTCTTTCTTTATTTTTTATTCCAAATCTAGATCTAAAATTTTTCTCTTCCAAATTATTGCACCCCTATACCAATTTCAACCCAAATTTCTTTCTAATTCCTTCTCTACTCATCATTGGAGACTATTAGAACAAGGAGAAAATGATCTACAAGGAGGAAGTAAGGATCGACAAGTTGAAGGCCCTTGACACTCATTTGGAGAATTATATTGGGAATCCATCTTCCAATAGGTACAATTCAGTTTTTTCTCTCTAATTAGACTTTAAATATATAATTTAATTATTAGGAACCCTCCCATGTACTAAGGCTACCCATAGGAAGTAGAATTATGTTCATATGAGGCCTATGGAGAAAGTTATGTGGTATTTTATGTCAATTTTGGGGGAATTCCAAGATTGACACATCTTATATTTGTCAATAGGTCAATTAGATCAAATTGACATGTGTTTGATTGTGTGTGACTAGTGTCATATCCACAATTGGATACGTGTAGGCCGTATCCCGATAATTTGATGATACAGATTGATTTGGGAATTTTCTTCCGACACGGGGGTTTGAGCATGTCACATTTTGACACGGGCATGTAGACGAATAGCTACCACTTCGTGTTGTTTCTAATTATGATTTTAGACTTGCTCGTGTCCTTCGGGGTACATTTGGTGGTGTGGTAGAGCTGTATCGCAAGCGTATCATAAATTGAGTGTGATACGTGTGCGGTGCACTCCACGTGTTTGATTCTTTGCATTACAATTCAATTTACCTTGGTTATAGCTATTAGAGTATTATAATTATAATTATAATTATAATTATAATTATAATTATAATTATAATTATAATTATTATATATATATATATATATATATATATGTTAATACATACCCACCCTAATGATGCACATAAACTCTATGTATTAACATATATATATATATATATATATATATATATATATAAATAAATAAATAAATAAATAAATAAATAAATAAATATATATGTGTGTGTGTGTGTGTGTGTGTGTGTGTGTGTGTGTGTGTGTAGATGTGTGCATGTGAGCTAGGGGGGCCAATAAGCATGCCGAATAAGCAGCAAGAAGCATCAGCAACAGCAACAGCAACAGCAGAAGCAATAAGCAGCAACAGTGATAAGCAGAAGCAGCAGCAATAAGCAGCAGTAGTATTAGCGTGTAGCTCAAGTGCTTAGAGATTAAGTTGTAGATAAGCTAACTTAGTTAATATTGTTAGTTATATATATATATATATATATATATATATATATATATATATGTTAGTTAGTATATATATATATATATATATATATATATATATATGAGGTTATATATATAAGCACTAGTTAGCATTAGCATTGGTTAATATTATTTCTAGTTTACCTTGAGTTACACCAAGGTAATGAGAGTTGAGGTATCATAGGGTATGGGTATTGAATATCAATTGCGTATGTTAGTATGTTAGTTTGGTATAGTATTGTTATAACTTGTGAGTATAAATGCATGTTAGTGTATAGTGAGGTATGTATGGTGTCACGCCCCGATCTTCCGCAGGCTAATCGGCCGTCCCTGCTAGGCGAGAATTATCGCGCCAGCGCTCCCGTTGGACTATCGCTTTACCATTCTGGGCGTGATGCCCCACGAGAGTAAGTTGCGCCCGTGCAAGGCCGAGGTCATGCTGGCGGTAAGAGGTCTAAGCCACAGAGTCGCACAGATTATCCGAGTGCAGCGGAATTATAAACGCATAGGCGATTGGTAACAAGTTCACCGAGTCGTCAATAGCGGAAGCATTGAATAACAAAAGTAAAGAAGTAAAGCAAACTCTTTATTTATAACGAACAGGTGTTACAGGTGGTGCTTGGCCGAGATTACAAGTCGCTCAAGCCTCTCTTTCTGAAACAGTAAAAGCGTGCCAAGTGGCTACATTTGTGGAATGATGTATAGGCGATGTTCCAACATTATGTCTTGTATATGTACTTCAGTTCAGGATCACAACGCTCCAAGGATCCAGAGTGAACTTCACGTCTTAGCACGCACGAAGGAGACATCCGCACCGAACGAGGTTCTTCCGTACCCTGCAAGCAATCTGGTGGGGAGGCTACTCGCCCGCTCGACAAATCCAAACACGTTCAATAGGTTCCCTGCACCAACTATTAAGTTATCTTTTTAGTCTTGCCTTAGGATCAGTTTCATGGCAAAGATGGATAGCCTATCTCGTGTGGCAGTGTGTCGTGCAATATAAGAGGAAATACGGCGAGATTTACCAACTTACCATTTGTCCTTCCTTGTCCAAGGCAAACCAAGTTAATTCAAGCACGAGCATATATATAATAAATTTAGGGGCAATAACATATGCTAATACAAGTGTTGTGAGTGAGATTATATTTTGGGTGCACGATTTACACATAAGGCGTTTACACAAGATGTTAACGTGTTTCATATGAATAATTGTGTTACGATCGTTCAGGTGTTTCAGATGTTCTCGATGCGATGCAATAACTCGCACGTGGATTACCGCTAAGCGAGGATGACTTATCTATATAAACAATTGGTCGCTGGCATAGCCATAAAGGACCTAATACATGACGAGGATGGAATACAATGAAAGAACAAGAGGTGCCACAAACCATCTCGTCCAGCACAAGAGGACTATACATGAAGTTCCATCCGGACCGGATCAACCCCAGTGCCCCCGTGACCGTCCGCAGAACTGTACCTTGTTTCCAAGTTGTCCGCGACATGCAGGTCAGGGTCTTCCAAATTCACACATCTTGACATGATAATCCATGATTTTTGTTCTGAACCGAGCAATTTCTCCACGAGTTATGATTCTTGACTTGCTTGACATGATTCTCGTTCAGAGGTAAACTTGATATGATTATCATTCAGACATAAACTTGACATGATTCCAGTTCAGTATTCAACATGCCTTGATGCATTTCCCTGGTGCGGGGACTGCCTTGGCGACCTAACGGTCCCGGATACTTGCAGGTTCACTTTGCACAAAAGAGCTATTTGATAGTCTCCTGGCTAACTAGAATGCATGCACGATACACGATAGTGTTACTTGATTATGGCATAAGTTTCGCGTGACAAGCATTAAGTCGAGGCAATATTACAAGTTAACATATAAGCAGGCCAGCATTGCACTCATAAGAAAACTTAAGCATTCACGTAGGCTCGGGCCCGAGGGTAAGCCGATGAGTAAAACTGTAAAGGGACTTACCGAGCGACATAATCTAGGTTTGTGTAGTGTAGCAAGTAAAACAGTGCACTCCGAAGAGTATTTACATATCGTTCTACTCGAGGCAAAGCGGGGTCCAGTTGCATGAGACAAAGGTAACATGCAAGGGTCTGTTTATATAAGCAATATTTTATTTCCATGTTATAACACAAGCAATACAAGTTATGATTATTTCCTTAGCTAGGTGCGTTGTATTCTTGTTAGCATGTAGGGGTTGATTCACCTAGTGACTAGCATGTATCGTTCCATATTTTAAGTGTGCTGGCTAAGCAAATACAAGTTCATCGTAGCCACCCACCTTAGCGATGATTCGCCTCGGTCAAGCGATACTCCGAGCGAGCCTCTGAAAGCCTAAGCCGGTACTCCTGAAGGGCCAAGTCTGGAAATTCTCTTGCCTCAAACGAGTCTTCTCCTGAAGCAAATCGGCCGGGATGTTGCACTTTTGTCGTTTAAATCGGCAGTCCATTTGAGCGGAATGGGTCATTACATTATACACCACTCAGAAAAAGTCTCGTCCTCGAGACTTCCTGAGCACATGCCGTTCTATCGCACTGTCGAATCTATCCCAAGCATATCAATCGGTACCATTATATTTGTATTTGTTCGAACGAATCTCCTACTCGTTCCTTATGCCGTGTCGCATGTATGCTGAGTCGGTCTCATTTGAGCCTTAGCGCGGGACATATTCCTTAATGTGGGGTATGTTTTAATCCATCGTGAATGATGATCTAGGGATGAGGTAAACTTATATAAGTCGTTATACTTGTTCATGCAGACATTCACTTGCACTAGCATCGAGATCAGCATATCGCGAGTCTGGATCGTGCACATATTCGAAGTGCCCCCCAAACATATGCATGTCAACCAACTTAGTGATAGCGAAGTCTTAGCACTCGAGTTTCAAATCTCATTGAGTCTTGGATCGTGCACACGTTCAAAGCATTCCTCAAACATATGCATTCAACCAAACTTAGAGATATTAAAATCGTACAAGCTACTTGCGAAAATCTCAAGGGTTCTCGTTTTACTTCCAACATGGTCAATCCAATTCCATATCATTTTCTATTCCAACTCAATCTCAAGTATTTGCACAACCTTTAAGCACGATCTATTCAGTTTACTGACTAGCGTCATCCATTCGGGTCAAATATAATACGCGCTACCGTTCCAAGTCTAACCCTAGATCTTGCTACCCCAGTTCTATGGCTTGTTCAAGCAATATACTAAAGTCGGTCATACTGGTTCATTCACTCGACACATGGTCGTCTACCTAATTGCTAGAGCAGTTCACAAGGTCATAGTTACAAGTTCAAGCACACGATTCATCGTGCAAATTCGTCGCAAGATGCTTGCCCCAATTTCTAGGGTCAAACTATTATTCATTTGCAAGGGATAATCTATCCAAGCTTGTTTCACTCAGATTTCTAAACATCGAGTACGGATCATCCTACACACAATAACATGTTCGTTTGTACAAGGGTTTGAGTTCGTTCAATAAAACCATAATATATCTAAGTTGCAGGACAAGCCTAGTGATTTGCATAGTCTATCTCTCCAAACATGTTTTGATAGAATCCCTATCAATTCAAAGTCTAGACTACCAAGACAAGATTCGATTCTAAACCTTTATTTATAACTCCAAGTCGTATAACAAGATTCACGTATTCGTTCACAAAACCATCGAGCGTGATTTATTCCATGTTCTAGGCTAACTTATTCTCGAAACAATTTCGATTAACTTGCATTCCAAATCCGTCTTATCGTGTCAAACCAAAAGTCAAGACGATCCATAATTTGTCACGCTTCGGCCTCCCGCAAGTTCGATCACCCTCGTTGGACGTGAGATCATCACGCCGACGCTTCCGCTGGATAATCGTCCTAATTTGGGCGTGACACATGCACGAGCATAGAGTTACGCTCGCACAAGACAAGAACGTTTGAATGTTATGGTTTTCATTGAAACGATCAAGACACCTTATATTTCACTTTTGCTCAATCCAAGTTATAAATCCATCGAGTCAAGTTCGTTTATGCAGTGATTATAATTCGTCTAGCAAAATCGTCCAACTTTAATATTTTCGTTGGATAAATCCATAGTCTATTTCTAGCATTCCTCAAGAACTATGTTTCAAATATTCAAGCCCAAGTTTATTCCATCTTTTTGATACGTTCTATTCATCGAGTTTGTTTGGAATAATCACCGAACATGTTTCCTTGTGTTCGAACATCTCTGCCGTAGATGAAATCACCATGCCGACGCTCCCGTAGGATAATCGTTCCCGTTGGGACTGATTTTGAAGGTTATCGTTTCGAACTAGATTTCAAGATCGATCATATCTTTCCTCAAAACACAATATTCATTACTAACTTCTATTCAAGCGATATTGCATTTAAGTTTTAATTCGTTTGTTTCAATCCGAAATCGCTTGCACAATCCTCCAAGTTTCCATCAAGTTTCTTAACCGAGATATCGATTTCCATTTCCGTGAATCCTAATTTGATATAAGCCTTATCATTTATTCAAGATATTCTCTAATCGTTCAGTCTGACTATCGCACAAGATCTATGAATTCGTTTGGACATTTCTAAATGATCCATACACCACTCAAAATTGAGTCATCCAATCAAATCCTCAATATTCGCCTGAGCGATAAACTGATAACATTTCTATCGGTTGCTATTCTAAGTCTGACTTGCCTTATTCCTGAACGATATTCCAATCTTGTTGCAACTTAGATTAAACCAAAGGGTCTTGGGGCACGATACTCAACACAACTTAGCCGAAAGGCTGTGTACATAGCTAACCGCTCGGACAATATTCTATCTCGCATACTAACCAGCTGGGTAATCACGTATAGGCATTCCGGATTTGCACATATCTTGCATTTCTAGCACGGGTCTATTAACAAAGGGCATCGCATAGGTTGGCACAAAGGACTTAGCATCACAATTTTGTACAAGCAATCACATCATTTACATGCACTTTTGAAAGTATTTAGACTCATTGTTGGAATATTCCGTTGGAACATTGAGAGAGCGTATGGACATAACCCATGAACGAGCTTTCGAAATAGAAAAATCGAAACAAAGTCCAAAGGCGTAAAGCCATGCTCTGATACCAATCTGTCACGTCTCGATCTCCCACAGGCTAATCGGCCGTCCCCGCTAGGCAAGAATCATCGTGCCAACGCTCCCGCTGGACGATCGCTTGACCCATCTGGACGTGAAGCCGCACGAACGTAAGCCGCGCCTGTGCAAGGCCGAGGTTCATGCTGGCGGTAAGAGGTCTAAGCCACAGAGTCACACAGATTACCCGAGTGCAGCGAAATTATAAACGCATAGACGATTGCTAACAAGTTTACTGAGTCGTCAATAGCGGAAGCATTGAATAACACAAGTATATAAGTAAAGCAAACTCTTTATTTATAACGAACATATTTTACAGGCGACGCTTGGCCGAGATTACAAGTCGCTCAAGCCTCTCTCTCTGAAACAGTAAAAGCGTACCAAGTGGCTATAATTATGGAATGATGTATAGGTAATTTTTCAATATTATGTCTTGTATATGTGCTTCAGTTCCGGATCGCAATGCTCCAAGGCTCCAGAGTAAACTCCATACCTTAGCAAGCACGAAGGAGGTGTCTGCACTGAACGAGGTTCTCCCATACCCTACAAGTAATCTGGTGGGTTATCAGTACATGAATGCACTGGTGGGGAGGCTACTCGCCCGCTCAACAAATCCAAACACGTTCAATAGGTTCTGTGCACCATCTATTAAGTTATCTTTCTAGTCTTGCCTTAGGATCAGTTTCATGGCAAAGATGGATAGCCTATCTCGTGTGGCAGTGCGCCGTGCGATATAAGAGAAAATACGGCGAGACTTACCAACTTACCATTTGTCCTTCCTTGTCCAAGACAAACCAAGTTAATTCAAGCACG
The DNA here is from genome assembly GCA_036927795.1 of Iris macrosiphon. Classification (NCBI taxonomy): domain Eukaryota; kingdom Viridiplantae; phylum Streptophyta; class Magnoliopsida; order Asparagales; family Iridaceae; genus Iris; species Iris macrosiphon. The sequence goes on from JAYESA010000004.1 coordinate 211,089,241, forward strand.
AGCATATATATATAATGAATTTAGGGGCAATAGAATATGCTAACACAAGTGTTGTGAGCGAGATTATATTTCGGGTGCACGATTTACACGAACTATAAGGCGTTTATAGAAGATGCTGAAGTGCTTCATATGTACAATTGTGTTACGATTGTTCAGGTGTTTCAGATGTTCTCGATGTGATGCAATGACTCGCATGCGGATTGCCGCTAAGCGAGGATGACTTATCCATATGAACAATTGGTCGCTGGCATAGCCATAAAGGACCTAGTCCATGACGATGATGGAATGCAACAAAAACACAAGAGGTGCCACAAACCATCTCGCGCAGCAAAAGAGGACTACACATGAAGTTCCATCCGGACCAGATCGGCCCCAGTGCCCCGGTGACCGTCCGTAAAACTGTATCTTGTTTTCAAGTTGTCCGCGACATGCAGGCCGGGGTCTTCCAAATTCACACATCTTGACATGATAATCCATGATTTTTGTTCTAAATCGAGCAATTGCTCCACGAGCTGTGATTCTTGACTTGCTTGACATGATTCTCGTTCAGAGGTAAACTTGATATGATTATCATTCAGACATAAACTTGACATGATTCTAGTTCAGTATTTAACTTGCCTTGATGCATTCTCCTGGCGCGGGGACTGCCTTGGCTACCTAACGGTCCCGAATACTTGCAGGTTCACTTTGCACAGAAGAGCTATTTGATAGTCTCCTGGCTAACTAGAATGCATGCACGATACACGATAGTGTTACTTGATTGTGGCATAAGTTTCGTGTGGCAAGCATTAAGTCGAGGCAATATTACAAGTTAACATATAACAGGCCAGCATTGCACTCATAAGGAAACTTAAGTATTCACGTAGGCTCGGGCCCGAGGGTAAGCTGAGGAGTGAAACTGTAAAGGGACTTACCGAGTAACATAATCTAGGGTCGTGTAGTGTAGCAAGTGAAACAGTACACTCCGAAGTGTATATACATATCGTTCTACTCGAGGCAAAGCGGGGTCCAGTTGCACGAGGAAAGGTAACATGCAAGGGTCTGTATATATAAGCAATGTTTCATTTCCATGTTCTAACACAAGCAATACAAGTTGAAATTATTCCCTTAGCTAGGTGCGTTGTATTCTTATTAGCATATAGGGGTGATTCACCTAGCGACTAGCATGTATTGTTCCATATTTTAAGTGTACTGGCTAAGCAAAGACAAGTTTATTTAGCCACCCACCTTAGCGATGATTCGCCTCGGTCGAGAGATACTCCGAGCGAGCCTCTGAAAGCCTAAGCCGGTACTCCAGAAGGGCCAAGTCTGAAAATCCTCTTGCATCAAACGAGTCTTCTCGCTGAAGTAAATCGGTCGAAATGTTGCACTTTTGCCGTTTGAATCGATAGTCCGCTTGAGCGAAACGGGTCATTACATATGGTTAGTTAGTTAATGTTAGATATTGGATTACCTTGTGATACCAAGGTAATGTCAAGATATTGGCTTATACTCAAGGTATTGAGTTTGTATATCAAGATGGGTGTGTAGGTGGTCTGATAACGCTTTTGGCTCAAAGCCAAGGTATCTACTTAGCATTAGTTTAGCTAGGAGTACTATATATTTTTATCTTGTATACATATATATTATATTTTCATATCTAATAACTTACGTATCTTATGATACAGTAATGTGTTGGTATCCTAGTATCCTAACATAGCTATTATAGACTAGTTATATAGTGTTTGGACCCAATATCCTAGAGATGAACTCATACAACCTAGAAATAGCTAGTTTGATCAAGTTTGACTAGTTTGACCTAGAGTTGACCTAGTTTGACTATTTTGACTTAGAAATGGCTTTATGACCTAGAATTAAACTAGTTTAACTTATTTTTATTCTAAAACCTTGTATTGATATAATATTCCATATATAGGTCTGTGTGACACCAGCTTGTACATCGAGAGACACACCTTATTCAGGACCTCAGGTGAGTACATTTCTCTGTTAGTTTTTATTTCATAATAGTATTTATATCTCATGTTCTAGAACTGTATACTTGATTTTGACACAGTGGTTTCACGGACTAGTACTACGTAGATCCTGTCAGAAGATATTATCCCTTACCGTGTTCAGCGGGTACTCCTTCACATGTATTTCATCGTGTGTATCGGGTATTAATTTAGTGTACTTCGTATTCACACACTGCTCGTGTTCAGTGTGCCCATATTTGTGTTCGTAACATGTCATGATTGGATCCATTGGTATTGGTTGGGGATGGGGGAATATGAGTTGATTATGTGATCAAGCCCCAGTGTATTCTTATACATGTCGATTACATACCACACGTGTAATCGAGTTACCATATTGTATTCGTGTTCAACCTAAACCGATCACATAATGAACTTGTATTCCATGGCACATTAGCTAGACTTCATTTATTTTTCTTATATTGCAGATATTCTATTGTATGCTCTTCATTCCAGTACATTACCTGTTCACTCTAGTTTATTTTATCCTGTTGTTTAGTTATCTTGTATTCTTTTCTATTATCTGTTATATATGCTCGATTATGTATTTGAAACTGCTTTTAGATGTATGTACTTTGCTTTAATCTTGACTGGATATATTTTTCAGATGATTGGCTCGTAGACCAGTATCCTACATACTACGAACCGCATGACGGTGTTCCATTAGAGGATACTCATTTAGAGCAGGAGAACTTAGTACAGAGCCTGAGGAGATTTAGATTATTGTTAGACTTGTATTAGACTTTTATTGAGGTTATTAGCATGTATATATTATTCAGTCTTGTGGATGTATTGTGACTCTTTCTTTCGTTATTCCATCTCGTGCTTTATCTTTCCTAGTTTGCATTATAATTGAGTATAGTTTACATTTATCAGATACCATATTGTTCGTCCGTTTGGAGTTGAGATGATTGACAGGTACCATATATATATATTGTTTGAGATATTTAGATAGTAGAGTTGATCCCGACAACATTCTACCGTCGATGCTACGGTGTAGGCTGGACGTACCCATGTACTCGTGCCCGAATATTCGGGTGCGGATCATGACAATTACTACCACAAGACCCGGTATGACCTGGGGTATGTAACATCTCCATCAACCCCCGAAGCCTCAGAGGAAGAAAATAAGTCACAGTCACACTCTTTGAAATCCTTCACATGGGACTCCGACACTAGTATCGGAGACCTCTTTAGTCAAACGTTGTCTGTCAACATGGCGTCAGCTGACCCTGAGGAAGACAATGAGGACTCACCAGAACTCTTTGAAGTGGAACCGTAGGCCTAGCGCTTAGACTCGCAATGGGAGAAACTTTTCGAGCAACGAGAACCTTCCACCGAAGACGAGGTCGTACAAGTCTACCTGGGCGAGGAATCTGCCCTAAAATCTATCGACCTGGGCGAGGAATCTGCCCAAAAATCTATCTTCATCAGCAAAAGTTTATCCGGTGAAGATTGTGAATCCCTGCTACAGCTCGTCTGGGAATACATCGATGTCTTTGCATGGAGTTATGAAGACATGCCGGGACTGGACCCTCAAATTGTGGTCCAAAAACTCATTATCTTGTCGAACGCCAAGCCTGTCAAGCAGAAACAACGGCGGTTCCGGTCGGACATTATGAACGCCATCGAAGCTGAAGTCAACAAATTGATAGATAGTGGCTTCGTCCTCGAAGAACAACATCCAGATTGGGTAGCCAACATTGTGCCCGTCGTTAAAAAGAATGGAAAGATCCGGATCTATATTGACTTCCGTGATCTAAACACGGCTTGCCCTAAAGACGAGTTTTCTCTTTCGATCACAAACATAATGATCGATAACACATGCGGCTTCGAGCGCATGTCCTTCATGGACGGGTTCTCGGGTTACAATCAAATCAAGATATTTTTACGACGAGAAGCATACATCATTCCGAACGTCAATAGGGGTGTACTGCTACACAGTCATGTCCTTCGGTCTAAACAACGCCGATGCTACATACCAGCGAGCTCTAAGCACCATCTTTCGTGAGCATCTACGTAAGATGGTCGAGTAATATGTTGATGGCATCGCCGTCAAGAGTCTCTCTAAATATGATCACCTCTGAGACTTGAAGACTGTGTTCGACCTCATGCATGCGCACCAGTTCAAGATAAATCCCACCAAATACTTTCTGGGAGTTTTCTAGCAGCAAATTTCTTGTTTTTTTTATAACTTTGAAGGGTATCCATGTGGACGCCGACAAGACCAAAGCAATCCTTGAAATGCGCCCACCAAAAAACTTCAGAGAGCTTCGCGGCCTTCAAGAAAGACTGTCATACATCAGGAGGTTCAAATCAAATCCCTTTGGACGTTGTCAACCATTCATCCAGCTTATAAAGTAGGAAGTCTCCTTTGTCTAGGACAAAGAGTGCCAGTCGGCATTCGATGACATCAAGGAATACCTCATGAACCCTCCGGTGCTGGTAGCCCCTGTAGTAGGGAAGCCCTTTATGCTCTATGTACGAGCAATAGATCACTCTCTTGGCGCTCTACTAGCCCAGAAAAGTGACACAGGTCACGAGTAGACCATCTACTATCTCAACAGGATGATGGTCGGCGCAGAGGATATATACAATTCCGTCGAAAAGGAGTGCCTTGCCCTAGTCTTTGTTATCCTGAGAATTTGGTATTACGTGATAGAAAAAAATGATGTATGTGATCTCACGGGTCAACCCCCTTAGGGTCCTCATGACCAATCCAGGGGCACTCAACTCCCGCTTAGCTATGTGGGCGATACTTCTGTCACCATATGATATGGTATTTGATCCACAGAAGGCGGTCAAAGGTCAAGCATTGGCCAACTTCTAGGTTGCCCATCCAGTCCCAGAAACCTCAAAGCTTTACGAGGAAATCCCAGACGAGGTAGCGGACTCAAACCTGACAACAACCGTAGAAGCCGTCTGGCGAATATTCTTCGATGGTGCTTCAAGAACAGGGCCCAAAGGTGATATCGTTGCTGGCTTCAGGATCAGGATAGTACTGACTTATCCATACGATCTGGTCAAAAATTGTGCTTACTCCCTCAAAGAGAGCCATGCTCCAACAATATGGCAGAGTACAATACTCTCGTCATTGGTCTCCAACTAGTCAAATAAGTAGGTGTTGACTACCTGGAAGCCAACGGCGATTCTAAGATGATAGTCATTCAAGTCCGAGGCGAGTACGATGTCCGGAACGAGGACTTGATTCCCTACCATCAAGTCACGCTTGGAATATCACCACCTTCGAACGGTTATCCCTGCAACAGACATATAAGTTAGCAACAATTTGCATAATTATAAGGGTTCTATCTTCTGTTCGTCCCTACATCAAACAGTTAAGTATGCAAGAAGGCTAACCTAGCATGCGCCCTAACTATATGATGGTCCCCTATGCAGGATTAGCAGTTGGGACGTACAAGTCCATCTCACTAATAGACCTATATATACCCTCCCGTAAATAAGGACTTCTAACCTCTGGGTATCCAGATCTCTCCTAGGCCGAACGATCCCCAGTGACCCAGGAACCGCTCGAGAGATAAACATTGTGCACAAGTTGTCCAGACCACATGCATGAATGCAAGTTTCTATCATATAATCTTTAGGATGCACATGTTCATGAACAAGCAGACATTTCAATCAAGCGATTAGAGTCAGAGCTCTCAATTCTCTTACCTAATAGCCACAACCTCCCATAAGGAAGGACTATTCAAGTCTCAGGGTGGACTATTAGTCTCGATGCAGCAGTTTAAGTTATTCACACAGTTTTATCTTTTACAGTGCGATCAATGAAACATGTTCAATCAGTCTAGTTCTTTTCACAAGTAACAAGCAAGAAGCAGTTCTATAAATCTAGCATGCAATTTATATTTCTTTTCAGTATGATAGGGAACATGCAAGAAATCTCTATTTAAGCAAGCATGACTGCAGTTATTCTATCTCTTTTATAACCAAGCCTACCATTCTACTCTTACTTAGCATACTATAGATTCATAAGTCCAAGCAAATGTTTTACTCATCTTATTAGCATGGCAGTGTCTCTTTCAATAGCTGTGTCAATATAACTTAGCATACAACATTCTATACTTTTACTTATGTAAACCCCCATTCCTGAAAATCGTATTAGTTATTATTTAAATAATTATTTTATTTATTAAATATATTAATAAGAAAAAGAAAAGAAAAACAGAAATTTTCTATTGGACCAAACCCGCAACCCGTTAATCATCCCTGCGTAAAAACTCATTTAGCAAAAACCCTGCAAAACTCTTTCATGCGTAAAAACTCAACCCGCCTAAATTCCTTTCTCTATGCACAAAACCACTTCCGCGCGTATAATAAAAGCAGCAGTGTACCCGCGTAAACTCTTCAGTTTTTTGAGCGTAAAACCAAAATCATGCGTATAACTCTCCGCCGCTTTCTATTTCCTCTGACGCGTATAAGACTACCCTGCGTATACTTCCTTCCCCGCGCGTAGTATCAGCTGCAGAAGCAAAACCCAATTTTGCTTTGCTTTGCCTTTCCACACGTGTAAGAATTTCATTCCACCACTCCTTAAAAGATCTTCTCAACCGCGCACATAAACCAATAAGAAGAAAACAACAACAATAGTTTCTTAACCATTAAGTAAATTCCACCGCCTCCTTATTCCTATATATAATTACAACACCCAAACATTAACCCTTCTTCTTATCACACATAACATTTCTTTGGACGAACACTTTACTGGACTTTACTCGACAAGTATACCTTGCCACAGTACTCTTATTTACATTCCAAATGATGCATGATTCTATTTTATTTATGTATTTGCATTGGACCTGTTTATGAGACCACCCCAGTATTATGGAGCATTAATTGGTTCATTGGCCGTGACACAGTGGTTACACGAGTTGTGAGTCTCATATAACTCTCGAACTACATATTGGGTTGGCCGCCTGTATGTATAAGCCGTGCGTTAGGGATGACTGCTGATAGAAACTTTGTATGCTAGAAGACCTGGCAGTTATTTAGAGGATTTATCATGTCATGGATATGGCATGCTTAGAGCATGGGGTGGGGAGAACAATAAGTAAAATATTTGGGCTTTTTTGCACTTTTTCCTGTACGCCCGGATTCTCCACCGGAGAAACGGGTGATGATGACCACTATATATTACTGGCGGCCTCTGCCGTTCAAAAGACGACATGCTTTGAGGCCTCTGATTCTCCGAGAGAGCCACGCCAATCCCATATTTTAGCCAGATAGCCCACTTGGTGGAAAGTTGTTCTCAAACTGCATTCACTTAGATGGTTAGGCGACCCGATGGATGTTTATATTTCAGTACTTATGGGCATGTTATTATGTATCTTGTTATGTCCCTCTGAGGACCTGGTCCCTTTCCAGATATGGATGAGCAGGAGCTTCCACAAGAGTATGGGCCTGGACCGAATGCTACTTACGAGACTGAGGAAATCTTACCCTCAGAGTATCTGTGATTATGACTACTGTTTATAGATTTTGTTGCTACTCAGTTTAGTCGTTTTGTAGTAGATTTGTTTCCACCAGACTACAGCCTCGATACACATTTTGGTATCCAGTTATATACTAGTTTTATTCCTACTGAGTATCTGTGCTGTGGATGAGATATAGATTGTGTGTGACTTGTTGTGACAGTATATTACTACTAATGGATTGCATATTCATTTACAGCGTACGTATGTATATGGTTTTCATATATTGGAGTTCATATACATACGGCTGGGCGTATTACGTATTCTTAGTCCTACGTATTTTGGGACTGGGGCGTGACATGTTTTTGGTGGTGGCCCATGCAGGTCACGAATATATTGTCTTGGTTACATAATTGTACCAAGCAAGCCTGTGTATAGGAAAGATTTTAAGGATCTCATCCACACTTGACTAAAACCTCATTCATCCTTCCAACTATCCTATATTTTATTTTTTACGCCACAGATCCTTTACTCTTGTTGGCATATACTTTATGCTGCAGGAGATTACCTATTTTTGCGCCATAGTTAGGTATACTTTACGCTACAGTTATAACAAACTGTTTTTCCATGATCCCTTAGTCTTTCTAAATCTGCGTATGCCATTACATAGGTAAATACCCAGCGTAAACCTGATGATCCCTGAACCCAGCGTAAATAGTTTAATCATGCGTAAGTATAAGGATAATGATAAGCATATTTGTCACTATCTTAGTCATTAAGAAACCAATCTTTTGCATTTAATGCAGAGATATGCTCTGAGCCCTGTGCAGCAACAGCCTTTGATGAGGCGTTTGATTTTGTCAAATCACTAGACAACAAAACCCGGGTTTCTGTGCAAATCACCATCACAGACGTCCTCTTGAATATCGTGCGGTACTTTTGTCAGATGTCAGGTTTTCTGACAAATTCATCCAAGAAAAACGAAAAGTTTCTTACGCTGCCAAGTATGCTATACTTTACGCAGACAAATTTACGAAAACTGTAGTTACGCTCAGATTTATGCGCAGAACTTTTACGCATATTCTACACAGATTTTACGTATAGACCTTATGCTGATAAGTCCTGAACTATGTTTTACGCCGACGATTTGAAATCTTTACGTTACGACTAAACTTCCTTGGAGCCCTGCTCTACGCAGCTAGCTCAGAAGCTATGTTTTACGCGGATAACTCTCCAGCGTATTTCATATTTCTACATCCTATTTAATACTTGTACCCTGTTTGAATCCCATACTTTGCCTAAAACGTTGAATACATCAACTGCAGAAGGATGGATATGCAGAAAGAAAGTACTATCGCTGATGGTGACGTAACTCCTGGAGTCAATGGTCAGACTCAAGGAGGGACTTCAGTGAACCTAGATTTTCAGGACCAGATGAATGGATTCATAATCCAGCTCCATCTGACTTTCCCATTCCACCTAATGGGAACCTTCCAGTATCGTCGACACCGCAGGATGGCCAGGCACAACTATTCCAATTCTTCCAGATGATAATGAAGGAACAGCAACAACAAGCCGCCACACTAGCTGCAGAACAGAGACAGCAAGCAGCAGAATAGAGACAAGAGTTCCTAGCAGCACTTGAAAGGATGGCTGCAAAGACTACTACACCAGCTCAAGCACCAGCTCCAGAACCTCGAGCTAGAGTTGGTTCGGTGAAAGACTTTGTACAAATGGGTCCAAGACTGTACAAAGGCATTGAGAGTCCAGAAGAAAATACTAACTGGATTACTCACACTCGAAAGTTATTAGAAGCATCACAGCTACCTACAGAGCTGTGGATGACAGGTGTGAGGACGCTTCTAGATGGTAATGCTCATCACTGGTGGGAATCCATGGAGCGCCAGCTAGGTACATACCAGACTTGGGAATAGTTCCTGGAGTGCTTTGAAAGGAAGTACTTCCCGGACACCGTCAGAGATGCATTATATGATCAATTTCTCCACCTGGAGCAGGGAAATCGAATATTGGACGAGTATGATATTGAGTTTAGTCGCCTCAGTAAATATGGCGCTGCGTTGATACCAGATGACTTGGTCAAGGCTAAGAGGTTTCATCGTAGACTGACTAAAGAGCTCCAACACTATACTAGCTCCCAGTCCCGAATCTCTTATGCCGAGTTACTGACAGAAGCCAGATTGCAAGAAACCATCAGCAAGAGAAAAGGAAGTCAGCTGAGGACGCAACAAGGACAGACAAGGATACAACAAGGAGGACCTATTAGACGTCATTTAGCTCAGCAGCAACAGTACCAACACAGAGCAGGACCATACCAGATTCCAGAGAAACCACAATACAATTATTGTGGGAGACGCGGGCACATCTCAAGGGACTGTCGAGTCCGCTTGGGACAGTGTATGAGATGTGGTTCCGGACAACATATATTGAAGGACTGTCCTATGCAACAAACATCGACACTTCTACCACCAGCACAGAGACTAGCACTTCCAGCACCCAAGCCAGCTCAGCAAATGATGAAACCAGGAGCACCTCGACCTCCAGCAGTAGGGGGATTTTAGCGAGGACCACCACTACCTACCCAGGAGGATCAGTACTTAAAAGCTAATCATGGACAGCCACAGAGGAACGGACAAGCTTTTGTGATAGAAGTAGATGATATAAATCAGGAGATTGATGTCATAGCAGGTATCACTCTTGCTTTTACTTTTCCTACTACAACATTGTTTGATACGGGAGCCACCCACTCATTTATATCATCTAGTTTTATTGCCAAACACAACATTACTTCTACACCTTTATCTAGTTGTGTTAGAATTCTTACCGGGGAAGGAGTTGTACCCGTTAGTAGAATTTGTAGAACGTGTCCTATAGTGATACGTGGCAGAGAGATGAACACCCGACTCCTAGTCCTTCCTATGCCTACTTTTGATATCGTGCTTGGAATGGACTGGCTAAGCAAGTACCATGCTTTCTTCGATTGCTTTAGAGGAAGTATTCTTTTTAAGGTACCAGGCCAGCCTGAATTTGAGTTTGTACGAGGATCCACAGAAATCCTTAATGGTATACAGCTCGCAATAGACGATATTGTCTATCATCCCATTATTTCAGAATTCCCAGACGTCTTTCCAGAAGAATTACCAGGACTACCCCCAGATAGAGACGTAGAATTTTCGATTGAATTGATACCGGGAGCAGCACCCATAGCATTACATGTTTATAGACTAGCAAAGAAAGAGATGGATGAACTAAAATCACAGTTGAAAGAACTAGAAGATAAAGGTTTTATCCGACCAAGTGCATCACCCTGGGGAGCACCAGTGTTGTTTGTACCAAAGAAGGATGGGTCAGTACGTATGTGCATTGACTATAGAGCCTTGAATGCAGTAACAGTGAAGAATACATATCCACTACCACGTATTGATGACTTATTTGATCAACCCAGTAGAGCCAAGGTATTCTCAAAGATAGATTTGAGATCAGGATATCACCAGGTGAAGGTACGAAAGGAGGACATCTCGAAGACCGCATTCCGGACAAGATATGGGCACTACGAGTTTCTGGTCATGCCATTTGGATTGACCAATGCTCCAGCTATCTTTATGGACTTAATGAATCGAGTATTCCATCAATATTTGGACCAGTTCGTGGTCGTCTTCATAGATGATATACTTGTCTATTCAAAGAGCCACGAGGAACACGAGAAGCACTTACGAATTGTTTTAGAGACATTGAGGAGAGAGCAGTTATATGCGAAACTCAGTAAATGTGAGTTCTTCTTGGACAAGTTTTATTTCTTGGACATGTCGTTACAGGAGATGGTATTTCTGTTGATCTAGAAAAGATCTCGGCAGTCAAGACATGGCCTGTTCCTAAATCAGCAGCGGAGGTGAGAAGTTTTCTTGGACTTGCGGGATATTACCGACGGTTCGTGGAAAACTTCTCAAGAATCGCAACACCTATGACTCGGTTGACATGTAAAGATCAAGAGTTCATATGGACTGACGAGTGTCAAGCCACTTTTGAGGAATTGAAGAAACGACTGACTTCAGCACAAGTGCTAACTATTCCATCAGGATCAGGAGGTTATGTGATCTACAGTGACGCATCAGAAAAAGGCTTGGGATGCGTATTGATGTAGCGTGGCAAGGTGATTGTATATGCATATAGGCAATTACGAGTACATAAAAAAAATTATCCAACTCATAACTTGGAACTTGCAACCGTTGTATTTTCTCTAAAGTTATGGAGACATTACTTATATGGGAAACGAGTGGAAATATATACAGACCACAAAAGTCTCAAGTATGTCTTCACACAGAAGGAGTTAAATATGAGGCAACGTCGATGGCTCGAGTTGATAAAAGATTTTGAGATAGAGCTACATTACCACCCAGGCAAGGCTAACGTTGTAGCAGACGCATTAAGCCGGAAGCCCACGGTTTACTTCTTGACAACACAGAAAGAATTATTGAAGGACTTGCAAGGTCTTGGCATTGAAGTAATATTACCCGGAGCAGACGGGACACTAGTCAACTTACAAGTACAATCATCACTAGTAGAGAGAATCAAGGCAGCCTTGCCTACTGACACCAGATTCAGAAGATTAAAGGAAAGAACAAAAGCCGGAGAGCAAACAGGACTGCACATTCATAATGACGGGACATTACGATGTGGTGACCGTCTATATATTCCCAATGGAGAAATTCGACAAGAGCTGATGACAGAAGCTCACAGTTCAATATATTCTATTCATCCTGGAGGAACCAAGATGTATCGGGATTTACGACAGCATTTCTAGTGGCATGGAATGAAAAGAGAGATAGCTCGCTTTGTAGCTAAATGTTTAATATGTCAGCAAGTAAAGGTGGAGCATTAGAGAACAGCAGGATTATTGCAACCACTCCCGATTCCAGAGTGGAAGTGGGAACACATCACTATGGATTTCGTCATGGGCTTTCCCAGGAGTCCCAGTGGAAGAGATGCGGTATGGGTAATAGTGGACCGACTCACCAAGTCAGCCCATTTCTTACCTTTCAGAGTTGGCCAATCTACAGAAGTTTTGGCTGACCTATATATGAGGCAGATCGTAAGATTGCACGGCGTACCAGTTAGCATTGTGTCAGACAGAGATTCGCGCTTTACATCATATTTTTGGAGAAGTATGCAAGAAAGCCTTGGAACTCGTCTGAAATTCAGTACATCTTATCACCCTCAAACAGATGGGCAGTCAGAACATACTATTCAGACATTAGAAGATATGTTAAGGGCCTGTATGTTAGACTTTGGAGGATCATGGGAGGACCACCTACATCTTGTGGAGTTTTTTTACAACAATAGTTATCAGGCAAGCATCCAGATGGCTCCATTTGAAGCATTGTATGGAAGGAAGTGTAAATCCCCTGTGTGTTGGAATGATGTAGAAGAACGTCAAATCCTGGGACCAGAGCTAGTAATTAACACCGTGGAGACAGTAAAGAAAATATAAGGACACTTGCGAGCAGCGCAAGATAGGCAGAAGCAATGGACAGATCTTCATCGTCGTTCTTTGGAATTTAGAGAAGGCGATCATGTCTTCTTAAAGATATCACCTACCAGAGGCACCATTCGATTCGGAGGGCGCGGCAAGTTAAGTCCAAGGTATATTGGGCCATTTGACGTGCTAGAGAGAGTGGGAGAAGTAGCATATCGACTTGTGCTATCACCTTCACTTGAGGTAGTACATGATATATTCCATGTATCGCAGCTCAGGCAATATGTGGCAGACAACAGTCATATTCTTGACCATTCAGAAATCACCATTGGGCCAAGCTTGACATATCAAGAGCAACCCGTAGGAATCCTTGATCATAGAGAGAAGGTATTGAAAAACCAGTCTATTCCCTTAGTCCGCGTGGCATGAAAACATGGCTCGCCAGGAGAATCTACTTGGGAACGCGAAGATGACATGCGCCAATATTTTCCGAACCTATTCATAGACCAAGGTATGAATTACCTTGTTAACTTATATCTTCTACCAATCCTTGACTTTTACTTGGCTTAGTTCTAATTTCGAGGACAAAATTTTTATAAGTTGGGTAGAATGTAAACCCCCATTCCTGAAAACCGTATTAGTTATTATTTAAATAATTACTTTATTTATTAAATATATTAATAAGAAAAAAAGAAAAACAGAAATTTCCTATTAGACCAAACCCGCAACCCGTTAATCATCCCTGCGTAAAAACTCATTTAGCAAAAACCCTGCAAAACTCTTTCATGCGTAAAAACTTAACCCGCCTAAATTCCTTTCTCTACGCACAAAACCACTTTCGCGCGTATAATAAAAGCAGCAGTGTACCCGCGTAAACTCTTTAGTTTTCTGAGCGTAAAACCAAAATCATGCGTATAACTCTCCGCCGCTTTCTATTTCCTCTGACGCGTATAAGACTACCCTGCGTATACTTCCTTCCCCGCGCGTAGTATCAGCAGCAGAAGCAAAATCCAATTTTGCTTTGCTTTGCCTTTCCACACGTGTAAGAATTTTATTCCACCACTCCTTAAAAGATCTTCTCAACCGCGCACATAAACCAATAAGAAGAAAACAACAGCAATAGTTTCTTAATCATTAAGTAAATTCTACCGCCTCCTTATTCCTATATATAATTACAACACCCAAATATTAACCCTTCTTCTTATCACACATAACATTTCTTTGGACGAACACTTTACTGGACTTTACTCGGCAAGTATACCTTGCCACAGTACTCTTATTTACATTCCAAATGATGCATGATTCTATTTTATTTATGTATTTGCATTGGACCTGTTTATGAGACCACCCCAGTATTATGGAGCATTAATTGGTTTATTGACCGTGACACAGTGGCTACACGAGTTGTGAGTCTCATATAGCTCTCGAACTACATATTAGGTTGGCCGCCTGTATGTATAAGCCGTGTGTTAGGGATGACTGCTGATAGAAACTTTGTATGCTAGAAGACCTGGCAGTTATTTAGAGGATTTATCATGTCATGGATATGGCATGCTTAGAGCATGGGGTGGGGAGAACAATAAGTAAAACATTTGGGCTCCTTTGCACTTTTTCCTGTACGCTCGGATTCTCCACCGGAGAAACGGGTGATGATGACCACTATATATTACTGGCGGCCTCTGCCGTTCAAAAGACGACATGCTTTGAGGCCTCTGATTCTCCGAGAGAGCCACGCCAATCCCATATTTTAGCCAGATAGCCCACTTGGTGGAAAGTTGTTCTCAAACTGCATTCACTTAGATGGTTAGGCGACCCGATGGATATTTATATTTCAGTACTTATGGGCATGTTATTATGTATCTTGTTATGTCCCTCTGAGGACCTGGTCCCTTTCCAGATATGGACGAGCAGGAGCTTCCACAAGAGTATGGGCCTGGACCGAATGCTACTTACGAGACTGAGGAGATCTTATCCTCAGAGTATCTGTGATTATGACTACTGTTTATAGATTTTGTTGCTACTCAGTTTAGTCGTTTTGTAGTGGATTTGTTTCCACCAGACTACAGCCTCGATACACATTTTGTTATCCAGTTATATACTAGTTTTATTCCTACTGAGTATCTGTGCTGTAGATGAGATATAGATTGTGTGTGACTTATTGTGACAGTATATTACCACTGATGGATTGAATATTCATTTACAGTCTCGATACACATTTTGTTATCCAGTTATATACTAGTTTTATTCCTACTGAGTATCTGTGCTATGGATGAGATATAGATTGTGTGTGACTTATTATGACAGTATATTACCACTGATGTATTGCATATTCATTTACAGCGTACGTATATATATGGTTTCCATATATTAGAGTTCATATACATACGGTTGGGCGTGTTACGTATTCTTAGTCCTACGTATTTTGGGACTGGGCGTGACAACTTAGCATGGCAATGTTCATTCATTAGACAATCAATACGAGTTCTCTTATTAAGCATGCAGAGTCAGGTTCTATCATTCTTCTTATGAAAACTATCTTCTAAGGACAAGCAGTATAAAACTCAGATTCATTATTAAGGCGTGCAAGAATCAGATCATGAAGTTCACTCACCCAGATCAATCGTCTTGTGCTTCGATTAGGAAACTCTTCAAGAAGGCTTCCGTTCGAGCCAACCAAGCGATATCTCTTGTACATAGTGCCAATGCGGAGTGAGGCACTACAAGGCACACTGGACTTTGCAACCCATGTCCTGCGGGTCTTCAGATGTTGAGCACTTTTCTTGTCAGAAAAGGTTGCTGCATGAGAGGCGCCAGCTCGTGTGGATGCATACTGTACGTCCCTAGTGGCAGAGAGAGAGAGAGAGACGGTGAGCGTATGCTCCGCAGTTGGATGAGTCACAACGGCCTTTGCAATCTTTGTACTGCGGGTCTTCTTAGGCTTGCCAGCCTTGGAGAAGCGCCGACCTCAGAGAGCATTTCCTCAAAGGCTTGATGGTCGAAGCGTACAACCAACATCCTCTGGGTCGAACCTAGCTTCAACGTGTCGGCCTACATCATGACCTTCTCATCAGAGGAGAATGAGGTCTCCAGTAGAGTCGCCACCTTGTTTGGCATTGAAGTGAGTTTGGAAAAACTTTCGTTTAACAACAAACCAAAAAATACAAAAAAATTCTAGACAGAAAATCTAAGTACAATATTTTTAATCTGGGTAATGTGACGATGGAGATCGAGTACTGCAGCGACTCTTACTCCGTTGACGGTCCGACGAGTGAGTGAGGGATGCTCTCTTCTTTTCTCTTTCTCTCTTGAGCTTGTGTGCACGTACGTAGCTCGCTTGGAGGTGTATAGTCTCTAAAGCAGAAAAAGCTAGCCAGCCTTTGGAACGTCTATGTTGCTCCTATTTATATCCATCATATTGAAGGGCTATAGGTGCCACCTGTACTTCTGTTTGATGGCCGCAAGGGGGCACCTTCAACAAGATGCGGTTGCAATTATAGGCACATACGATGGGCATGTTGCTACGTGTACATACTTAACAGGATTTAGTTGAGTCCATGCTGAGCTGCCATATGGACGTTTGTTGCGATTTGCTGTTGCTGAAGCTCTGGGAAGTTCTCGCCTTTTATTTGCGTGACTTGGTCAGCTTGACACGTGGCTCGCATTTAGTTGGAGAGAATTACTTCAGTCGTAACAGAAAGAGTTCGTCTCCGGGAACCCTGCTACGTTGGGCGCATGGAGTCCGGGACGCATGGGGCCAGAGACGCATGGAGTCTAAAATGCATGGGACCAGAGACGCATGTGACTCTTGGAGTCCGGAACGCATGGGGCCAAAGACGCATGGGACGCATGGAGTCTAGGATGCATGAGGTCAGAGACGTAAGGAACACATAGAGTTTGGGACACATATGACCATGGACGCATGGGACGCATTGAGCCTTTGTCGTGTTGTACACATGGTCTACACGCTTGTCAGGAGTCATTATTAGTCTGTTGAGTGCTTCTGGTCGCTTAGTGTGCTCATATTTTTTGAGGCGTTCATAAAATCCTTTCTGTCAGAAATCTGTGTCAGACATAATTTTTGTGTCAGGCCTTTATGTGACAAATATTGGGGTGTATGGATGCTGCTTTTTCTTGATCGCATGGTCATTCTGTGGCCTGATTTCTTCGAAGTCGATCTTGGGGCGCATGATTGTTGGACGCATGGATCCAAAAATATTAACTGAAAGATTAACTGATAGCTAGTGTAATTGACACAAGATATATTGTAATATTAGTTTCACATGAGAAATGAATCGATACTGTGAAAGTCACTACGCATGTTGTAGCACAGAGAATAGAAGATTGAATAACCATAACTATTGGGTGCATCAGTGCATGAGATGATGTAATAAATACTTCATATGAGAAGTGGATGTCACGCCTCGATCCTGAAGGTCCTGACAATGACCTCGCCGGGCGTGAATCATCGCGCCCCAGCGCTCCCGTGAAGCATATTGTCGTTTGCCATCGAGGTGTGATATCGTGCGAGCCTGGGTTTGCTCTCGCACAAGATAACATCGTTAAAGTTTGTGGCTATCATCGAACCGATCGAGTATGCAGCGGAGGGACAATGTTACAAACAAGGGTCCAATCAGAGTATGCGAAGCAAAGCTCTAGGCACGAGGTTCTCTGAATACAATGGCATCATTCCATACATTATGTCCCTCTATACAAAAGCAGCTCAAAAATATCTCGATACGGCTTAAGGCATCGACACCAGATTTTCGAATCCTAGGGATGAGGCACGGCTATCGCTTCCTCGGATGATCCAGCACCTGCGAACAAGCAAACTGTTGGTGAGTCAGCACTTTGGAGAAAGTAATGGTGAGTATAAAATCAACGAACAGAAGCAACATTCACTAAAACCAATACTAAATAATTATGTTATAAAATATTATATTACTAGTGATCTTTCTAGTTTTACCTAGGTTCGTTACATACACTGGAACAGAGTCATATTACTTCTTTTGGAAATATCTTTGAAAACAGAGTTCATGTTCGATATACAAGCAAGCAGACAAGCAGTTCATGTACGATAAGCAAGTTCATTTAACAACTATGGTGCACAGCGTATCTCGTGAGCCATATTCATTTCTTTAAAGACTCTAACATGCATCTAGTGGACTATCTTCTTATCATCTCTCTCTCTCTTATCAACAAATAACATCTTATCGTGTGAACGAGATAGAAGCATATACGAAAACAAGACTTCTCTATGAAAGCATTTAATACAAGAGAGCATGTTCGATAGCATGAATATCACTTATTCAGTGATTCTTATCCTTCGCCGAACGGGTATCCTTGCAACAGACATACAAGTTAGCAACATTTGCATATATAAGAATAATGTTCTATTCCCTGTCCGTCTTTGCATCAAATAGTTAGGAAAGCAAGTAGGCTGAATCCTAGCATGCGACCTAACTATATGATGGCCCATGAGTCTGCTTCCTCATGATTAGTAGCGGTGTTATAACGGCCCAGCACTGCACTAATATACTCGCTCATATACTAGCTGCTTTGACACGTGAACCAGCTATCTATTAGACATGAATACCCCCCTGATAGCGATGACTTCTTTACCTCAGGGTATTCTCTCTGATCCCCCTAGGGCGAACGGTCCCCAATGCCCCAGGAACTGGTCGTGGGATTATCCTTGAACACAAGTTGTCTAAAGACCAATGCATGAATACAACTCTATCAGATAAACTATATATAGATGCAACAGTTCAATAAACAAGCATATAATCAATCCCCTCTTCTCTGTGCGGACATGTTGCCATCTCTATCTCACTGCGGACTGGCCGCCATCTCTCTGATACCGTTCAAGCATTTCAAACAGTTCTATCTTTCAAGCATCAATGACAAGCAAAACATGGTACTTTTTTTATCTCGTTTAGCTAAGTATGCAATTCTACTCTTGTTTAGCATACGATGGAAACATATGAACATTCTTTTACTCTTGTTTATTAACATGGCAGCGGTTCGTTCGATAGCGGTGTCCATGTAACTAAGCATGCAACATTCTAATTTTTAACTTAGTATGGCAATGGTTCTATCTCTTTTAGACAAGCATACAAGTTCTCTAGTTAAGCATGCAGGTTCTCATTCTATCATTCTCATGCGATCGTTAACTTATTAAGCAAACAAGCATTACAAAAACTCATATTCATTATTAAGACGTGCAAGAATCAGAGAATGACGTTATGCCCACTCACCTAGATCAGTCATCTTCTGGTTCAACAAGGAGCTCTTCAAGAAGGTTTTCTTTTTTAGTCAGCAAACCGATATCTCTTGTACATAGTGCCAACGCGAAGCGGGCCACTACAGTGGGTAGTCGTGATGCGATACCACGAAATCTTCGAAGTATGGTTTGGTATCACGGGCTATGCAGTTAAAAACAGTTTTTTCATGATAACGGTCCAGTGGAGTTATTGATATATCACCGATATATCGATTTTATAACGGTAAATATCGATTTACATTTTTAATATAATTTTTATATATTTGCACATCTATTCATCAACTCTATTTGTAGATTTGCAGATCTATTCATCAGAAAAAAAAATACAGCAGAAGAAAAAGAATAAGAAGAAGAAGAAAGAAAGCGCAGTCTGTAGAAGAAGAACAGGAAGAGGAAGAAGAAAAAAAGAAGCAGAAGAAGAAGAGGAAGTAGAAGAAAAAAAAAGCAGAAGAAGAAGAAGAAGAAGAAGAAGAGGACGAAGAAGAACAAAAAAGAAGAAGCAGTAGAAGTCAGAAGAAGAAGAGGACGAAGAACAAGAAGAACAAGAAAAAAAAAGAACCAGAAGAAGAAGAAGAGGACGAAGAAGAACAAGAAAAAAAAATGAAGCAACAGAAGAAGAAGAGGACGAAGAAGAACAAGAAAAAAAAAAGAACCAGCAGAAGAAGAAGAGGACGAAGAAGAACAAGAAGAAAAAAAATGAAGCAGCAGAAGAAGAATTGGACGAAGAAGAACAAGAAGAAAAAAAAACCAGAAAAAGAAGAGGACGAAGAAGAACAAGAACAAGAACAAGAACAAGAAGAAGAAATAAATTGCAAAGAAAGAAGAAGAAGAAGAAATTTACCAATTAGATTTTTTTTCCTTTCCCTCTTCTCCTGTGCTCAGCCGCAATTTTTTTCCCTTCTTTCTCTCTCATCTGCGACCTCTTCACCTGTTAAAAAAAAAATTTACTGTGAGAAATCGGTTTTTATCAAAACCGATATATTAACAAATATCGGTAATATCGGCCGATTTTATCGGTTCTGATATTTAACCTTTTTTTGCAAAAAAAAAAATCAGTCCATCACCGATATCGTTATATATCGGTGATATAACCGATATATAACGGTTTTTAACTGCATAGATCACGGGACCACATGATGGTTGGTATGTTGGGACTTGTAGGTCGCCAACCAGAATATTAAATGAGTATGTTGAAAGCGTGATAATGGTCGATTATGTGAATGCTTTATTTATGTTTTCTATATCATGCATGTGTTTATAGTTCAACTGTTCACGCATTTGCATAATCATAGACAACTCGTGTACAAGGTGGTAAATTTCATTGAACGGTACCTCGGGGCACCGGTGATTGCTTCGACCTAGGGGAATTTTTTTGGACGTGCTTATACATACGAGGTTTTGCGAGATCTTAATTGAGACTAGCTACATGCTCTAAAGAGATGTATCACAATACTATGTAAAAGTCCTACATGGTGCAAAATCACCAGTGACCCATATAGACATGATGTATGCTAATGATTGTCTTATGCAGGGGTGTTAAGTATTAGATCCTCTATTTTATGTAGGAACGGTGCATTGGTTATGGGTAAAATTTATGTTTAAAGTGATATAACATATTTTATTATTTTTATTTTATCATATGAATTGTTAATTGACCCTAGTCTTTAATAGAAAGATCATCATAAAAATATTGCTCACATGACTAGAAGTGTTTGTTTAGGTGAGTGAGCTAGTTCTGCTCACAGTACGTGATATGTACTGACCACGTCTCTGTGGGCTTACTTAGGTACTAAGACGCGGAGAGTGACGAGCACTTGTGAAGCATCAAAGATTTGTTGAACGTGCAGAAGCTCTTCTCTTAAAGATTTTGTCTTATGTTATAAAAGACATACTGTATGGAACATTTGTAATTTTTTGTACCAGTGAACTGTAAGCCAAGTCGGATAGTTCAATGTAAGCCATATATTACCAGTTTCAGTTGTGTCTTAAAAAGCTTTGGAAATCTGCTGTAAGTCTTGTTTCCACTGCCATTATCAATAAAAAGAGATTCTTTTCATGTGTCTTGTTGTGACTTCAATTAGTCTGCTTAGTTCCGCTGTAATGTCGATATTTTCTGTGATACACCATTTAGTTGTCTATCTTCATCGGCATCACGTCTAGTGGCTACTTTTAGGTTCTTCAGAACAGGGGCATGAGAGAGACGATAAGGAATGTGAGATGGTTCCTTTGTGAATGTGACCTTATTGGAAATGCTATGTGAAATACGAGGTTTTGTGGGATCTTAATTACTATATAAATGCTATGTGAAGGAGACCTTATTGGAAATGTTCATATCCGTATTAGTAACCGTATCGAAAATGTTCATATCTGTATCGAAAAAGTATAATAATGAAAATTATAACTCCAAAATGAGCTATTTAGGACTGCCAAAATTTTGGCAGTCATAATAATAGTTAGGACAACCAAATTTCGTTGTCCCAAACAAGTCTTTTTTTTTTTTAACTTCGAAACTCCATTAATAGAGTTGGAAACTTCAGAAATAGTCCAAAATGGGACTATGTAGTAAGAAACTATACAAAAACAAGGATTAAGATATAGAAATTTGGAAACAAAGAGGAATACAATTTTATTTTTATACATTTTATACTTTAGTTTGTGTTGTCTCCTAACAATTTTTCAAGGACATTTTAGTAATTAATTTTTTTAACATTTGTGTCGCCCCTAGTAAATTGTACATGCCCTTATCATTGGCCTTAATTAGAGATATGGTATAATTATATAAATTAAGAAATAATAAGCATAAGTTAGCCTAAGCTCAACATAACATGTATAAATATATGTATAGATCGGTATGTAGATAATGGAATTGAATAATTATAATAGATTGATATATAGATAATGTTAATTGAACAATTATGCTAGGTAATTATCTAGATGATGTTAAGTGAATAATTGTGCATAAATAAATATTTATAAAGACAATTTGAATTATTGAGTAAAATAACTATATTAAACTATATCTATATCAAATAGTGTAAATGGATTTCATGGATAATTTAAGAATTGGATCCGACTTTCGAATTCTGGTCCTCAGCGTAGAACTGGACTATTTAGCAGGCAATTATACCTTGTCCTATATGTACACTAATTTCATGCATACTTGTTTTCTGTTGTTTCTATTTATACATGTCACCTGCTTGTTATATTTCGGCTATTTGCTGTGACATGTTTCTTATATCCGTTTTACGGTGCACGTCCATTATTTGTTCTTATATATTTGTTTGTCACATATCGTTTGTTCTGCGCTATAGCTTGTTGGCTCTAGATTTCAATACTACTCGAATGTGAGTTAAGTTGACCCTTATAGTTCTTAGACGAGTATATTGTGATTAGGCGTTGGCTACGTGGCCACTCTCGATCATTAGTCCCTACTGAGCTGCAATAGAGACTGTTAGCTCCCACTAGGTTGTGACTATTGCAGCTCAGTAGGGACTAATTAGCTCCACTGGTCTACTTTCTATAGGACTGTTAGCTCCCACTAGGTTGTGGTTATTCCGATTTATTAATAGATTTATTAATAGTCACATATGATGTCGTTATTCTTCTTGACATATCACTATCATAAATTTAGCTATTTTCTTGTTCTTCTTTTATGTCTCCATCTTGGATGTTATATTCATTGCATATCGACATGTATATTATGTATCTTGCTACAAGCCTTTTAAGGACTTGCAACCTTTCTTCCAGATTTAGGCGACCAAAATTATCCGCAGATCTACAAACCAGGACCTCACGCCGACACAGCTCCCACAGTCGATTCCGATAACCTTTCATTCGAGTTTCAGTGAGCATGGACTTGTTTACTTTATTTCCTATTCTACTAGTAGTGAATTTTTCTCCACCAGACTACTTATATTCTTAATGTTATTGTTGATATGGTATGTTGGGTGTCATATTTAAGTATAGTATAAGCACATGGGAATATCCTGAGGACATATTTGGGATACAAGAATATGTCACAGGATATTCCATTATGAGATTATTGTCATAATGATTGAGATCATTGTATTAATGACTGTAAGGCTATATAATGCCAATGAGACAATCAATAAAATAATCAACTAATTTCAACATGGTATCAGAGCCAGGTTTCCACAAACCCTAGCCGTCACCAAGCTTCCACAAACCCACAGGAGGATTTCCTAGATCTCCTCCACCGAACTCTTCCACGCCCCCCCACCCCTTCATCCCCCACACCCCTTCGCAGACCGCCCTTCGCTGTTGCTGCCCCGTCCCGCGACTGCTGCGGCTACTACTGCTGCTGCGGCTGCTGCGGCTGCGACGGCGGCTGTGACATATGTGCTGCCGCCTCCTCTGCACCAGCACGGGACAACGCCTAATAGGGATGCCTAGATCTGAAAAAAGGGGGGACATGTTCGGATCTAGGAGTGGACGACGAGGACGAGCGTGAGTCGTGAAGCGGACGTGACGTGATTGGATAGACGACGCATCGATGGAGGAGATCATCAAGAAGCTAGATTCTGCAGAGGTAGCGACGTTGATGAAGTTGTTGACGGTGTCGGCTGGTGAGAATACGACACGAACGTCGCCGGAGTTGAAGCTTTCCTCCATCGATCTAAAATTAGATGGACCAGCCACCTATCTGATCAGTTGGTCACGGCGGGTGAGAAGAACCCTCGCAGGAAAAAACATGGAGGGGTTCCTGACGGGCGAGACGACAGAGCCGGACGAGGGCTCGACAGGACGCGATGAGTGGAAGTCCACTCATATGGTGATCTACATCTGGCTTCTCAACTCCTTAGTCCAGTCTATTGCCGCCATAGTAGACGGTATTGAGATGGTGAAAGATGTGTGGGAGAAGTTGAGAAGGACCTATGATGGTGTGGGGAACAACTTACGGGTCTTCCAGATAAAGGGGGAGATTGATGACACCGTACAGGGAGAGAAGACGGTGCAAGAGTATGCCACGGAGTTGGAGCGTCTGTGGTTGGATTATGATCACTCCTCAGATCGGACGAGCTGCGGGAACCCTAAGTGTAAGGAGAGACAGGTGTGTTTGCAGGAGAGGACGATGAAGTTCCTCAAAGGGCTGACTGCAGCTTTCGCACAGAGGACGGCCCTACTTCTAGCCCAACCAAAGATCCCTAGCCTTGAGGAGGCTATATCAGCCATGATCCAGGAGGAGACACGCATCAGGCTGCAAGCCGGGACAGATGGTCCCCCTGAAGCAAAGTCAGAACTAGCGATCACCAGCTCAGGTAACACAGGATCTAAGGGAGAGCCCTGACAGCATAACCGACAGTGCTACAACTGTGGGGAGATGGGTCATCATCGGTATGCTTGTACCAAACCACCTAGGGAGGGAGATTCAGGTGGTGGACGAGGACCGTTCGGCGGACGAGGATATAATGGAGGACGTGGTCGTGGTCGAGGGGGTAGATGAGGCGGCCGAGGAGGTTATCGGGCGAACCTCCTGATATCAGAAGGGATCGGAGAAGCTGATGGCACCTTTACTGTGGAGGACCAGGCACTGGGAGACATGAGGAGTAGAACAGAGGAGGCGTCCACCTCATTCTTTGTTAGGGGCAACGCTGCCATGTATGTCCATCCATCAGAAGGTACTGACGAATCACTTGCCCTTGCGTCTATCTCTTCCCTTAAATCATCAGACTGGATTATCGACTCGGGAGCATCTCGGCATGTGACGGGAAATGCTAGTGAGTTTTCTTCCTACACTCGCCAAGCATCAGCAGACAACATTCAGACAGCTGATGGCACTTTCCAGCCAGTGGTCGGTAAGGGTACTGTTAATTGTATATGTTCAGTAAGATTATCCAATATTTTACATGCTCCATCCTTTCCAGTCAGTCTCTTGTCCATTAGTTCTATAATCCTCCAACTTAAATGTATTGTTTCTTTTGATATTCCTAAGGTGACCTTCCAGGAGAAAGGGACAGTACGAAGACTTGGGACTGGCACTTGGCATGAGGGACTGTGGTACCTAGATCGAGAAGGACTGGACTCAGTATTGGTATCTATGGCAGAAAAGGCTGGCATGAAAGGACTGCAGCAGAGGACTGAGAATATCTTGATACTCCATCATCGGAGGATGGGACATTCTTCCTTTGATACTCTAAGTAAGTTGTATCCAGAGATTTATGCAAAAACAAATAAAGAGAAAATAGTATGTGATGCGTGCGAGTTAGGAAAACTTACTAGGAGCTCATATGTTGGCACGGGTCATAGGAGCACTTTTGCTTTTGAGGTAGTACATTCTGATGTCTGGGGTCCATGTGCTACTAACACTATGAATGGTTATAAGTACTTTGTTTCTTTCATTGAGTGTGCCTCTCGTGTTACCTGGTTATATTTGATGAAAAATAAGAATGATGTACCTGCTTGTTTTCGGGATTTCCATAAGCATGTCCAGACTCAGTACAAAGCAGTTGTGAAGGTACTGAGGTCTGACAATGGAACGGAGTATACCAATAGGACGCTTGCAGAATACTTGTCAGCACACGGAATACAGCATCAGACCATCTGTGCATACACACCAGCACAAAATGGAGTTGCAGAAAGGAAAAACAGACACCTTCTGGAGGTCGCAAGAAGTATGATGATCGACATGAATGTCCCACAGAGTCTGTGGGGGCATGCAGTGTTGATAGCAGCTCAACTCATCAACAAGATGCCCTCGAAGGTCCTCGGATGGAAGTTTCCATGTGAGGTATTGCAAGGCAATAATAGTTGGATACTCCCACTGAAGGTGTTTGGTTGTGTGTATTTTGTGAAGGACAACGGGCCATCAGTTGGGAAACTTGACCCTAGAGCGGTCAAATGCATCTTCGTAGGCTACTCGACGACCCAGAAGGGGTATGTGTGCTGGAGTCCAGTAGAGAAGAAGAAGTTTGTCATTATGGATGTCCACTTTCGGGAGCATGAGCCATACTACCTCCGGGACGAAACTTCACACAACACGCCTAATACTGCCAGTATTAGGCGAGAGGGGGAGATGGAGAACTTGGTGGTAACCAATTTAGAAGTTTGGCATGGAGGCACGGAGAAGGGACAAGAAGGTGAAGGGGTTAGGCCTACGGCTCAGGGAGAGTTACTTACCTACAGCAGGAGAGAGAAGCAAACTGCAGGACCAGTACCGACAGTGCCAGTGCCAAGTCCCTCGCCTGCGTTCGTCCCAACTCCTGAGGCACCGACACCAACCCCCCTTCAGGTGATACCCCCTCCTTCACAAGATATCATTCCTCCTACTTCTACTCCCACACCACTATCTGTACGGAGGACTACTCGCAGCAATGCAGAAAATCCTCCAAACAGATATGGTTGGGATATTGCTCAGTTTGTTTCTTATGACCATATCCCTTCTTCTCATGGAGCATTTATAACATCTTTGGATAGTATTACTGTACCTGACAATTGGCAGGTTGCCAAGAACGATCCAAAGTGGAAAGCGGCAATGCACGAGGAGTTGGGAGCTCTGGAGAAGAACCACACTTGGGAGCTTGTGAGACTGCCAGAGGAGAAGAGAGCAGTTGGATGCAAGTGGGTCTTTACCGTGAAGCAAAACCCAGATGGACAGGTTGAGCGCTACAAAGCTCGACTAGTAGCCAAAGGATACAGTCAGGCGTACGGCATCGACTATGACGAGACCTTTGCACCAGTTGCAAAGATGAGCACTGTCAGGACTCTGATTTCTCTGACAGCGAATGGTGGATGAAAGCTACACCAACTGGATGTGAAGAATGCGTTTCTTCATGGAGATCTAGTGGAGGAGGTGTACATGGAGATACCACCAGAATTTGGCACCAATCAGACAGTGGGCAAGGTCTGCAGGTTGAAGAAGTCCCTCTATGGACTGAAGCAGTCTCCTCGAGCGTGGTTTGACAGATTCAGAAGGGCGATGATAGGGATGGGATATTAGCAGATCAATGCTGATCATACTGTATTCTTCCGTCAGAGTGGAGGCCACATCACCATGCTTGCGATGTATGTGGACGATATGATTATCACAGGAGATGATGAGCAGGAGATCGCCCAACTCAAAGGAAAGATTGGCAAAGAATTCGAGGTGAAGGATCTCGGCCTTCTTCGGTACTTCCTTGGGATTGAGATTGCTCGAGAAGCAGAGGGGATTGTTCTCTCTCAAAGGAAGTATGCCCTGGACCTTCTCACAGAAACTGGGATGTTGGGGTGCAAACCTGCAGCGACACCAATAGATCAGAGATTCAAGATTGATGTTGAGGCTGGAGAACCAGTTGATCGGGACAGATACCAGAGACTGGTTGGCAAGTTGATCTATTTGAGCCACACACGTCCTGATATCTGCTTTGCAGTAAGTGTGGTGAGCCGCTACATGCATGACCTACGGAAGGGTCATATGGATGCAGTGTACCAGATTCTGAGGTACTTGAAAGGTGCTCCCGGGAAGGGACTAATATTCAGGAAAAATAATCACGTGAGCATCGAGGGCTACTGTGATTCTGACTGGGCTAGTTGTGCTGATGATAGGAGGTCTACCTCGGGATATTGCATATTTGTAGGAGGTAACTTGGTCTCTTGGAGGAGTAAGAAGCAGTCTGTGGTGGCCAGATCGACAGCTGAAGCAGAATACAGAGCTATGGCCTTGGGAGTTGCAGAGCTGCTATGGTTGAATAATATGCTGGTGGAGCTGAAACTGGATCAATGAGCCAAGATGAAGCTGTGGTGTGACAATCAGTCAGCTATTAGTATCGCCAACAATCCAGTACAGCATGACAGGACCAAACACATCGAGATTGATAGATTCTTGGATAGTGGATTACTGGAGCTTGGCCATGTTCCAACCAGGGATCAAGTAGCAGATGGACTAACCAAGGGACTCGCCTCAGTGAGCATGATTAGAGGATGTGACAAGATGGGCTTAGTAAATATCTTTCACCCATCTTGAGGGGGAGTGTTGATATGGTATGTTGGGTGTCATATTTAAGTATAGTATAAGCACATGGGAATATCCTGAGGACATATTTGGGATGCCAGAATATGTCACAGGATATTCCATTATGAGATTATTGTCATAATGATTGAGATCATTGTATTAATGACTGACTGTAAGGCTATATAATGCCAATGAGACAATCAATAAAATAATCAACTAATTTCAACAATTATTGACAATTAATACTCTTGACACTTAGTATTTATTTTATTGGTTAATTATTCCTTTATTTAGAGATTGCCTTTATATTGTTATAGTTCTCGGATTAGAGTTTTCCATAGACATCATAAGTACGGGTTGTGAGAAATTCACAGATTGGATTATGTATTAGCTGGCCTTGTCAGGTGTTA
Organism: Iris macrosiphon; assembly: GCA_036927795.1. Taxonomy (NCBI): domain Eukaryota; kingdom Viridiplantae; phylum Streptophyta; class Magnoliopsida; order Asparagales; family Iridaceae; genus Iris; species Iris macrosiphon. The sequence goes on from JAYESA010000004.1 coordinate 211,117,813, forward strand.
GTCTTATGAAATTTGGGAGTGGAACGCAATACATACCATAATTATCAGAGATTTTCAAAGTAGGTCACAAAAAATTAGGATATATATATATATATATATATATATATATATATATTTTGAGGGATCTATTTCTTTGATTTTTTGTATCTCAATGTTATCAATCGTTGGATCTTATTTAAGTCATCTAACCTTTACCATTGATTTCAATGATTCAAATCAACGGTTAAGATTAGATGATTTAAACAAGATCCAACGGTTCAAATCAATGGTAAAGGTTAGATGACTTAAATAAGATCCAACGGTTGATAATATGAAAATGCATAATAAGAGGTGTGGATCTCTCTCTCTCTCTCTCTCTCTCTCTCTCTCAATATATATATATATATATATATATATATATATATATAAGGCGCAATCAGAATTCCTGCCCTTAAACATTCCCACATATTCCCCATAGTCGTTGGATTGTCTACAGTTGAGATTTAGATCAAAATCCCGCGAGGCATAACAGGTCTACTAAAAGATAGGCATAACACTGGCAAAATTTGTCAATTTGTCATTGGAGCTGCCTATTTTTCCTGCATCACATACTAGAGAATCCAACCATTTTTTTTAGCAAATTCAGAAACATCTAGCTATGAATACTAACATAAAATAAGGATTATTTACGTTAACTACCTCCATGTTTTATATTTATTACACGGAATACCCCTACTTTGAAACTAATTATATGAGGTACCCCTCTGTTTTATATTTTTTATAGAAAGGTACAACACTAACTATTCCTATTTTTTTTTTTTCTAAAGAAGAGGGGTACTTCGTGTAATTAGTTTCAAAGTAGGGGTACTCGTGTAATAAACATAAAACATGGAATAGTTAACGTAAATAACTCTAAAAACAATGAATTACGCGGATCATTAGCATTGAGTTGAGATATAAGCACAAAACACTTATGCTCATACGCCTCTAATTTCCAGGAACAATATTACAATAAGAACCTAACAAAAAGGCAGTCGCAAAATTGGAATTACACATTTATCCTTTCTAAACACGGAAGTTCAAATCTACACAGTATTTTGATTATTCATGTTACCATGTAGCCTAAACTTTACTCATCTTCCCATGATCATTTATTTGCTGCTCATTACTGAAACTTATGATACTACTATGGACAGCTAAATGTAGCTAATCTAAATCTCAGTCCAGTTGGCTTGCAATTAATCATCGATGTTTTGGCCAAGTTATCAATAAAAAAATTAAGCAAAAAATGAAAACAAATGAGAAAAGAAAAGAAAAGAAGAGCAGCTCACTCCTAGCATCGTCTCCAAGAGAAACTTAACTAGTGACGCTTCACTTCGCGGAATATATTTGACACATTTGGTGATAATCTTGGGAGGAATTTGAACAGCTGCCAAATACAAATGCAGATTATGCAAAATAGTGTTAGTATATTAGTTGCAATAGATATTATATGATATTGATCATGATATAAGCTATATCTATTGAAGAGAACTAAGGATATTTCGATTAATTTAAACCACCATAGTGAGTAGGTAGCCTCTTTGTCACTCCAGATATAGCAAGGATTTTCAAGTAGGACGAGGACAATTAGAGTTGGGAAAGAGCATATCATCTGAGTTGGGAAAGAGCATATCATCTTAACGGCACCCTATTTATTAGGCATAGCTCTAGACAGCGCGGACCTCTAGTGCATGGAATGAAGCATATGAACTAGCTAATCTCGTAGATACTTGAGCTTTATGTTGGTACGGCAGATTATAAGAAAAGACATCATCAACTCAACACAAGTTTCCACTTTGACAAAATAGGCATGCTCTGTTATTTGGTGGTATGTACACCAAAAACACGTCATGAATGTCTATTTTAACACGTTCATATGCATTTGGGAGGTGGAGGTAAATGCTTATGAATTGCTATATGATTGATATGCTGTGTGAGCTATGGAGATTGGATGGATGGATCTAACATTTTGGAAAACCTAGCCTGTCATTCTCATTTTCAATCTTGTGAATGAGCGCAACTTACAATATCGGAAGCTTGCCTTACTTTTTACTCCGATCAAGAAGCTCACTATCCTGTATTTTTAGTTTACCTTGGCCCTACGCCTATCATATACTATTTTGTAGGCATAAGTACAGGCGGATACTAATTTGATTAAACAGAAAGTGTAATGTACTTTCAAGAGGCATGAAAAGTTTATGAGACCTACCCATAGCTTCACACAAGCATCGATAATAACTGGAACAAAGCAGATAAAAATGGTTATTGCAGCTGGATCAACTTCAAGCCCATAATGCTCAAGAATTATTTCTACTAAAGCCTGCCAACCAGATTCAGAATGATACCTGCAGTTTCAAACTTATTAATTACAATTTTTTTTAATTTGTAAAAATCAGAAGATGATGCATTAAAGTACTAAAAACATTATGAACAAAGAAGCAAATAGATAGTATAGAATGCGGTAAATAGACTGGAATACTTGACAATTACTGTATTGATTATTGGGAACTTAAGCCATGAATTGACTGGAAATATTAAGAGAATAATATGACATTCAGCTTCTTAAGTTGCTTATGAAAAAAGAAGAAAGAACTCGATTTCTCAACTCATTACATTACCTAACATTTTTCTTACCATACTCTGCCCCATAAAAAAAGGCTCTCATCTCTTGTAACTGTAAGTTGTAACTACTTAGAAATAACTACAAGTGACTTGTCTGCGGCCGTGGATATAGAAGAGCATTCGAACCACGTTAAATCTTGTGTTCATGTGTGCTTCGTTCTTAACAAGTTGGTGTCACGGAATTGTCCCACAATAAGGCTGGATAACAGTTTGAAACTAAAAGAAATTCAAATATATATTTTTGACTAGGGAGAATAAGCAAGCAAATCCTTTTTCCAAAACTTTTATAAGGATATAACAGCAGAAACCTTAATAGGATTGCCATTCAGATTGAATTTGATTGTGGTGACATATATATATATATATATATATATATATATATATATATATATATATATATATAAGAGGCCCATGTCCGAGCCTGCCATCAAATTCATAGGGACATGAATCCAAACTCTGCCCAAATCCTAACTCCTTAATAGATGATCATGCATAATCCTATGGAGATTATGATAAGAGATTCACAGAAGATTTCAAATCTATCCCACCGACTCTTTAAACCCTAACTTGATAAGCAAGTAATCTAGGGTTATCAACTGAAACTATACATAGTCCGAGAATCAATGTTCCAAAAATCGCTAGGTGGACTCGGTGCGCCGGAGGTCCGCCTAGCACCTAGGCCGCCTAGGCGGCTGCACGGACACGCGCGTGCGCGCACACACACACACAAATATATATATATATATATATATATAAATATATATATATATATATATATATATATATTTGAAAATTTGAATTTTCAGTTTTGAATTTTTGAATTTTTTTTTTGAAATCTGAATTTTTTTTGAATATTTTTTGAAATTTCAAATATGATATTTCAAATTTCTGAAATTTGAAAATTTTGAATTTTTTTTATTTTCCGCCTTGGCCGAACATGGGCCGACTTGGTCGATCATGTCCACCTAGGAGCTGAACAGGTCCGCCTAGGTCCGAACATGCGTATAGGAGGATCGAATTAGAGGTTTCTAGTGCGGCGGACGGCCGCCTAGCCCGATTTTTAGAACACTGCCGAGAATCATCAAGGTGCACTCTCTTTCTACCATAAAATCTATATGAACTATATATAGTTAGTTGGAGCGGCACAGATGGATTACCCCGCGCTCTCATATGTATTCGTCTACACAAGCGAAGGAGAAAAAGCAACTAGAGAAGAAGGAATCTATTAATCCAATCCAGAATTTAGTCCGAGATTCCTGGTGGTGGTAAAAGTAAAACATTATCAGATTGGCATCAAACATATTGCCAAACTTTTACGATGACAAAAGTTAAAGTTCTTGTCCTCTACCAGAAAGATACATAACTGTACTTTCAGTAGCAGGATTCCCCTGCAACACCTCAACGCTTCCGCCATAACCGTAGCCACCAATGGATCGGCTGGCCAAGGAAAAACCAGTTCACAAGCCTTGGCCCTGCAATGATGTGATGACCACTTCAGATCTCTCTCTCTCTCTATCCCTATGGCCATCGCATTAGGTGTGACACCACTAGGGATAAACCTCATCAATTCTCACTCGCTGCATGTGTAACGACCCGTTCCGCATCAATGCGGATAGCGATTCAAACGACACAAGTGTGTAGACCCGACCCGCTTTGCTCAGCGAGAAGACTTGCTTGAGGCAAAGGAATTCAGACTTGGCCCTTCGGAAGTTCAGACTTAGAGTTTCAGAGGCTCGCTCAGAGTATCGATCGACCGAGGCGAATCATCGCTAAGGTGGGTAGCTACGATGAACTTGTCTTTGCTTAGCCAGCACACTTAAAATATGGTTGATATATGCTAGTCGCTAGACGATTCACCGTCTTGCATGCTAATAAAGAAAGAACCCATCTAGCTAAGGGAATAATCCCATCTGATATGTCTTGCATAGAACATGGAAGTAATTCGGTTGAACGAAACGATAAGCTCGCTTTACAGTTCTTATATAAAATTTGCCTCGTAGAATTTCCTTGTTCATTATATGTTCTTTCAAGTATATTGTTAATATGCCTTGATATGCTCGTCTCGTAGATATTGCCTCGATGTTGAAGCACAACACAAATCTTGGTTCACTCACCTGGGGCAGGAAGACTATCAAAATAGTCATTCTAAGCCAAACAAATGAAACATTGAAAGTCTTCGGGACCGTTAGGTCGCCAAGGCTACTCCCCAAACGGGAGCAGCAATAAGTAGGAAACCGTAAAGCATAAAGAGTGCTTGGAGATAGAAACACACCAGATATTGAGATCTTTAAAGAGAGTAAAAATGCAGAATCACTGTGTCAAGTAGCTATGTTCATTCAAGGTCTTAAGATGTTGCATATAACAAACAGTTTAGTGTTGATCGTCAATGGCCATGGACAACCTGTGCACGGGATTCAGGTTCCTGCGGACGGTACGCCGGTCGCGCCGGGGCCGATCCGAGCCGGTCAGGAACATTTCAGATAGTCGTTGCTTCCGACGGGAAGACGTGTAGCGAGGCTCGCTACCTGCATTGCATTCCATTCCCGTGCCGAGACTATATCTTGTTCATGGTGGCTCGTCAGGTCATAAGACCAAGTTTGTCTTAGATTATGTATACGCGGCGGCAACCCGCATATGGGCTCGTTAGGAACTTGTAGCAAGTAATGGATATGAAGTAACTGATGGCTTGAAACACATTTTGAGTAGTCTGAGTCGAATATGCCTATAAGAGTCGAATATGCCTATACAAGTATAACATGCAGCTGTAAAATGAGTATAAGGCATCTGAGTAATCTACCCAACCTGAGTCACAAAATGATAAGAGTATTATAAACTGTGTATATCGTGCATTTGGTCTTGAATTACGCTCGTAGTATGCAATTGCTTGTTATGCGATCTTGGGATTTCCATATGTCTATATTCATGCTGGATTTAACTTGATTTTTATGCTTGGGCAGGGAAGGACAAATGGTAAGTTGGTAAGTATCGCCGTGTTTCTTGTATATCGCACGGCGCACTGCCACACGAGATAGGCTGGTATCTTATGCATGAAATTGATCCTAAGGCAAGGATAGCAAGATCACTTAATAGTTGGTGCACGGAACTAATATAACGTGTTGGATTTGTCGAGCGAGCGAGAAGCTTTCCCACCAGTGCATTCATGTACTGATAACCCACCAGATTGCTTGCAGGGTGCGGGAGAATCTCGTTCGGTGCGGATGCCTCCTTCGTGCGTGCTAAGGCGTGGAGTTCACTCCGGAGCCTTGGAGCGTTGCGTCCGGAACTGAAGCACATATACAGGACATAATGTTGGAACATCACCTATGTATCATCCCAAGTTGTAAGCCGTTTGGCACGTTCTTTAAAGTTTGAGAGAGAGAGCTTGAGCGACTTGTAATCTCGGCCAAGCGCCGCTTGTAACCTTATTCATTATCAATAAAGAGCTGTTTGCATTCGTACTTGTGTTTATTCTATGCTTCCGCTATATCGACCTGGTGAACTTGTTATCAACGACCGTTTCAGATATTTGCCTTACGCGGGCGCAACTCTAGGCTCTCGCGCGGCATCACGTCCCGATGGAATATGATCGACCCACGGGAGGGCTGGCGCGGTGATTCGTACCTAGCGGGGACGGCCGATTCCAGCTGGAGATCGGGACGTGACATATTGGTATCTGAGCATGGTTTTACGTCCTTGAACTTCTTATCGATTCTCTCAGTTTTGAAAACTCGTTTGTGGGTTACATTACAGACGCTCTATCTCAAAGTTCCAACGGGATGTTCCATACAATAAGTCTAAATATTTTCAAGTGCATATGAATGATAAGACTGTTAGTACAAAAATGTGAAGTGAATGTGAAAGATATGATCGCTCATACGGGATTATAAAGTGGTGGCCTTTGTGCCAACCTGAGTCAGATCTTATAAATGAACTTATGTTAGAATCAGCTAGATCCTTGTAAAACCCGAATGCCTATGATAGATCACCCATGTAAAACCCGAATGCCTATGATAGATCACCCAGCGGGTCAGTGCAGAAGATAGAGTATCGTTCGGACAGTTACCTATAAACACAGTCTTTCGGCTAAGTTGTGTTGAGTATCGCATGATAAGACCCTTGGGTGCGAGTAAGTTTGAGAACGAGACAGAGATATCGTTCAGGAAAAGATAAATCAGACTTAGAACGGTTATCGATAGAAATGTTAATGAACCATCGCTAGGCGAATAATGAAAAAATCGTGTTTGGATTTTTGAGATATAGTGGGACGGTTATTCGTGACGATAAGTTACGATTCAAACCACAGTTCATATGAACATAGACTATCGACAGAGGTACATATAAGACTAGATCGTTAAGACAACGAATAAGGTCCGTGCCAAAGTTCTGAGGAACGAATTGGACATTCGGTGAATGATGTGAACACGATTTAGGAGTTAATAGAATGACTCAATTTCTGAGTGGTGTATGCGAGAGTCTCTTGACCGAATAAGAGAATTGTGGATAGAATGAGTTATATGGATGCATGGAGTATAAGATCGAATCCTGAGTGGTGTATCAGTCGGCTTAGAAATGTTCAAACGAATCATGGGTTTTGGAGTATTAAGCGAGTCTATCAGAAAATAACGAGACTGTGTAAAGCCTTATTTGCCTGGAAGGTCTAGCATTGAGATGGTTCAGCAAACTACCGCTGGGGTCAATAACCTCCTTGGGAATGCTGACAAGAGCTTTCACGAACAACTATGTTGGAAGTAAAAAGAGGCAACTCACAACGAGTAGCATGTTAATCAAGCAGGGAGAAACGAAATACTATAGAAGTTTGTTACAAGATTCTCTCCCATAAAAGCGAGAACGATGTTCAAATCAAATGAAATCCCAACCCTTGAGCTCGGCAAAGCCCTACGGAAGGGTACACCAATCTACGTTGAGTTCCATGAGAAGCTTCCCAAAACTTATGACGCTCTCCAATAACTCCTTAACTTACATATCGCTTCCGAAGAAAGGAAAATGTCAAACGAAGCCACCCACATAGTGACTACCGAGCCGAGCAAAAAGAAAGGCAAAGAAAGAAAAGAATAAAAACAGTTCTCAGCAACTCAGCCAACACTCAAAAGGGATCCTCAGCAACTCGGCCAACACTCAAAAGGGATCATTCGTTTAAAGGTTGGATAGACCTCAATACCACGCCCTCGAATATCCTCTACCGCATCGACGAAGACCTTTAAACAATGTCGTCAAAGCCTCTGAGCAAGCGCGGAGAAGACCGAAGAAATAACTCTCGAGAATACTGTAAATACCATCAAGATGGAGGTCACTAGACCGATGATTGCCTCGACCTCATAAGAGAAATAGAGGGGCAAATCAATCAAGGAAAACTAATAACTTCTCTGCAACGCCGAACGTCGAGGAGAGAGGACGCAAACGATCTCCCCTAACATATGAGGAAATAAAGACGACCGTCGAGGAACTCGATAGAATAACTAGCGTCTCCGACAAAATGAAGAAGATAAGGCCAGGAGGTCCCCGGCCCAAACAACCACCACCAATGTTGTGGAAGAAACATGGACCGAGGAAATAGAAGTTTTGGCGGTCATCAATGTGGTCATCTATTGCAAATTTATAAGACAACCATACGAATAGGAGAGACGACCACGCTGGCTATCTTGCTAAAGGCCTTCTCATTCCACAGGTAAAGGAGCAAGCGAGACAGTTGAATCCAAACAGGCACATATACCAACAGATCTCTTTCCAACGATATCAAAGGTGCCTATCTCTTCAGAATGATTAGGCGCCCTTCATACATCCAAGGTCCTCTCAGAATCTTCGCCACTGCCGCCTCATTGCCAAGTTTGACGAAGAAACACCCGTTCTCTCGAGAAAATCTCAACAACACCTTCTAGTTTTCATATACATCACATGACGATATGGCTAGGTACGAAGGACGATCTCCTAGCACATACAGGAGCAAAGTATGCTTCCATTCAACAACCGAACCAGCAACATCTTCATTTGCAATAATCGATGTGCGCTTGCCAACAATTAGATCTGGCACTTCATCATGCCAAAGCATCCCATTCTTTATCGTCGACATCCTAATAGGTGATGTTGTAGAGGAAGCACATATAGCTGCCCATGTCGAGGATATGTCAAGGATATAGAGGAAGAAACGCCCTCTCCCCTCCATTTATAATAGACCTGGTTAACTCTGATGATGACCCTTCAACGACGAATTAGCACTCCGAGACACAGTCTCAGCTATAGGCGACAAAGCCCGCCCCTGCTGGTCCCAATAAGACCGTGCCTCTGATGCTATATATATATATATATAAAGAGGCTTCAAAACGGCTCAAAAGTGAGCCATCTAAGTCGTATGTATATCATCAACCATTTATTTTAAAAAATAATATTATGTAAAAATTTGTTGAAAAAAATTAAATTTATTATAAACAACTCCATGGGGAGGGAATCGAACTTGGCCAACCAAGGAGAATACCTCCCACCTTAACCAAAATGTTTTGGTTATACTTATATGACATTATGTAGTTAAACAATTAGTTAAAATTTATTTATTTATTTAATTTTTTATTACGTAAGGATATACATATAGTTTAGAATGCTAGCATATTCAAGACTTTTTGATAAAAAGTAGAGATATATCGATCAATAACAAATTATAATTAAAATATATTTAAATATTTTATAATAATATTAGAAATTTTATTTTACGTGCAACGTGTATTTACTAGTATATATATTGAAGAAGGTAAGTGTGTTTTATTAATATCATGAAGAAGGTAAGTGTGTTTTATTAATATCATGAATATTATGGAGAATGGGACTCAACTGCCCTTCCCCTTACAACACGCATTCAACTCATAGTTACATTTCACTCAAGAATTATATCAAATCATGTCCCACTAAGTAAGATTGTCTCTGAACTTTTGTAGAACAAGAACTAACGCTAACATTTGGAGAGGACCCGATCTACTATGCCTACATCTCTATTTCCCTTCAAGAAGTTGGAGCTATCTCTCATTCTCCTTTGTCAACATCAGCAAATCATCTTGTCTACTCATAGAAAAATTATCCTTAGCCGTAGAGGCCTCATCCTATCCTAAGCTTTCTGTCAAGCTTTTTAGGAAAGCAAAACTTTGGGATCTGGGTTCGCACTCGACCCCGAGGAAGCCCTCACAGAGGTTAAGCTCGGCAGCCTTGACTACATTGTTATTTTCAGGTGGGGGACATTCTCCACCAACTACATTGCACCCAGGGGAGCTGGGCCCACATCTTTGCCCTCCTTAGGAAAATGATCTGAGTGAATCACTAGGGCCATCTCCTGGGGTTCAATGTCCTTCTGACCCACCTCATTATCCTAGTAGGAGCAATACATTGGGCGATCTTGTTGGATTCGAACTCCTTAGACAAATGATTTGGATAAACGTCTTCTACAGCTCCCGTACTAGTTTTCTCCATGCTAGTACCATGCAGGTCGAGAATTCAATTTCACGCCATGTTTGCGACCAGGGGAGGGGCTCCCGGTGGGAATGGGAGAGCCTTCGCTATCACTCATTCAGAGTGCAACAATAACTCCTACCGATCCCTTAGCAACTCCATCAACGCCTCTCTAATAGCCTCCCAAGTTGGGTTCAGACAGTACTCTGAGGCATGCCATATACAGCAACAAGACGATCAAACTGAGGGGACAACTCATACGTCACCGGTCAACAAAAGTGCCTCCTGTCAGGAAGACGATCAAGAACCGTCTCTACACGTCGAACAAGAACCGTCTCTACCAGAGTCCAGGCCATGGACATCTCCATGAGAACACGAGCAAACACCACTCTCTTTCGGTCTGTCGTGGCCATGTCCATCCTCAATGGAACCCCAACAACACTAGCCATCTTCCTCAATACTGGCTCGTTCAAGAATTGGAGGGATAGTCGAAAACTAAATCTAGACCGACACTGCAGCCAGGAGGTCCCTCTCTAGGAAAATCGAGGGGTCCTACCGCTTGTCACAACCAAGCAGCCGTCAAACATCCAGGGTCACTCCTGGAGCACATTGAGCAGATCTGCCTCCAGGGAGAAGCGAGCAAAGAAGAATTGGTTCTCTCTGTAGAACACTTATACCACTCCATCCGGGTGCCAAACGCATATCATGAAGGCCACTACCACGTGTTATGATGACCAGGGTGCTACCACATACAGGGCCACTGTCTTCTGTCACTCCGTCATCACTCCGTCGTGGAGATGACCACTGATATCCACCACGATATCAGCCACCCGCTTGCCATCGATTACGATCTCTTCGTATCTTATCTTGGAATCAGAGTTCACCATCATCGGGAGCAAATACTCGACCAACTTCTAGGGTTAGCAGCAACAAAAGATTGCTTCTGCTCTATTTATGGACACTACCCCTCCCTTCCCTTAGTAATCTGAGCCGACACCCCCATTTAAATGAATGGAATGCTCCACCCTCGAGACCCGCTCCTTCCCCCTGACTGTTGGGCTTTCCTACACATAAGATTCAGTCGAGATACTCTAAGCCTCGGGAGTAAATAGGCCTTGAGCCCCTCGAACGTCGTATCGTTGACACATACTTTCCCACACGTAAACGATCTGATGCCTTAGGAATCGCTCCCCTTCCCTCGGTATTTGTGCCAAGGGAATGCTTCCCCTTCTCTTTGCTACAGTCAACCATTGTCCACCCGTCTGGTGGGTCCTCTAGACTACCTACCCCACCATCAATAGATCGACTGAGACCTACTAAGCCTTGATCGCCTACACCACCACCGCTATCCATTCTTAAGGTTTTTCTATCAATTACACACATTTTTATTTTATATATATATGTGTGTGGATCGGGATCCACATTCTTAAACGTCCCCACATATTCTCCAAAATAGTACCTGTTGGATAGTATTTTTGGATCGTTAAGATTAGATCAAATCTCGCGAGAAATTGAGTAGTTTAATAATCTAATCTCAGCGGTGAAAAAATACAATACAACAGCTACAATTCTGGACAACATGTGGGAATGCATAAGGGCGGGGATCCCGATCTCTCCACACACACACACACATATATATATGACATTATAAATGGATGATTATGAAGGGACATCTTAAAAAATCAACCTGTAAGTCAGGACACATGAATTAACAATGTAGAAATATATTTAATTCATGTGTCCTGACTTACAGGTTGATTTTTTAAGATGTCCCTTCATAATCATCCATTTATAATGTCATATATATATATATATATATAAAGCCTACAATTGATTAAGCTTAGTTTAAATAATATTTGGTGAAAGAAATGAAAAAGAAATTTCAATTTGTTTTATAAACATGTTGATCAGGGTAGTCAAGGTAATTGAAATAGATCCAGATATCTTACCCCAAAAAAATGTCTGTAATGAGAATAATAAGAAATGCCTTCCCTGAGTTTGAGATATTGTTTAATAGCTTATATCCAGTAAACTTCAGCAAAGCAACCTGAGCAAAAGAGCTATAGTGAATACTCTTACATTTTTTATACAAAAACTATAATATGTTTTTGAAAAACAATCAAAGATACTTGTATCAAAGAGACATTTGTAACATATATCACCATATAACCTTGAGAACTTGATCCATAGTCTGCCCTAAATCTACAGCTGCAATATATCAGGCTAGTTCATAAGCTAACTAACACACAAGTAGACGCTAGAAAAGATGCTAATGCTGCCAGCTAGTTTTTTTTTAATCCATTCCAAACCCAGATTAATATCCAATTTTTAACAGAAACACGTGTTCATTTAAAATATGGATATGAATCTTAGAAGCCAGAAGCGGGAGCAGGGACGGAAGCGGAGGTGGGAGCGGGGATGCACGACTACTTAGAAGATTCTAAATTTGGGAGCGTGCGCTAATAAATTTTTAATGTTTATCAATTATTGTTATCAAAACTTATAAATATCTTAAAATTTATTAGAATTTATAAAGTTCAGTTCAAAGTTACAGAGAGATCTTTCGCATGTTAATTTTTTATGACGTCAAGGTAAAAAAAATTTAGTTTCTTGGTACTTTGATAAATGTGTATTGAAAATATTCCAATTTCTCTCACAAAATTTATGTCATCTTTTAAAATTATGGTCATATTATGGGAAGCGATCATGTCGTCGGGGAAACGAGCTTCCGTCTCCGGAGAAACGAAGCTCCCGTCATCGGGGAAACGAGTTCCAAACGAGCTCCCAAGTAAGAAACGCCGAATCGAAGGTTCTTACTGAGATTCGTTGACATCCTAGGAGTTTTTGGCTTCTAAGATATGAATACGCATTCATATCCATAAAATCTGGATGATATCTGAATGTTGTCCGAATAATACCGATAATCTTCTAAAATTATATCTGAAACTTAATTTCTTGGTGATTTCTTGTTATTTTAAGCAGTGGGGATAAAATACCCCGCATTCCATTACTAGTGATCATTATCCATATTTGATCTAAATATACCGTATTCAACCCCAAATATCTGTCCCAATTGGTATTTGTATTCATCAAAAATTAAAATTGGTTTAAGTTTATCCGAATGAAATCTGTATCTGTATTTTATCCACTATAAGAAAAAATACGGTAATATCCCGTCTGCATCTCTGCTACATTTATATCCCTAATGCAAGTAGACTGTAATTCCTAGTAACATGGCGTTCTTAAGGTAAAAAAAAAAATGCAAAACCAAAAATGTGATATCTACAACAATAGGTGTAAATACCTAAAACTATAATAATAGTCTCAATTATAATAGTGATTAGAATGTAAGATGTCAATAAGTTGCCTTTATAACCCTATTTTTTTGTTCACATGTCAGTATTCAAGAATGGTATATCCAGCATTTCTGGCCATCTGCACATTGCACCACCTTAAAATAGTTGCTAATTAGCACTACTTGCCAATTAGAGCCCTTTCATATATATATATATATATATATATATATATATATATATATATATATATATATATATTTTGTGTCCTTCTTAATGGAGCTTTGGCAACCAATGCCAAGGGGGGGTTTCGAACTGCGCCTTCCGCGCCGGGAGCCCTCACCGTTCCCAACGGGCTACGGCCTCATGGACATATATATATACCAAACGTTCATATCCCCGTAAATAGCACTACTTACCAATTAGAACCCCTTGATATTAGAGGCATGGTTGTGTTTATTTATACTCCAGGAGGAGTTTAATCTTTTTTAATCAGAACCAGACGGGAGAAAGGAGGATGCTTGGGAGAGGAGGTCAAGGAAGGAAGAATAACTTAGTTAATACCCCTCCAATTGACCCTTTCTAATCATTGGACGGATCTATGTATTTCATTGTTGTTTCCACTATGCGATCCTTTAGAAAGGCCTATCTATTAGACTTGCTTTAGTGTGTCTTTATCCTAAATGGATTTTGATTTTCGGAGAACTGGATCTCATCCACTACTATCCTCCTTTCCTAGTTACGCCTACAATTGTCTCTGTTACATATACATTGCTTTCTTTGACCTTCACATGATTGTTGTGTCAAGATCTTACCATTTAAGATCACTAAAATTCCTCAGTCTACTCCAAGAATTTTATTTTCTTATGATTGGAGTGTTTTTTTTTACTTGCACCATATACCAATTTTCGTCTTACTTGAACTAACCTCTTTCCAAGTATTTGATATTGATGTTTTGGTACTTCTTGGCAATTAAATAAGTAGTAAAGCTACTATGTATACATTCTGTCTAAAGCATCTGGCAAATTTTACAAAATACGATTGTACTGAATTAAGATAGAGGCTTTTCTACAATATTGAGCTGTATGTCGTGTTCTTATCACAAGAATTAAATCTTTTGATCGGCTTAGGCAATCTATTCTCCTTGTTACTGATGAGCTGGGCTTTGTTGATTTATGTAAGATCAGTAGACATACAAGAGCAACATAAATTCCACTCTCTTTAGTTTCCACATATACTTCCATCCATCTTATTCTTCTAGTACTACAGTCATCATGGATTTCGGTATTTAGTTGGTAGAAAAAACTATTCTGAATATTAGAAATCTAGGATTATGCTGCTTTGCAAATCTTTGTGTCCAACAACAGGTCTTCTTGTGTGTGTGTGTGTGTGTGCAAGGTTATACTCGAGGACCTCTTAATAGGATCAAACAGAACGCCTAACTACCTTCTTCCTTGAACATATTATTAAATTGTTGCCCCTATAAGTAAGATATTACTAGAAACCAACTTGTGATTGAGTACTGGAAGTTCGATTGCTTTGTAGATTTTAGGTTGGGTTGTGGATATTTTCAGAACTGCCATAATACACGAATGAACTAGGGATTTTTTTTCCCACTTCAGTAAGAAACCCACAAGAGCACAAGACATTGATTTGTATGCCGAGTAGCTAATACTCTTCGGTGTGTTTGAGGTGTGTGATTGTTAATTTAACTTAGTACTGCATTAATATTGAATTGCTTTGTATTTCATGTTTAATGGAATTGAATGATACATTTCATTGTGATGTTCATATTCGTAAATTAGATGTTATTAAAATGAATTTGTTGTTGGTATTAGAACCAATCTTGCTACTTTTGGCCCCTTACATGCTAAGTAGTGTATAGATAACCGTGCACTCAGTGCGTGGGAGCTCACCCCTTACATTTGTAGATTGACAGGTGAAATCGCTCGAATAGGAAATAAAGACTTATGGCTCTGGTTAGCTTATGTTATTGGGCATACTTCCTTGCTATAACAACAAGAAAGCTTTTATCCAAAATCTTGGGGTCAACTGTTTGAATCATTTCTTCCATTCGTCTCTATTAAAAGTCATGTACTATGTAACGTCAGTGTTGTCACGACGCATGGCGAGGCGCAAGACACCCTTAATGCCAAGATGCATGGTGCGGCGTTCTCCTCGTTGAAGTGAGGTGCAAGTTTTATTATTTTTTATAATAATCTAGAAAATACTCTAAATTATATATATATAGTCTATTGTAAAAAATATATATAGTCCTGTAAACACTCTAAAGGATGTTGAGAGTAATGTAGACATTGTAAAGAGCATATATAAACCAAAAATCATATATTAACAACACATAATACAAGTAACAATGATGTAGAGAGTAATGTATAGACTATAGAGCGTATATAAATGACAATACTACTTAAACGAAATCACAGATTAAAGCAATATATTTAAAGCATGATAGAAACCACAATTCAAAGCATGAGTTGCAGTACATTATCTAAACGACAAAATGACATAAAACGTAAAAAATACAAGAGTTATATTAATGTCTTATGACTCTCGTCACGAAGTTTGCCAAACCACCTAACTACTACAATACTACACTAGTAAGTAGTAACTAGACTACTACTATTGCTCATCATCATCAAACGGAACTTCATTATCATCACCATCAAAAGAAAGAAGAAGGAATGTGGTTGTGATCGTTTAAAGAAAAAAAAATAGAAAAGAAGATGACTTAGATCTGACTATTAGGGTTCTTTGTGGACCTGGGTTACTTGTGGGTCTTGAAAAAACATAAAGCGCGCCATTTCTTGCACCACGCGTCATGTGTCATGGCGCACTAGATGCGTGCCTCTGTTCAGCCGAGCGCCATTGTGGCGAGGCACGTCACTAAGCCACACAACGCCTCGTGCCAATGGATCCTCCCTGATGAGCATATTAACGACGCGCTCCCCGACGAGACGCATTGCTGCTCCACACTGTGTAACGCTAACAAAAATGATATCCTACTTTAACATTTCAAACCATATTTGTCTAGGCCTACCTCAACTCTTAGTAGCTCCATTAATTACCATATTATTGCTCCTTACGAAGGCATATATTGATCTACGTTGCACAAGTCCAAACCACCTAAGTCAATTTTTTCTGATCT
The DNA here is from genome assembly GCA_036927795.1 of Iris macrosiphon. NCBI lineage: Eukaryota > Viridiplantae > Streptophyta > Magnoliopsida > Asparagales > Iridaceae > Iris > Iris macrosiphon. The sequence goes on from JAYESA010000004.1 coordinate 211,134,364, forward strand.
TTTTCTAAATTGTTGTCGCCTCTAAGTTTCTAACTTCCCATGGATATACATATTTCTTATTCTACGCTTTAATGTATTATCACTCATTCATCTAAGCATTCTCATTTTAGCAATACTAACTTTTTGAACATGTTTTTTTAAATGTCCAACACTTTGATTCATAAAGCATGACTTATCTTCTTATAGGATTTTTCTTTCAATTTCAGAGGTATCTTGCGACCACAAAATACTCTAGAAACAATGCTTCATTTCAACCATTATGTTTTAATTCTATGCATGGCATCCTTCTTAATCTCTCTATTATCTATGAATGATTCATCCTAAATACCGAAAACTATCACTTGTTTATCTATATGACTTGTCTATCTATATGTACTCTCTTATTTTTGTTTGGCTTTCAGTTAAATAAACATTTCATAATTTGTTTTCTTTCTACTAATTTTAAAACCCTTAGATTCTACCGTCTCTCTCCACAATTCTATTTTAGCATCTAACATTTCTCTACTCTCATCAACCGACACAATACCATCGCAAACATCATAACATGATGTGCCTAGTAATCCACTCCATAACTATCGCAATAAGGTAAGGACTTAACGTTGATCCTTGATGTAAGCCAATGGTAATAGAAAATATTTTATTATCTCCTTCAATAGTTCGCACAGTCGTTGTAATTCTATTCTACATATTCTTAATAGTTTCTATACAACTACTAGGTACTTATTTCTTCTTCAAAACCCACCACATTATGACCCTAGGAAGTAGGAACTTGATTGTAAGCTTTCTCTAAATCAAGAAAACTATATGTAAATCTATCTTTTTCTCTCTAAATCTTTTCCTTAATCTTCTTAATAAGTAGATTGGTGCATTGTTTTTTATGGATAGTTCTAGACCAATGTTCCTGTGAAGAACTTAATGTGAGCTTTGGACCTGCAATTTTGTGCTATTCGCAACATACATACGTCTTGTACTCCATAATTATTTAAAAGGGATTTTTGGATTGTGACAATAGGATTGAGTAGTAAGGAACAGATAAGCATGCACTTTGTTGCACGAATATGATACAGATACAGATAATGACACAATACATATAGGAAATACACACTTTTTTAGATAGGTACACTATAGTTCCTTATATCTCACGAATACATACATGGTACGAACATAATACTTGTAAGGACTAAGGATATCATTTTCCGGTGTCCGTGCAACATAAACTACGTATCACATCTATACCAAAAAAGCCTGATAACATTTTCATTGTTATTGATATCTTCTATATGGCACTTACAGGAGTAACCGTGCTTTATGGATCAGAATGCTAGGCAACTAAAAAAAACATATATATACTATGAACGTATTTCTAAGATGGATGAGTGGTCGTACATTGATTATAAGATAAGAAATGAGTGTATTAATGGAAAGTTAGAGCGGGCACCAATTGAGTATAAATGAGAGAAAATCGTCTCGGATGGTTTGGATATACCATGGACTAGAGATGAAAATGGATCGGGGAGGGTCAGCTTGGGCAATACCCAAACCATGCACTAAAATATTTAGGGCCAAAAACGTTTGGCCCAACACTAGTACAAAACCTAGGCCCTAGCTTAGCTCTTTGGGTTTCAGGACGACCCCTAGGCTTTTTGGGCCGTCCCAACTATGCTAAAATTTTCCTTTTATAGTTTTATACACGATTGAAAAATAATCTACAATGGTTGGAGTTTCGGGCTGGCTAGTATACATACCCAGCCTAAAAATAAATTTGGCCAAAAATTCAGCCCGGTCCTACCTGTTTCATATTCGGGTTATGGTGGGGCTATTGTTTGGGCCGGCCCTAGCCCATTAGCATCCCTACCATGGACCACTAGATGCACTAGTTAGAAGAAGCGATAAGGTGTTAGTAAAAGGAGTTGCAGAAGTAGGTTAGGCTTAAACAAACTTGGGTAGGTTAGGCTTAAACAAACTTGGGTCAAGGCTATGAAGAAAGATATGGTTTCTGTTAACATCACATAGGGCATGGCTCAAGTGGGAAAAGGATGGAATACTTGACCAAGTTTTTTGGATTAAAGGCTTTTTTGTTGTTTTATTAGTGTCTTCTATTTTCACTGCCAATCACAAGCTTGAATAAGCATCAGGTAGCCAGCAGTAGGTTGGATCTCTACAAAATGAGCTGATGTTAGAGATATGTTCCTTAACAAATCAGCATTGTAGAAAATGATTCATGTAGCTGTCAATTTTTTTTTGAATTGAAGACTTTGTTGTGTTGTAAGTTTGTAATTGTCATAAAAATCTTTTACATAATAGGAATAATGCTTGAATCCTGAAAAGGAGTAAGGAATGATTTATACAGGTATTACATTCAGAGGAATCATGAAAAACGGAGATGCATTCATTCATCAATATTATTGCATAGGTAAAATTCTTGTAAAAACAAATAAAAACCAGTTTGAAATTTGTTGGGCAAACTTACTTTGCTTTTATTTGCATATATAAGAATGAACAATGATATTCCGTACACCGCATCTGACCAGATATTTGCAAATGCTCTTCGGTTCTCTAGTCTCCACTCATCCCTTAATTCTATCCTGATAAAGCACCACATCATAAGCAGATTACAATAAATTCAAGTACAAAATATTATATTGAAGGTTTTGGCAGCCAAATAAGGATGAGATATTAGCTAATTTTATGGAATAATTTTAGAAAGTCCTTCAAATTATGCCCTATTTCGGCACAAGTCCTCCAAATTATTATTTTCTCATGCCCCCACCCCCCTTACAAAACTCTTGTTATAAGAATGGGGCATAACAACTTTGATAAACAAGAAAAACATGGAATTTCACTCTTGGATCCCAATTTGATCGTCTTATGGGATGTTCATTTAACCAGAAGTCATTTACACAGGAAGCATGTCAAGGTCCAACCAAACAAACCAAGAAAGACATTACTCAACATAATTGAACTGATTATACAATAGAAACGAGCGATGGAGAGTAAACCACCAACCCCTCACCCCACCCCCCACCCTGCACGTTCAAGGTCCCAAAGGTGCTGAGTGAGTTGTTGAGCTTTGGGAGTGCGCACGAATAACAAATTTTAGGAGACCTATGTCAAAATAGGCATGATTCGAGGTACCTATTTCTAAAAGACCCATTTTGGGAAAAACAGAAATGTCTTCTGGAGATTCAGAGCTCTATAGATAATGCAACGAAAAATTGACACTGGTGCTTAAGTAAAGCAAATAGTCTGAAGAAAATTATGACAACAATGACAGGATTCATATACTTAACAATGGTGGAAAATATAACACCATAAATCGAATAGGAAAATAAAATATTCTAAATGTGTGGTTTAGGAAAGGTAAGATTCACCAAACATCCTGGGGAAAATAAATAACTGCTAGGTAATATGAAGATTGTATGATATATTATTAGTAAGTTTGTAATCAAAGATATATTACAGAAAACTATTACATATTCTTCCCATTAACCTTCAGATAGTTCAAACACCATAACTTTCTATTTATGCTACAAAATGAAGGGAAAATCAGTATATAATATATACCATAGGTATAACATCCTTCAGCATATTTAACATCCAGAGAAAAGGAAAAAAGATATATGGGACTATGGAAGTAAAGGTTATTAGTAACCAAACTAAATTAATAACTTGACTCCAAATTATAATATAATAATAATAATATATCATATAAAAATATCGTCAATGATTCTTAATACAATTGTACTGCACACCTATATCATTTGATGCATTCTGAACATTAACTGAAACTTATTACACTAATAATACACAACTAAATTCTAATCTAACTCCTACTCTATACAAGCACCAAACTAGCTGAACCTGAATGCTCAATCAAAGGCGAGACAAACCCATTTCTACCTTGCTCATATCTGATGAGCCCAAACAACTTTGCAGATAAAACTTATTGTCATCTTACCACTTCTGAAGACACCCAAACCGCACCTTTATTGGGTATGAATGAATACATGTTCTTATGCTGCACCTTAGACCTAAATCCTCCCCACCACATTAGGATAAAATCCTAGAACCACCTTTAAGTGCCCAATTATAAGTGTCATGTGCGAACCATAACCTGGCTCACAGCAAGCACAACTCCCAGACAAGTAGTAGAGTTGCCTATACCACATGCACTATAGTGTGATTCCATGCTTAAAACTTTCTGAGCCGTAACCATGTCTTGTTGGAAGAACACTATGTAGCCCAAAGAGAAGACGATTCACGAGGCATGACATTGGAGGCGACTCAACTGATTTTAAAAGGATAAGCCTTGTGACAATCCTTTAAATTTATGCCCCGTCCTCCTGCTAATTGTCCGATGTCGAACTAAAGTCTCATATAACTCCTTTATACCGTCAGCAAGTTAGGTAAACCGTGATGCTCAACCAGATGTGAGACACAAACCCAACAACCACTTTCTTAGGAAATGGTTAAGTCCTAACCGCATAGGTTTGAAATAATCCCAAGAATAAAAGGATTAAGATAATTAAGGACCTTTATTCCCAATGAATCCTTATTCATTTTATTTGAGTATGTTCAGTTTCTTAATACTTCCCAAGAACTTGGGATAAAGGCTTTGTTCTTGTAGCCATCATTGTTTATTTACTTCATTTGAGTAGGCTCTACTTGAGCAAGTTTAGTTTCTAAAATTCTATTAGTTTGAATGTTGAAATCCCTAGTTTGTGCAGGTATAGCTTTTAGTAATTTTACTTCATCCGGAGTCTTGGTTAAAGGCTACAAATAAGCCCTAAACCCTTGTATTTTGAATAGTGATTGATGAATAAAATTTCTTTTGTGATTGGGAGACTCAAGTTCCAATTCTAGTAACAACGTTGAGCTTGATTGGTGGGGAAAAGATCGATAATTGATGAGAAGTCACTCGATTCTTCTTTATTGTTTGTGGTTTCGTCGAGCCAAAGTCACTCAAGGTGAGAGGCCCATACTTATACAGATACCTGTTATCAGTTTTTAGTATCGAAGCCCTATTATTACTTAAGTTGGAGATGTGTTACTCCAACTTAGGAAAAATAGGTTTCAACTTGCAAAGTATTTGTTATTCCAACATAATTATAATTATAACTTTATGGAAGGATGTTTACTATTTTCTCCTTCTAAGTTCTCAGAGCTAGCTAAAGTTAGGATTGCAGGTTTGGTTTTGTTAGGTTAGATTTGATAAGGATTTGAGGGTTTCGGTTGCTGGTGTGTATGTGGAGGCTGCAGACAAGAATTGTTTGTTAGGGTGGCAGAAAGAATAGGTGTGGATGGTTGGGTGGTGATAGTTAGGATGGTGATGATTGTGGTGTCCCGTTCCCCCTATCCGGGGAGCGCGGCTAAGAAATACAAGACGATATCGTTCGATCGGGATAGATTGAAACAAGAACCCATCCTCTTTATGGATTTGCTTCTTCGGAATCAATTTCCATATTCAGTGGACCGTGCCCCCGGGATCGACTTAGCGGCAGAGTCAGGAGGGACCTCTCCGCTGCATCTTTTGCTGCCTAGTTTTCGCTGTTGCTTGTTGCTTTCGTGTCTTGAGTTGGTTTTCGGATTTGCTTGAGTTTTCTTGAACGGTTTCGATGGATTTCATTGTTTTCGTTCGTTGAAATGCATTTCAATTCTGATATTGGAAAGGGTGGAAGAGGTATTGATCAGCTGTTCGTGGCAATGCAGGTGAACCAGCAATAGGCAACGCTCGAACGGACTCCTAAAGCACCTCTATCCTTCTTCCTTCCAACAACTAAGTGAGTGGCTACTATCCCGATTAGCTGGCCCTTCTTCCAGTCTTCACACCTAAAATCTTGTATTATTGCTTGCCCCGATCAATCGATACCAAGTAATAACAAAAATATTTCAAGATAAAAAGGGAATAGACTTGGAGTATTTTGCTTGTCAACTAAACTTGGGAACGGTTACTTACTTGCATGCTTATTCGTTTGGAATGTTCATCATATGCATAAATACAAGTTAGAATGTTTACTTCTTCTATAGATTGTGCTATATGTAGAACACTCCCTGCCATGAAACAATTGATCAGGGAGACTATGCAGAATAAACCATACAATGCTACCTGTCTCCCGATTTCATTGCCTCAGCTACATAAGTAGTTAAACTTAAAATAAACGTCGTTGATCACGGACAACTTGTGCACAAGGCCTATGGTTCCTGCGGACAGTCGCTGGGGCACTGGCACCGATCCGATCCGGACGGAATCCACAAAATAGTCTCACGGACTGGACGGGATGGCTGGCTGCAACACTTGCACCTCCGGCATCCGCGTCTCGAGACTAAAACTCGTCCATCTTGGCACCTTGCCAGTGATCCCCTCGTATATTTAAACCTGTTGCAAACTAACTTGTGTCTTCTTGGCAGGGAAGGACATAGTAAGTATTGTGCAGGTGGTTCAGACGGGAAGGTAAATGTCACTGAGCGGTGGCAAAGTATTTCATTGATTTCTATATCTATTGCTTGCTGTAAAATGAACTCAAGCAAGATAGAAAGACCACAAATAAATATGTATGCTTCATCTAAACAACGTGTTGATTGGTATAGTTGGGTTAGCTTGCCTTCACCAGTACGTTTCGATGTACTGACCCTCGTTGAAACAGGTTCCCCGCACTAAGGAGAGCCGAGCGAGGAGCATAAGTCATCCCCCAATTCCAGTCCAGCTGTAGGCACGCCTTGATTCGTGCCACCTTTTGAAGTATTTTGAGCAAGAAGCTAGCAATCCAAGCAGTCATGCAGCTTCGTGGGTAGGCCGTCATTCCACCTGGAGGTCATACATTTGAAGTTTAGTAAGGATATAATGTACATGACTGCTATCTCATTTTGTGTCAACACTTTTGTAAGCCCGAGAGGCAACCTTATGACTCAGTCCAGGAGTTTGTAATAGATGTTCATATTATCAATAAAAAGAGAACTTTTCCATGCTTCAATCTGTGTTTCAATTTATCTGCGTACTCTGAATATGTGCTCGCTATGCGAAACTAAAATACTAAGCCTTGTGCGGTGCGCAACCTAGGCCTGTACGGCGGTCACGCCCGGAGGACGACTATCGATTCCACGGAATCGGGGCGTGACATGTTGTTATCAGAGCACAGCTTCAAAGTTCCTTTGACCCTCGTATGAAAAAAGTTCTTTTAACGATAAATCCCTGTGCGAACTCTTGAACTCGTTAGGCCAAAATGAGATGCGTTCATGCAATAAGTCCATAATACATTATGATCCTGATGTAATTTACCTTCTTTTGAAGGAATGGGTCAAGCGCAATCCTCAGCGCTAGCACCGGGCGAGACGCAAGCCCAGGAGAGCAGTTCCGGCACTTCAGGAAGCTCTCGGAGCCAACGGGGCATGTCTCGAGCCGTATCCCATGTTGATCCGCTTGAGCGGGTGATGCAAATGTTAGAGTCACAACGACAAAGAGATGATGCTCGCCAAGCCAAGTTCGAAAGCAATCTAGAGGCCCGACTCTCAGTCCAGCAAAAGCAGGTAGATACCCTGCAGCAAATTGTTCAGACTTTGGCCTCCAACCAGTCCGCAGCGACAGCAGCGACTCCGGTGGAACAACCAGCACTTGAAGTCGAGACGTCCCAGACTCCGAGGAAGAAGGGTGTGACTGCCTTTGACTTCGGTGACTTCAAGAAAGTCTGTAACACTCCAATCAAGGGGACTGAGGACCCAATCGTGGCCCTAGATTGGCTCGCCGAACTTGAGGATCATTTCTCTCTGCTGGAAGTACCGGAAGAAAAGCGAGTCGCGTGTGCTCAACTGCAGATTCGCCTCAATGCGCACGATTGGTGGGACGTGCATCGACGATCTCTTCCAGTTGAGAATGGAGGGGAGGCGATAGCATGGGCCACCTTCCGTGGCGCATTTGAGGAGGAATTCATACCCCCGCCTATACGTCGTCAGAAGGAAAACGAGTTTGTACAACTACGGCAGGGCAGCACGACAGTCAAGCAATATTCTGCTGAGTTCAACAGGCTTGCCAAATTTGCCAGCTCCTACCTACCCGATGCAGCGAGTCGTGCCAGACGATTCGAGGGAGGTCTACGTCCCGCCATCCACGCGCACGTAGTCGTGCCACAATACCAGATAATGAGGGAAGTCTTGAACCACGTCCTTTCCCTCGAACCACAGTATCCTCACATTGCTGCCGGCGCTGTGCATACCTCCAATCACAAACGTCATAGCAACGATAGAGGAAACACCGCTGCTAAGCGTCCAAACAACGGTGGTCGACACAAGGGAAACACAGGGGTGCGTTGTGAACACTGTAACAAGCCGGGACACATTATAAAAGACTGCCGTCGAAAGCTCGGGCTATGCCCCGTATGCGGCGATCCAAACCATGAGTACCGCGACTGTCCGAGCTACTCCGAACGCCGCCTTCCAAATCCAAATCAGGCTGCTGCAACCCAGGCCAACCGAGCGGCGCCTCAGCAAGAGCGTCGCGAAGCTCAAGGGGCCTATACCATGACACGGGAAGAAGCTCTAGCTTCAGACACCGTCGTGTCAGGTACTTTTCTTTTCAATAACATACCAGCTCGTGTTCTATTTGATTCTGGTGCAACGCATAGTTTCATATCCACAAATTTTGTCGTGGAGAACAACATAGAAATGACTCCGTTGTACCTAGACTTAAGTGTTAGCACCCCCTCCGGCACGAAAATACCTGTTCGTTCAGTATGCCAAGGTGGTTACATCTGTATTGGAGAAAGGAAGTTATCGCTCGATGTTTTAGTTCTAGATGTTTGGGACTATGATATCATTTTGGGAATGGATTGGCTCGGCGCGTGCTCGGCAACTATAGAGTGCAGAAAAGCGAGTCGTCTTCCGACTGCCTGGAGAAGCCGAATTCTGCTACACTAGTAGTCCAGCGACTGATGCGACCAGGGCCTGCATGGTGGTTTCTACAACATCTGCTCGGCGAATGCTACACTCAGGCTGCGAGGGATTCTTAGCGTCGGTTCGGGACACACGGTAGGACTACGCAAACGTTGAGTCTTCTTCCATTGAGGCGGAGTTCCCCGATGTGTTTCCGAGCGAACTACCTGGCATGCCACCAGACCGAGAGATTGAATTCACCATAGACACCTTCCCGAACACACAACCGATCTCTAAGCCTCCGTACAGAATGGCCCCTGCTGAACTAAAAGAATTAAAGTGCCAACTACAAGAGTTACTAGATCGTGGGTTCATCCGTCCGAGCGTGTCTCCTTGGGGCGCGCCTGTGCTCTTCGTGAAGAAGAAGGATGGAACGTTACGCCTCTGCATCGATTACAGGGAGCTGAACAAGGTCACAATCAGAAATAAATATCCTCTGCCACGGATAGATGACCTGTTTGATCAGCTACAAGGGGCAACGGTGTTTTCAAAAGTTGATTTTCGCTCGGGCTACCACCAGCTGAAGATTAAGCCAGAAAATATGCCAAAGAGTGCCTTCCGAACCCGATACGGGCATTATGAATTTTCTGTGATGCCGTTTGGATTGATGAATGCACCTGCTACATTCATGGACTTGATGAATCGAGTGTTCCGGCCATTCATCGATAAATTCGTGGTGGTTTTCATCGATGACATCTTGGTGTACTTGAAGACTAGGGATGAGCACGCAGGACACCTGCAGATGGTGTTGCAAACCCTTCGAGACAACAAGTTGTATGCCAAACGAAGTAAATGCGAGTTCTGGCTGGACAACATATCCTTTTTAGGGCATATCATCTCTTCACAAGGCATTTCAGTAGACCCACGGAAGGTAGAGGCCATTATGCAGTGGAAACGGCCGGAATCAGCTAGTGATATTAGAAGTTTCCTTGGACTGGCGGGCTACTACCGGAGATTCATACAGGATTTTGCTAAAATTGCTTCGCCCCTGACTCAGCTCACTCGTAAAGGTGTAAAGTTTACTTGGACAGATGACTGTGAAGTTTCGTTTACGGAGTTAAAGCAGCGCCTCGTCTCTGCTCCAATCCTTACTCTGCCAGACGGACCGGATGACTTCAAAATATATAGCGACGCATCGGGAAAAGGTTTGGGATGTGTCCTTATGCAAAGGGACAAGGTGATAGCCTTCGCGTCGAGGCAGCTAAAGCCTCACGAAAAGAACTACCCAACGCATGACTTAGAACTGGCTGCGGTAGTGTTCGCGCTGAAGCTGTGGCACCACTACCTATATGGTGTACCGTGTGAGATCTACACGGACCATAAGAGCTTGAAATATCTGTATACACAAAAGGATTTGAATCTTTGCCAACGGCGCTGGCTCGAACTTCTTAGCGACTTTGACTTAATGATCAGATACACGCCTGGCAAAGGAAACGTCGTAGCTGATGCACTGAGTCGAGTGTTCGTTGGGAGTTTGGCTATTGATGACAGACTGCACCGAGATACTAAATCCTTGGACATTACTCTAAAAAGCAGATACAAAAAGTGGGCGCAAGTGGCACAACTGCGCCTCGAGCCCAACTTGTTACAAAAGGTTAAGGCCGCTCAGAAGGATGATCTGTTCCTGCAAAAGATGTATGCTCTTATCTCAGCAGGAAAGGCATCCGACTTTGCGGTAGGCACGGACAGGATGACCCGAGTAAAGGGAAGACTGTGCGTTCCAGACGATGCGGCTCTCAGAAGAGAGATACTCACTGAAGCACATCATGCTAGTTATACTTCTCATCCTGGTAGTACTAAGATGTATCGAGATCTCCGTACGACTTTCTGGTGGCACGGCATGAAACGAGATGTGGCACTGTTCGTGTCGCATTGCATGGCTTGTCAGAGAGTAAAGGTCGAGCACCAGAAACCGGACGGAGAGTTGCAGAACCTTGCTATTCCGGAGTGGAAATGGGAACATATAACAATGGATTTCATTGTTGGCTTGCCAAGGACGCAATGGGGGAATGATGCTATTTGGGTTATTGTCAATCGCCTCACCAAGTCTGCTCACTTTCTGCCTATCAAGTCTACTTGGAGCGCCGACCGCTTGGCTCAAATCTACCTCAATGAAATCGTTCGGCTCCACGGCGTGCCCGTATCCATAGTCTCCAATAGAGATGGTCGATTCATATTACGTTTCTGGGAAAGCCTGCAATTAGCAATGGGGACGAAGTTGAAATTCAGCTCCGCCTACCATCCACAGACCGACGGCCAAACGGAACGTGTCAACCAGATCCTCGAAGACATGCTACGACTCTGCGCCTTGGACTTGAAGACTAGTTGGGACCTGCATCTACCGTTAGCCGAATTTGCATACAACAACAGTTTCCAATCCAGCATTCAGATGGTGCCGTATGAGGCAATGTATGGGCGAAAGTGCAAATCCCCGATCTGTTGGGACAAAGTTGGAGAACGGCAGATCCTTGGCCCTGAGCTCGTGGAACAAACTGTCCAAAAGGTTTGCTTGATTCGGGAAAGACTAAAGATAGCTCAAAGCCGCCAAAAGAGCTATGCTGATATCCATCGACGGCCGCTTGAGTTTCTAGAAGGCGACCAGATATTTCTCAAAGTCTCGCCCATGTGAGGAGTCAGCAGATTCGGAGCAAAGGGGAAGCTAAGTCCGCGATTTGTCGGTCCGTCTGAAATACTAAAGCGAGTTGCCTCAGTTGCATACCAGATTGCCCTACCGCCATCCCTATCCGAAGTACACGATATTTTCCACATTTCCCAACTTAGGAAGTATGTGTACGACCCAAGCCACGTAGTGGATCTGGATCAGCTGAACCTTCAGGCCGACTTGACGTATGTAGAACAACCTGTGCAAATTTTGGATAGAAAAGAAAAGTTGTTCCGAAGTCGCTCGGTTCCTCTCGTGCGCGTGCTTTGGCGAAATCAATCTGTCGAAGAATCCACTTGGGAGCTTGAATCGGAGATGAGGGAAAGGTTCCCCTCATTATTTCCTAGTGGTAGGTTATATTCCTAAGTTTCGGGACGAAACTTCCAATTAGTTGGGTAGGATGTGGTGTCCCGTTCCCCCTATTCGGGGAGCACGGCTAAAAAATATAAGACGGTATCGTTCGATCGGAATAGATTGAAATAAGAACCCCTCTTTATGGATTTGCTTCTTCGGAATCGATTCCCATATTCAGTGGACCGTGCCCCCGGAATCGACTTAGCAGCAGAGTCAGGAGGGACCTCTCCGCTGCATCTTTTGCTGCCTAGTTTTCGTTGTCGCTTGTTGCTTTCGTGCCTTGAGTTGGTTTTCGGATTTGCTTGAGTTTTCTTGAACGGTTTCGATGGATTTCATTGTTTTCGTTCGTTGAACTGCACTTCAATTCCAATATTGGAAAGGGTGGAAGAGGTATTGATCAGCTGTTCGTGGCAATGCAGGTGAACCAGCAATAGGCAACGCTCGAACGGACTCCTGAAGCACCTCTTTCCTTCTTCCTTCCAACAACTAAGTGAGTGGCTACCATCCCGATTAGCTGGCCCTTCTTCCAGTCTTCACACCTAAAATCTTGTATTCTTGTTTTCCCGGATCAAACGATACCAAGTAATAACAAAAAGATTTCAAGATAAAAAGGGAATAGACTTGGAGTATTTTGCTTGTCAACTAAACTTGGGAACGGTTACTTACTTGCATGCTTGTTCGTTTGGAATGTTCATCATATGCATAAATACAAGTTAGAATGTTTACTTCTTCTATAGATTGTGCTATATATAGAACACTCCCTGCCATGAAACAATTGATCAGGAAGACTATGCAGAATAAACCATACAATGCTACATATCTCCCGATTTCATTGCCTCAGCTACATAAGTAGTTAAACTTAAAATAAACGCCGTTGATCACGGACAACTTGCGCACAAGGCCTATGGTTCCTGCGGACGGTCGCTGAGGCACTGGCACCGATCCGGACGGAATCCACAAAATAGTCTCACGGACTGGACGGGATGGCTGGCTGCAACACTTGCACCTCCGGCATCCGCGTCTCGAGACTAAAACTCGTCCATCTTGGCACCTTGCCAGTGATCCCCTCGTATATTTAAACCTGTTGCAAACTAACTTGTGTCTTCTTGGCAGGGAAGGACATAGTAAGTATTGTACAGGTGGTTCAGACGGGAAGGTAAATGTCACTGAGCGGTGGCAAAGTATTTCATTGATTTCTATATCTATTGCTTGTTGTAAAATGAACTAAGGCAAGATAGAAAGACCACAAATAAATATGCATGCTTCATCTAAACAACGTGTTGATTGGTATAGTTGGGTTAGCTTGCATTCACCAGTACGTTTCGATGTACTGACCCTCGTTGAAATAGGTTTCCCGCACTAAAGAGAGCCGAGCGAGGAGTATAAGTCATCCCCCAATTCCAGTCCAGCTGTAGGCACGCCTTGATTCGTGCCACCTTTTGAAGTATTTTGAGCAAGAAGCTGGCAATCCAAGCAGTCATGCAGCTTCGTGGGAAAGCCGTCATTCCACCCGGAGGTCTTACATTTGAAGTTTAGTAAGGATGTAGTGTACAGGACTGCTATCTCATTTTGTGTCAACACTTTTGTAAGCCCGAGAAGCAACCTTATGACTCAGTCCAGGAGTTTGTAATAGATGTTCATATTATCAATAAAAAGAGAACTTTTTCATGCTTCAATCTGTGTTTCAATTTATCTGCGTACTCTGAATATGTGCTCGCTATGCGAAACTAAAATACTAAGCCTTGTGCGGTGCGCAACCTAGGCCCGCACGGCGGTCACGCCCGGGGGACGACTATCGATTCCACGGAATCGGGACGTGACAATGATGGCTGAGAGGATGACCAAAGGGTTAAGAAGAGATAACAGGGCAGGTCTGTTCTCTAGGGTTAGAGTGGATGGTGGCAAACTAATGGCCGCTGCATAATGTAACCTACAATAGAGTGGAGGATTATAGCCTATAGCAACCTTTTAATAGCCTACAATCTCTTGCCAATGGTTTCATTATTGCAACCAAATTCATATGCTTCTTTTTTTTCTTTTTCCAGGTATTCCACCTTAGGATTGTCCTATCGAGTTTCTAGATTGATGTGCTCGCGAGGTTGCAAAGCTAGGATTTCACAGACCGAACAAAACCATTTAGAGGACTATTTGATGAACAAAAAGGCCTAAATGTATCAAATATTTTTCTATTTTAAAATACTACATTTATTATTTTTTGCTTTCTGAAAACTGAAACACAGATAGTCCAAACTGAAACTGCAGATATTACCGAAAATACTCATAAGAAGGGTCCAAATCGATACTGATATTGCGAACCTTGAGCCAAAGTCATGAAGATTGAGACCCATAATTATCCTGAGGAACCTCCCTAAGGTAAAACGAATCCAAACATGATTCACCAAAATAAATCCAATTTTTAGAGGAAATTGGAAAAATTCAACATGCCAGTTTGGTTTCATGGAATGTCAACTCCAGAATCTAGCATAAATTGTCATTTGCTTATTAGGAATTACAAAATCGCAATTCCATTTTAAATTCCAATTCCAACTTATCCATGGAATTTAGAGAACCGGTAAAAAACGCTGAAAAACAATTCCATGAATCAACATTCCATGCAACCAAACAGGCCAAATATTATTCTGGCTGGACTTGATCCAAATACATGTATTTGAATGGAGTAAACAACATGTAGTTAAAATAGGTTTGTTATTGGTCATGGGTGTCTAAAATAATTGGAGAAAGAGGGAAGATAATGTGACTAGAGCCTAGTGGTTATAAGTTTATTCCACTTGCCAACATGTATGAATTCAACAAATAGTTATAATAACTGTTGGGAAACACAATGGAGGACTCTTGGTCTTTATGTATGTGTTGGTATATTAGAATATTCATGGTATATTTGTTGGTATATTAGAATATTCTTGGTATATTTGTTGGGATATTAGAATATTCTAGAGAGGGTTTTAATGGGATATTAATATAAGATGAATGGTTGTAAGGCTATAAATAGCCAAGAGATTATCAATAAAAAATATAACAATTACTCCAAAATATTCTATATGGTATCAGAGCCCAAACCCTAGCCGCCGCCTCCCAAACCCTAGCCGCCACCACCGCCACCACCGCCACCGCCGCCACACCACCGTTGTCGGGCCGCCCGCCACCACCGTCGCCGCTCGCCCGCCACCACCACCACCGCAAAGCCGCGACTCCCGCGGAGCCTTTCTGCCGCGGTTCCTGGCATCTCCCGCGGGTTGTTCCAGACGTTGACATCGAAGGCCTAGATCTGATGGGGGAGAGACATGATCGGGTCTAGGAGAGGGCGAACGTGAATTGTGGGACGGGTGTGAGGCGATCGGAGAAGAGGAGGATCGGTGGAGGAGATCAACAAGAAGTTGGACTCTGCGGAGGTCGCAACGTTGATGAAGCCGATGAAACTGTCGGCTGGTGAGAACGCGACACGAACATTGGCAAAGTTGGAGCTTCCATCAATCAATCTGCAGCTTGATGGACCGACCACCTACCTGAGTTGGTCACGAAGGGTGAGGAGAACTGTAGCGCCCTGTTCTCCCGGTGCAGAGAGCGCGGCTAAGAAACACAAGACAGTATCGTTCGATCGGGATAGATTGAATTAAGAACTCGTCCTCGTTATGGATTTGTTTCTTCGGAATCGATTCCCATATTCAGTGGACCGTGCCCCCGGGATCGACTTAGCGGCAGAGTCAGGAGGGACCTCTCCGCTGCTATCTTTTATTGCCTCGGTTTTCGATGTCGCTTGTTGCTTTCGTGCTTTGAGTTGGTTTTGGGATTTGCTTATTTTCCTTGAACGGTTTCGATGGTTTTCATTGTTTTCGTTCATTGAACTGCACTTCAATTCCGAGAATGGAAAGAGAGGAAGAAGTATTGATCAAGCTGTTCGTGTGCAGGTGAACGAGCAGTAGGCGGCTTACGAGCGGAGTCGTGAAGCGCCTCTTTCCTTCTCCCTTCCAACAATCTAAGTGAGTGGCTACCAACCCGATTAGCTAGCCCTGCTTCCAGTCTTCACATCTAATAAATCGGCATTCTTCTTTGCCCCGATCAAATGATACCAAGTAATAATAAAAAAAACCAAGATAAAAGAGAATAGACTTGGTATATTATGCTTGTCAATAAACTTCACGAACGGATACTTAATTGCATGCTTGTTCGCTTGGGAATAAATCATGAATTATTGCTTGTCTCGTACATTGCTTGTCTTGTACTCGTGTTGCCTTACTGTATGAACTGTTAACTGTCCCGTACTCTTGTTGCCTCAACTGCATGAACTGTTAACTTAGTAAACATACTGTTCGATCACGGACAACTTGTGCACAAGGTAACTGGTTCCTGCGGACGGTCGCTGGGGCACTGGCACCGATCCGGTCCGGACGGAACTCTACTGTATAGTCAACTGTACTAGACGGAATGGCTTGTAGCACCCACTGTACTTTCGCTGCAAACCATTCTCGTCTATGACTAGTGTCCTTATTGGCATACGCCAGTGATCTATTGTATATTTAAACCTGTTGCAAACTAACTTGTGTCTTCGTGGCAGGGAAGGCATGGTAAGTATTGTGCAGTTGATTCAGACGGTCAGGTAAAATCCACCGAACGGTGGCACGTTCATTTCAGTAAATCCTATATGCTGCTTACTTGTAAATGAACTAAGGCAAGATAGAAACCCACAAATATGCATGCTTCATTAAAACAACGTGTTGATTGGTAAAGTTTGGTTAGCTCGCCTTCACCAGTATGTTTCGACATGCTGACCCTCGTTGAAACAGGTTCTCCGCACCAAGGCGAACCGAGCGAGGAGCCGAAGTCGTCTTCCCGATCCAGTCCAACTGTTGGCGCATCTTCACCGCGCCCCTTGAAGCATTTTGAAGACTGAAGCTTGCAACTCTTCATACACAATGCAGCTTCGTGGCAAAGCCGTCCTCCAGCCTGGAGGTCCTTATCATTTTGAAGTTATAAAGGGATGTAATGTACAGGACTGCTATCTCATTTTGAGTCAACTCTTTTGTAAGCTCGTGCGGCATATTAGCTGACTCGTTCAGGAGTTTGTAATAGATGTTCATTATCAATAAAGAGAACTTTTCCATGTTTCAAATCTGTGTTTCAATTCATCTGCGTACTCTGAATATGTGCTCGTTATGCAAAATACTTTAGCCTTGTGCGGGCGCAACCCCAGGCCCGCACGGCATCACGATTCGGGGGACGCCCCAACGATTTTTTTCGGAATCGGGTCGTGACATAATGGTATCAGAGCACAGATTCAAGTTCCTTAGACTTCGTGCTGGAAAAGTTCCTTTAACGATCAAATTCATGTGCGAACTCTTGAACTCGCTAGGCCAAAATGAGATACGTTCATGCAATAAGTCCATAATACATTATGATCCTAATGTAATTTACCTTCTTTTGAAGTAATGGCACCAGCGCAATCTGCAGCGCAAGCACCGGACGAAATGCAAGGCCAAGGAAGTAGTTTGGGCACTTCGGAAAGTTTAGAGAGCCAGCGAGCCGTGCCAAGCATCGATCCCATCCAGCAAATGTTGCAGATGTTGGAGGCAAACCAACAAAGGGACGAGGCTCGCTATGAACGGGCCGAGAAGCGGGCGGAAGAGAGTCAGCTCAAGTTTCAAGACAATATAGAAGCACGATTCTCAGTCCAACAGAAGCAGGTGGATGCCCTGCAACAGATCGTTCAGACTTTGGCTTCCAACCATTCCACGGCAAGAGCGCCGACTCCGGTGGAACAGCCCGCGCTTGAAGTAGAGACGCCGCAAATTCCAAGGCCGAGGGACGTGACTGCCTTCGACTTTGGCCACTTCAAGAAAGTCTGCAACACTCCATTCAACGGGACTGAGGACCCAGTCGTAGCTCTAGATTGGTTGGCCGAACTTGAAGATCACTTCGCTCTGCTAGAGGTCAACGAAGAGAAGCGCGTCGCCTGCGCGCAATTACAGCTCCGCCTCAACGCGCACGATTGGTGGAACGTGCATCGACGATCTCTTCAATTTGATCACGGAGAGGAGGCGATCTCGTGGACGACTTTTCGTGCCGCGTTCGAAGAGGAGTTTATACCCCCTCCAGTACAACGTCAAATGGAGAACGAGTTCGTGCAGCTGCGGCAGGGCAGTATGACAGTTAAGCAATATTCTGCCGAATTCAACCGACTCTCCAAATTCGCTAGGGCCTATTTACCTGATGCAGTGAGTCGAGCTAGAAGGTTTGAAGGCGGTTTGCGCCCTGCCATTCATGGGCACGTAGCCGTTCATCAGTATCGTACAATGCGTGAAGTCATGAATCACGTCCTATCTCTCGAACCACATTATCCTCACGTTCCTGCCGGCGCTGTGCATACCTACAATCACAAACGCCAAAGCAACGACAGAGGAAACAACGCTGCAAAGCGTCCGAACAACGGTGGCAAGCATGGAGAAAAGTTAGAGAAAGTATGTCACTTCTGCAGGCGGCCGGGGCACGCAATAGATAAGTGTCGCCTGAGACTTGGGTTATGTTTAGTTTGCGGTGAAGTAAACCATACCGTTCGTGACTGTCCATTGAGCCGCCTCAATAATCGTCGCCCCCAACAGAATAATCCCTAACGGTAGGTTCTATCCTAAGTTTCGGGACGAAACTTCCAATTAGTTGGGTAGGATGTAGCGTCCCGTTCTCCCGGTGCGGAGAGCGCGGCTAAGAAACACAAGACGGTATCGTTCGATCGGGATAGATTGAATTAAGAACTCGTCCTCGTTATGGATTTGTTTCTTCGGAATCGATTCCCATATTCAGTGGACCGTGCCCCCGGGATCGACTTAGCGGCAGAGTCAGGAGGGACCTCTCCGCTGCTATCTTTTATTGCCTCGGTTTTCGATGTCGCTTGTTGTTTTCGTGCTTTGAGTTGGTTTTGGGATTTGCTTGTTTTCCTTGAACGGTTTCGATGGTTTTCATTGTTTTCGTTCATTGAACTACACTTCAATTCCGATATTGGAAAGAGAGAAAGAAGTATTGATCAAGCTGTTCGTGTGCAGGTGAACGAGCAATAGGCGGCTTACGAGCGGAGTCGTGAAGCGCTTCTTTCCTTCTCCCTTCCAACAATCTAAGTGAGTGGCTACCAACCCGATTAGCTAGCCCTGCTTCCAGTCTTCACATCTAATAAATCGGCATTCTTCTTTGTCCCGATCAAACGATACCAAGTAATAATAAAAGAAACCAAGATAAAAGAGAATAGACTTGGTATATTATGCTTGTCAATAAACTTCACGAACGGATACTTAATTGCATGCTTGTTCGCTTGGGAATAAATCATGAATTATTGCTTGTCTCGTACATTGCTTGTCTTGTACTCGTGTTGCCTTACTGTATGAACTGTTAACTGTCCCGTATTCTTGTTGCCTCAACTGCATGAACTGTTAACTTAGTAAACATACTGTTCGATCACGGACAACTTGTGCACAAGGTAACTGGTTCCTGCGGACGGTTGCTGGGGCACTGGCACCGATCCGGTCCGGACGGAACTCTACTGTATAGTCAACTGTACTAGACGGAATGGCTTGTAGCACCCACTGTACTTTCGCTGCAAACCATTCTCGTCTATGACTAGTGTCCTTATTGGCATATGCTAGTGATCTATTGTATATTTAAACTTGTTGCAAACTAACTTGTGTCTTCGTGGCAGGGAAGGCATGGTAAGTATTGTGCAGGTGATTCAGACGGTCAGGTAAAATCCACCGAACGGTGGCACGTTCATTTCAGTAAATCCTATATGCTGCTTACTTGTAAATGAACTAAGGCAAGATAGAAATCCACAAATATGCATGCTTCATTAAAACAACGTGTTGATTGGTAAAGTTCGGTTAGCTCGCCTTCACCAGTATGTTTCGACATGCTGACCCTCGTTGAAACAGGTTCTCCGCACAAAGGCGAACCGAGCGAGGAGCCGAAGTCGTCTTCCCGATCCAGTCCAGCTGTTGGCGCATCTTCACCGCGTCCCTTGAAGCATTTTGAAGACTGAAGCTTGCAATTCTTCATACACAATGCAGCTTCGTGGCAAAGCCGTCCTCCAGCCTGGAGGTCCTTATCATTTTGAAGTTATAAAGGGATGTAATGTACAGGACTGCTATCTCATTTTGAGTCAACTCTTTTGTAAGCCCGTGCGGCATATTAGCAGACTCGTTCAGGAGTTTGTAATAGATGTTCATTATCAATAAAGAAAACTTTTTCATGTTTCAAATCTGTGTTTCAATTTATCTGCGTACTCTGAATATGTGCTCGTTATGCAAAATACTTTAGCCTTGTGCGGGCGCAACCCCAGGCCCGCACGGCATCACGATTCGGAGGACTCCCCAACGATTTTTTTCCGAATCGGGTCGTGACAAGAACCTTCGCAGGGAAGAACCTGGAGGATTTTTTGTCAGGAGAGAAGACAGAGCCGAATGAGGGCTCGGCAGGACGCGACGAGTGGAAGTCCACTCATATGGTGGTATATATTTGGCTCCTCAATTCTTTAGTCCAGTCGATCGCCGCCACAGTGGATGGCCTTGAGATAGTGAAAGACGTGTGGGAGAAGTTGAGGAGAACCTACGATGGCGCGGGAAATAACTTGAGGGTTTTCCAGATCAAGGGGGAGATCAACGACACCGTACAGGGAGAGAAGACGGTACATGAGTATGCCACGGAGTTGGAACATCTGTGGTTGGATTATGATCACTTCTCAGATCGGGCGAGCTGCGAGGACCCGAAGTGTAAGGAGAGACAGGTATGTCTGCAGGAGAGGACGATGAAGTTTCTTAAGGGGCTGGCCGCAGTGTTTGCTCAGAGGACGGCACTACTTCTAGTCCAACCGAAGATTCCTACACTTGAGGAGACTATCTCGGCCATGATCAGGAGGAGACTCGTATCAAGCTACAGGCGGGGACAGGTGGTCCTCCTGAAGTGAAGACAGCACTGACGGTTGCCAATTCAGGCGGCACAGGACCTAAGGGAGACCCCCGGGAGTGTTACAACTGCGGAGAGGTGGGCCATCTGAGGTATACTTGCACCAAACCACCCAAGAAGGAAGATTCAGGTGGCGGACGTGGACAGTTTGGAGGCCGTGGCCATGGTCGTAGGGGTTGACGGGGTGGTCGAGGAGGTTATCGGACGAACCTGCTGGTAGCAGAAGGCGAGGAGGGAGCTAATGGTGCATATACTGAGGAGGATCAGGCACTACTGGGCATGCTGGAAGTACTCAGGAGAAAGCAGAAAGCGTCAAGCGATGGAGACAGGAGGAGTGAGACTGAGGAGGCATCCATCTCAGTCTTCGCCAGAGGCAACGCTGCCATGTATGTACATCCATCGGAAGGTACTGATGACTCACTCGCCCTTGCATCTATGTCTTCCCTTAGATCGTCGGGTTGGATTGTCGATTCGGGTACGTCTCGACACGTGACAGGGAAAACTAGTGAGTTCTCTTCTTACACTCACCTAGCATCTGCAAACAACATTCAAACAGCCGATGGTACTTTCCAGCCAGTAGTCGGTAAGGGTACTGTCGATTGTACAGATTCAGTAAGATTATCCAATGTTTTACATGCTCATTCTTTTCCAGTCAGTCTTTTGTCCATTAGTTCTATAATCCTCCAACTAAAATGCATTCTCTTTTGATATTCCTAAGGTGATCTTCCAGGAGAAAAAGACGGGACGAAGACTTGGGACTGATACTTGGCATGATGGACTGTGGTATCTTGATCAGGAAGGACTGGATTCGGCATTAGTGTCTGTGGCAGAAAGGGCAGAAATGAGAGGACCAAAGATGAGTACCGAGGATATACTGATACTCCATCACAGGCGGTTGGGGCACTCATCTTTTGGTATTTTGAGTAGGTTGTATCCATCTATTTATGAGAAGGCAAATAAGAAGAAACTAGTATGTGATGCATGTGATTTAGGCAAACTTACAAGGAGCTCATATGTTGGTGTGGGCCATAGGAGCTCTTCTGTTTTTGATATTATACATTCTGATGTCTGGGGGCCGTGCGCCACAACTACTATGAATGGTTACAAGTATTTCGTCTCTTTTATTGATTGTTCCTCTCGTGTCACCTGGCTGTATTTGATGAAGAATAAGAGAGATCTTTGCCTGTTTCTGGGACTTTCATAAACATGTTCAGACTCAGTACAGAGCAGTGGTGAAGGTACTAAGGTCTAACAATGACACAGAGTATACCAACAAAGCACTTGAGGAATACCTGTCAGCCCAAGGGATACAGCATCAGACCACCTGTGCATACACACCAGTACAGAATGGAGTGATAGAAAGAAAGAACAGACACCTTCTGGAGGTAGCAAGGAGCATGATGATCCCCATGAATGTCGCATCGAGTTTGTGGAGACATGCAGTGTTGACAACAGCTCGATTGATCAATATGATCCCCTCGAAGGTACTGGAATGGAAGTCCCCATGTGAGATATTGTAAAGAAATAATAGTGGGATACTCCCACTAAAGGTATTTGGCTGTGTATGTTTTGTGAAGGACAACAGACCGTCTGTTAGAAAACTTGACTCCAGAGCAGTCAAGTGTGTATTCGTGGGCTATTCGGCGACTTAGAAGGGGTACGTGTGCTGGATCCCAGTAGAAAAAAAGTTTGTGAGCATGGATGTTCACTTCAGGGAGTTTGAGCCATACTACCGTCAGGAGGAAACCTCATCCATGAGCAACTCATCTGATACCGAGAGTATGAGGCGAGAGAAAGATTGGTGAGAGAGTGGTGACCGATTTAGGAGTATGGCATGGAGGAACGTTTGAGGAGGAGCAGGAGAGTGAAGAGGAACATGGGGAGGCAATGAGAGGTGTTAGGCCCACGGCTCAGGGGAAGTTACTTACCTACAGCAGAAAAGGAAAGCAAATTGCAGGACCAGTACCTATAGTGCCAAGTCCCTTGCCTGCGTCCGTCTCAACTCCTGAGACACCTACACCACCACTACCACCAGATTTTCCTTCAGGTGATATCATTCTTCCTACTCCTCCCAAACTATTATCAGTACGGAGGACCACTCGCAGCAATGAAAAAAATCCTCCTGATAGATATGGTTGGGATCTTGCTCAGTTTGTTTCATATAATAACATCTCTTCTTCTCATGGAGCATTCATTGCATCTTTGGATAGTATTATTGTACCTAACAATTGGCTGGTTGCCAAGAACGATCCAAAGTGGAAAGTGGGGATGCACGAGGAGTTAGGCGCTCTTGAGAAGAACCACACTTGGGAACTAGTAAAACTACCAAAGGAAAAGAGGACATTCGGATGCAGGTGGGTCTTTACTGTGAAGCAGAACCCAGATGGAAAAGTAGAGCACTACAAGGCTCGACTGGTGGCAAAATGATACAGTCAGACGTACGTCATTGACTATGATGAGACCTTTGTACCAGTGGCGAAGATGAGCACCGTCAGGACCCTGATTTCTTTGGTAGCGAATGGTGGATGGAAGCTACACCAACTGGATGTGAAGAATGCGTTTCTTCATGGGGATCTAGTGGAGGAAGTGTATATGGAGATACTACCAGGATTCTGCACCGATAAGACAGTGGACAAGGTCTGCAGGTTGAAGAAGTCCCTCTATGGACTGAAGCAGTCTCCTCGAGCGTGGTTTGACAGATTCAGGAGGGCGATGATAGGGATGGGATATCAGCAGATCAATGTTGATCATACTGTATTCTTCGTCGGAGTGGAGACCACATCACCATGCTTGCAGTGTATGTGGACGATATGATTATCATATGAGATGATGAGCAATGGATTGCCCGACTCAAGGGGAAGCTTGGCAAGGAGTTCGAAGTGAAGGACCTTGGCCTTCTTCGGTACTTCCTTGGGATTGAGATTGCTCGAGAAGCAGAGGAGATTATTCTTTCTCAGAGGAAGTATGCACTGGACCTTCTCACAGAGACATGGATGTTGGGATGCAGACCTGCAGCGACGCTGATCAACCAGGGGTTCAAGCTGTGTGCTGAGGCTGAAGAACCAGTTGACCGAGACAGATACCAGAGACTGGTGGGCAAGTTGATCTATTTGAGCCACACACGTCCTGATATCTGCTTTGCAGTGAGTGTGGTGAGCCGCTACATGCATGACCCAAGGAAAGGTCATATGGATGCAGTGTACCAGATTCTGAGATACTTGAAGGGTGTCCCCGAAAAGAGGTTGATATTCAAGAAGAATGATCAGTTGAGCATTGAGGGCTAATGTGACTCTGACTGGGCTAGCTGTACTGATGACATGAGGTCTACCTCGGACTATTGCATATTTGTAGGAGGCAACTTGGTCTCTTGGAGGAGTAAGAAGCAGTCGGTGGTGGCCAAATCGACAGCTGAAGCGGAGTACAGAACTATGGCCTTGGGAGTTGCAGAGCTGCTATGGCTGAAGAGTATGCTGGTGGAGCTGAAGCTGGATCAAGGAGCCAAGATGAAGCTGTGGTGTGACAAGAAGTCAGCCAGGAGTATCGCCAACAATCCAGTGCAGCATGACAGGACCAAACACATCGAGATCGATAGGTTCTTCATCAAGGAGAAGTTGGACCGTGGACTACTGGAGCTAGGTCATGTTCCAACGAAGGAGCAGGTAGCAGACAGTATGACCAAGGGACTTAGCTCTGCAGATATGATTAGAGGATGTGACAAGATGAGCTTAGTAAATATCTTTCGTCCATCTTGAGAAGGAGTGTTGGTATTTAGAATATTCTTGGTATATTTGTTGGGATATTAGAATATTCTAGAGGGGGTTTTAATGGGGTATTAATGTAAGATGACGGATTGTAAGGCTATAAATAGCCAAGAGATTATCAATAAAAAATATAACAATTACTCCAAAATATTATACATTATGACATATTTGTGAGGCCATTTTGCTAATATCTAACTTTACAGTTGTCCTCTTTTCCCTTGCATCTCTCTCTCTCTCTTCCGGTTATTTTAGAACAACTATACAGATAATCACTCAAGCTATAGTTAAAGTGGAAGGGCTGCAATTGTTAAAGTGGAATGGCTTAACAGCACCTCCAAGAAAAGAACATGACTATATACTCTGAGGTGACAAGCATTGACTAGAAGGAGGTCATAGCAACGAGAACCCACAGAAATTCCAACTTGCGCAGTGAACTGGTTTTATGAAAAGGTTGGAAGATCTGGCAAAAAGAAGGTGATAGTCCTGTGAATTTGTTCCCATGGTTCGATCCTTCCTAGTAAACGTGACATGTTCGAATGATGATCGCTTTTACGAGAGAAAGTGGATCTGAAAATCAAATTGTTTGTACACCGGGTATCCGTAACATAGAAAGCTATACAGCAGCAGCAGCAAATAGGGACAAGATGAGGCAGGTGCACATTCCTTAAGCATGTGTGACACACAAATGAATAGTTGACGGCTATGGTTGGATAGTGGAAACACTCGAGTCTTCGAGCCTGGGCGATAGGTCTCGTGTTGTCCATTGTTCGGTAATTAACCAATCAAAGCAAACAAACAATGACGAAGGGCAGATCGGCAAGGTGCATGTACATCACCCCTCCTATGGTGGTTGCCAAAGCTTCCAGTGAACCCGAAATAGGCCATGGAGTTGGATCTAGGAAATGATAAGAATGCCTATGAGATTCAATCATAAACCACTTTAGCCCATTCCCGACGGCTTAGCAAACAAATCGGGAATAAGATGGTGTTAAGCCCTAATGAATCAACTATTATCGATTCACTTCACATCAACAAAATCGGAAACATCTCATTCCCTATCGGTCACCGCCCCGTGGGTTTGCTCGCCTTCACTTCGACTACTACGATCTTGCAATTAAGCTTTTGGATGCCCAAGTCTTTAATTCGAGAATGTCTACATCAACTTGTTTGCATGCGAAAGCGGTTTGAAAAGCTTCTTCGTCCACATTTTGCAGCCTCCACAATGAGCTATTCCACCCGTACTTAGACGACCGATGAGGCGTACAAAAACCTTGCGCACTTCTTTATCTTTAAAGACGGGGTGACCTAACCACCCAACAACTATTCCATCTCCGTTGTCCATTGATTCCCCTCTAAATAGTCTCCCTTTTGCCGGATTATTACCAATGTAATCATAAAATGCTAATTTTTCAGGAATTTGTTGATATGGTATTTATGGGCATTTTAACAGTGATCAGTAAGAATAAGGTGTCTGCCTCTCGTTGTTGCTGTCTGTGTACACATCATGCCCTCTACAATAATCCTTTTATTCCGAGACAAAACCTTTTAGTCTTTCTGTCACACCCTTTTCTGCTACTTGTTGAAGCTTATTTCTTTCGAGTTCATCAGTCATATCCATTCTAGATGTGAAAGAGAACAAAGTGATCTTTCTCTAAGTGAATCACTAACATCTTCTCATCTATATTTAAAAATAATCAAATAAAGGACTTCAAGACAGCTGCTTTTACAACAAAGAAATGACTAAGAGAACATAAACCAAGACATGCAGCAATATTATCTTGGTAAAAGAATAGAAAATCGAGTATGCAAGGTATCCATCTTACGCTTTATGCCGCAACTCCAACCAGACCTCTTCATCAGAAAGAGGAGGAGACTTGCCAATTTCTACTTCTAACTGGAACCTTGCTCTCTCAACTTTTAATGCTTTTACTATCTCTAGTTTTTGATGTCTTCTTACATCAAGCACCTCAGCAGCAAGAGGCACTCTCTCTACATATCTGTTCATACAAGAAAAACATATTAAAAAAAATTGCATTCAGACTATTAAGATTATGTTTTGTATTAGGAAGGTCAATTTTGTAATTTTAGAACTCTAAATTTATCTGGATTACATTTAATTTAATTTTTTACAGATTTGGTCTGGATTTGGTTTAATCCAAATGTATCCGGAGTTTATTTAAATCTATCCGGGTTAGATTTAATTACCTAAATTTATACAGTTAGATTTAATCTAAATATATTCATAATGTTTAAGTAAAGCTACATGTATTAGGTTTATTCATGCATAAATATAGATGCAAACTAGAGTCGGGAGATATAGAAAATAGAGAAGTTCTAAAGTTGCAACCGCAAGGTTTATTCAAAGTTTGAAAGTTTTTGACTTGTAAGTTGTATCCCTCTTTTGATAAAGTAAATAAAGTTGTCCAGTTTGGTCGGGAGATGCGAATTTGCTGGACTACATTACATATGTGTTTGTGGTTAAATCTTTATTGCAATTTCACTTTCTGTTTAGATCAACAAATTAGTATTAGGTTGATCGAAAGACATTGCAACAATGCAAGTTTCAGGTTTCAAATGGAGAAGTTTGGTGGAAGAGGAAACTTGTCGTTATGGCCGAGAAGGGTGAAAGGACTTCTAGTGAAGGAAAGTCTCGATAAGGTGTTGCTCGAAAAAGCGAAGATAGTTGAAGACATGTTCGATACTGATTGGGAAGACTTGGACCTAAGGGCAGTGAGCACGAAAGAGTATTGTTTGATTGATGAAATTATGTACAAAGTTATGGGTCAAACATCTGCAGCGGAGTTAGATTGAAGCTTGAGAGATTGTACATGACCAACAATTTTTCGAACAAATTATATCTGAAAAAACAATGGGTCGACATGAAAGTAGGTACACCAATTCCAAATCATCCCAGTACTTTCAACAAAATTATCACCTATTTGCTTATTGGAAGAGGAAGATGAGGCATTTCTACCACATGCTACTTTAGCAGTAGTACAATCACTTGGTAACCACTGTTCTGTATGGTAGACACCATAGAGATGGAAGAAGTTAAATCCTCTCCGATTGAAAATGAGATCACATAATGGCCTCAAGCAACTGATGAAGGCGAAGGTCTGGTTGCCAAGAAAAAAGAAAGGTCCAAGGGTCAAGGAGCAGGAGACAAAACAGATTCAGATCCAAATCGAAAGATAAAAGAGGACACCAAAATGAGAAGAATGTTTCTTTTACTAGAAACCATGTGAGCTCAAGAAACATTGCAAGAGATACATAATATGGGTGAAGGAGAAAGGATAGAAACTACTAGAACAAGAGAAGAACACAGAAAGAGCCAATATTACTTCAGAACCTGAGAGGGCATGTTATGTTCTCACAATTCATTCAGGTTAAGATCACTTCACAGATTTATGGATTCTTGATTCAGGTTGTTAATATCATATGTGCCTCAAACAGTATATATATATATATATATATATATATATATATATATACACACACACACACACACACGATGGTGTTAGGGTTAGGGGCGGCTCCAGGCGACAGTAGCGGTCGTGACTTCCAGGGCGGCTGCGGTGGCCGCGATACCACCGCCGGTAGGGGGCAATCCCTCCGCGCACCATGGGATCATGGGTCCTCTTCCGGCGGTTGTGGAGAGGGGCTGCCGGTGGCGGAGGAAGCCCAAGGGCAGCAGAATGATGGCAGATGGAGTACGGTGGTGCGGCGATGACGGAAAAAAGGGAAGGCTCCGACGGTGCAAGGAAGGAGCGGACGGAGTAGTGGGGGCGGTGGTGGAAACCCTACCGCCACGCGATCGACGACAACGAAAGGGTCATTTCGTATGGAGACACATTCGTCGGCGACACATAAATCGTCGGAGATCGGACAACCTTCGCTGGGACGGGAACATGCGACAGTTCGAGTGTCTCCACCGATGTCGAGAGTGGATAGGGTGGGTGTGTCGGTTCCACAAGAATTGGGGATGACCGGACATAGCTTGAATAAGGAGACGACGCCGACACATACCATGGGGAGGATGTGAGCAGATGTATGATGAGGGAGGGGTGGCGGAGACGACAGCTAACTCGATGCACTACATCGAGCCCAAGAAAGTAGCGAGAGGGGGCAGTGTGCATCGTTAAGTGCGGAAGAGATAGCGAGAGATGCGACATATTGGCAAAGTACGATAGTGCTATATGTCCTTGGAGATAAGTCTTTCTATGGGCAGATAGACGCATATGCGGCGAGAATCTGGAGGCCGAAAGGTAGCATGGAATTTTATGCCGAGGAGGGCTTATTCTTTGTCAATTTCGAGTTGCGGGAGGATGTTGATCACATTTTGCAAGGAGGACCATGGACCTTTGATGGGAGACTTATTATACTGAAGGAATGGAAGTCTGGAGATAAATGCGAACGTGACTTGTTGTATATGGTGCCTGTATGGGTTCGATTTTTAGGTTTTCCACTTTCATATTGGGATAACTCGATACTTATGAAGCTGGCGACCCTAATTGGGAAACCAATCAAAAGTGATGATCCTACGTTCAAGCGCTCCAGACTTTTGTACGCTAGGGTCTTTGTCGAGATAGAGGCAGGCAGACCTCTTCCACGGGTATTGGAATATGATATACCATCGGGGGAGGTGATCACACAACGAGTGGATTATGAATGGGTGCCGCCGGTTTGCCACCGATGTAATTGTTTCGGGCATTTGAGTCAGCAATGTAGACTTCGGGAGGAGGAAAAAGTGGGAGAGCAGACACGGTATGATGATGTGGGGGGAGCTGATAGCCCACCAGCGGATACTAGGGCGGACAAGGAGGAGGCTATGGTGCAGCAGGGATTGGAGACGGTAAACACTCAGGAGATGATACCTATGGAGAGTAATGGAGGTATGGAGCTCGAACTGGTACTGTCGGATGTTTCCAATCACATTGTCGAGACTTCTGGAGGAAGAGATGCAGGATCAAAATGGCAGTTTGAGGGAGGAGGGGACAGTAATGCAGGCAGGGATATGGTGCTCTCATATATCCCGCCAGCAGGAGGGCCCATCCAGTTCACATCACAAGGTGGGGGGGGGGGGCGCTAGCTGGTGGTCGTGTGACTGGAAAAAAAAGGAAAGAAAGTGGGAGGATATGAGAAGTGATCGCCTACTCAAGCAGGAAACGATATGCCCCCAACCCTCTGAAAGATGTATTGCGACCACAGCATTTGCAGGAGTCTGAGGAGGGAGGAGTAGTAGTCAGAGACAATTCGGAGTGGCCGATACTACTTCGAAGGGAGACGGAGAGCGCATCTAGTCGTCCAACAGAGATGGACCTACAGGAGGCAACGCTTGATACTCCCCCAGATGTCAGGTCTATTAGTATGCATGGGGACATATATGTTGATTAAATGTCGATTATTGCTTGGAATGTGCGTGGTGCATGCTCTATTGGGAGATGAAAGGAGATTTCAGAGGAGTTGTGGAGGAGTCAGTGTACTATTAATGCCATTCTTGAGACCATGATTAAATCAGAAAGGATCTTAGTCAAGAGAACGGCGATGCGGTGGGGGCAAGTTAATAATCTACACCTATGTAGTATGGCCCGAATCTGGGTACGGTGGGATAAAAGCAGTTAGGACGGTTAGGTATTATTCATTTCAAAACAAGTTATTGCTCTAATTTTTACTAATAAAGGTGGCTTGCGCTTCATTTTCTGTGTTGTCTATGGTCATAATGACCGCTGTCAGCGGAGGAGATTATGGCAGGAGATTATCTATCTTAGCGGTGTCGCAGAGAGAGATATGGGTTTACCATTACTGGCTATGAGAGACTTCAATGCCCTCCTATATGGTCATGAAAAAATTGGTGGCAGGCGCGTCCCTGACGTCATTTTGCATGACTTTCCGAATTGTTTTCTACAATCAAGATTGCGAGGCCTAGACAGAGAGGGGCATATATGGGCCTGGAATAATAAAGCGGTGATGAAGCGAGTCATCTGTCAACTGGATCGAGCTTTGGGTAACAGGAGCTGGTTCGACATATTTCGACATGTTGGAGCTGAGGGACTTGCGGCAGGGACCAGCGACCACTCCCCAATTCGGATTCAGCTGACAGCTACGGAGGCGAGACGATCCCACCCTTTCAGGTATAACAATGCATGGCACCTACTTGATGGGTACGCAAATGTTGTACGGAGGGGACTACAGGTGGAGGTGGAGGTGGAGGTGGATAGCAATATCCAGTTCCAACTGGTGAGTCGGCTGAAAAAAGGTAAAAAATGGACTTAAAAGCTTGGAACAATGGCAGATCTGCGTCGGACGTGAGGGCCAAGGCGCAGGAGCTCAAGGGGGTCCAGGATTGTCTCCAGGGGGATGCACTTAATACAGATCTGACGAAAAATAAGAGAATTCTAGTACGGAAGGTGGGTCGAGGCCGCCTGTTCGAGGAGATTCAGATGGCGCAAAGGGCCAAGTGTTCCTATCTACGGGATAGAGACAGATGCACTATATTCTTTTATGATGTGGTACGGGCCCGCCAGCATAGCAACAACATCAATAAACTCATAGGTCCTAATGGAGGAGATATCTCGGCACCGACGGACATCCAGGAAGAGGCAGTTAGGTACTGTAGTGCCCCGCTCCGTGTCGGCACTATGTACAAGCGATATCGATTTGCTGACTCAAAAATGATATCTTTCTTAAGAGCTCCTTTTTGAAGCAGGAGATGACTGATCAAGGTGAGTAGGCAAAACTTCGTTCTCTGATTCTTGCACGCCTTAATAATGAATTTAAGTTTTTGAATGCTTGTTTGCTTAAAAGATAGTTTCATAAGAGAATGATAGAACCTACATTGCATGCCTAATAAGAGAACTCACATAGCTTGTCATTGAAACGAACTTGTCTGTTTCACTAAGAGAACCTGAAATGCTTGTCTAAGAGTAAGAGTTTGCATGAACATGTTCCACTATCGCTGTAGCTTCGAGAGAACCATATCGTGTGCTTAAACTTGTTCAGAGAGGGCGGCTAGTCCGCAACAGAGATATATGGTCTGATGGTTCATCTCGTCTGCATCCTAGAGTTTATTTGATAGTGTTTCATGCATTCGCATCGGTCGGACAATGGCTATTGGTGAAGAGCTGAACCTTGGTCACGGCTGCTACAGAGATAGTGGAAAGCAACCATGAGTCACAGCTGCTAATAGCATCAGATAAAAGAGTCATTGGTTAGCTGGATTACCGTTACCGATCATGAGTTTCTCGGAGACCGAACTGCATATAAGATAGTTCATTGTGTTGGCTTAATAGAGGATTGTCCCTAGATGTGCATTGTCCCTAGCGTCTTTGAGTATAGCTCACAAGACACGATGCGCACATCCTGATAATAGAACAATCGGCCTGTCTTGCCTGCTTGCTTGAATGAACTATATATAAACTCTGTTTTTAAAGATGTTTCCAAAAGAAAGTAATATGACTCCGTTCTTGTGCTGCATGTAACGAACATAGGTAAAACTAGAAATATCACTAGCAATGTAATATTTTATAACATGATTACTTAGTGTTGGTTTTAGTGAATGTTGCTTCTGTTCAGTTATTTATACTCACCAGTACTTATAAAAGTGCTGACCCACCAACAGTTTACTTGCAGGTATTGGATCGTCCGAGGAAGCGATAGGCGTGCCTCATCCCCAAGACCCGAAAATCTGGTTTCGTTTGCCTCGAGCTGCTTTCGTATAGAGAGGCATAATGTATGGAACGATGCCATTGTATTCAGAGAACCCGATGCCTCGATTTGCCCCGTATACTCAGATGGATAAATGCTTGCAACAATGTTCCTCCGCTGCTTACTCGATAAGATGCGATGATAACCAAACTTTAACGATGTTGCCTTGTGCGGGCGCAACCCTAGGCTCGCACGGCATCACGTCCCGGTGGCAAACGGCTATACGACCCGCGGGAGCGCCGAGGCGCGGTGATTCGCGTCCGGTGGGGGCGGTGGTCGGGAGACCTTCGGGACCGGGGCGTGACAGGTACTACTCTGCTTTGGACAATCAGGACGATTATTTGTCCATTTTTTTATCCATTGTGTAAAAGGTTGGTTACGGAAGCGGGAAATCAAAAATTGCTTATGGAGATATCGATGGAGGAGGTAGAGACTATAGTGAAGATACAAATCCTGATAAAGCTCTGGGGCCTGATGGGTTCGAGAGTAAATTTTGTAAACTTAATTGGGAGGAGATTCGACATTGGGTGTTGGAGATGGTACAAGATTTTTCAGGCATGGCAGGTTGTTGCGTGAATTAAACCACACATTCCTAACACTTATTCCAAAGAAGGAGGAGGCCACGACATTGGCAGACTTCAGACCTATTGTGTGCTGTAATTATTTGTACAAAATAATTACGCATCTTATGTGTCGTCATATGGAGCAAATCATACAAGAACTGGTGTCCAAAAACCAAGCTGCCTTCATAAAAGGAAGGGCCATTGAGAAAAATAGTATGCTTGGTCATGAGCTTGTTCGGGAGTTTAACAAACATGGGGCCCGAAAGCATGCATTAAACTCGATCTTCGGAAGGCGTGTGATACAGTAAATCAAGATTTTTTGTGTCACATTATGCTTTTTATGAGATTTGGCAAGGAATGGGTCACCTGAGTTCATGAATGTATTACGATAGATACTCTTTGTTCTCATCAAAGATCAACCTCATGGTTTCTTCAGGAGTAATAGGGGGCTACGACAAGGGGGTCCGCTCTCACCTTATCTTTTCATTCTGGTCATGGAGTATTTCTTTTGCTTGATGGATGTTGTTGTGTGTCGGAAGCATATTATTCCGCTGTATTGTCAAGTACAACCACATATTTCGTATCTTATTTATGATGATGATTTGTTAGTTTTTTTTGTGCCATCTTTCTCTGGTCTTGAGTTTGTTGCCAATGTGATGGGAGTGTTTGGGGACATGACGGGACTACGACTGAATAGAGACAAGAGTAAGGTCTACTTCAGTAAATGGTACCCTGCAAAGGAGGAGCGACCAGTAGTACTTGACATCCCTATTGGGAAATTACCTATTAAGTATATGGGGATTCCGCTGTCCGTCAATTATGCCAAGGAAGCTGAGTATCCCAGCATTGTGTAGTTTACACAGAGGCGACTGGAGGAGTGGCAGGCTCAGATATTATCGTTTGGGGGCCGTATTGAATTAGTGCGACATGTGACAATCACTAATTTTTGGCTTCAATCGATAATGCTACCTATTACGACTATTACCAAAATGGAGAAGATGTGCGCAGACTTTATTTGGAGGGACGGTATGTATGCAATTGCTTGGGACACTCTATGCTGACCGAGGGAGGAAGGAGGGGTTGGACTACGGCCACTTCGTCTGATGAAGAAGGTGACAGGAATGAAGTTGGTATGGCGATTTCTTCAAGGGGACTCCTTATGGGCTACTTGGATGCGGACGGGATACTTGAAAGGGGGTAACCTGTGGGTGTACTCCTCCAGTAGCAAATAATTATTAATATATTATTAAAATTTTAGAAAAAAAATATTTTATACATTCAGGCATCATTTTAAGTATTTCATGTGTTGTTTTTTTAGTAGTTTTGAAATTGAATGAAATAATAGTCACCCTTACCGATTGGTTTACCTTCGATAGATAAGTTTTCTTCTTTTACATGCTTTTACAGCCTTACTATGCTTTTACACCCTTATTGATTGGCATTTTCATTCAATTTTCTTTGTTGAATTAACCAAAAAAGAGACATACAATGTGGGAATCGGTCAATATCGAATCAGGACATGTCAAACTGTATCGGTATTGGTCGTATCGGATCGGTGTCGGCCGATACTGCAAACTACGCTATCAACGTGAATAACCAAGAACCATAATAAGATAAACAACTATTGTTGTTTCTGTGATGGCAATAGAAACAATAATGCGAGAGGAAAGATGAACTTCACATACTAAAAAAAAGTACTAAATCTTTATATTGTAATGATATATATCACTTCACACCTCCTGGCTAGTGCGATACACCATCAATTTCATGGTGTCTAGACAAAAAAAAAATTATTAGGAAGAGAGTTAGAGAGATAAATTCACAACAATTTTCAGCATTTTTGAGGATAAACTTCACTTATATATTAAAGTTCCAGACAAGTTAATGTGATGTAGGGAGAGAACTAATATTCACTAAGGAAAGCTACTCCCCCAAAGAATGTAGATAGACGAGAATAGGAAGACGTTAATGTCATGTAGGGGAGAGAAAAACACTCTACTAAAACCTCCTGTTTGTGTTGCTTCCAAATTTATTCATTAGCCATATCCAAAGCATTTGGAAACTCCACATCCCAAACATTCCATGCTCCTAGCACAATTATGGAAATAATAAAACTTAAAACGTATCTTATGATTGCATTTAAATACCAAATTTTTTCCCCTATTATCGCTTCAATGTACAAACTTTTTCATATACATAGATAACATGAACATTTTGAGTATTGCACTTTGATACCTTCTAGTGGTCTAAAATCAAACTTAACAGACGTGTAAAGCATGTGATTGATTTAGGGCCATTGTGCATCCAAAAAATTAACAAAAAACCCTAATCCTTCGTCACCCCTTACCCTCATCCTAGTCGTCGCCCCACTAGTGAATTTTGTTGCTTAGCTCCCCCCTTCTCTGCTCCAAAACCCTAAAATTCCTCCCAAAAAACCTAATATTGTCTCCATTGTGGAAGATTCACAGTGATGCGGAATGGATGTGACTTAAAATCAGTAAATTAATTTGAATTAAAGTAAGTTCATCTAAGTCTACTAATTACCAAATAATTTCTAGGTCGCCAAAATTAATGGTTATATTAGGCAAGAGATCATAAGCTATCGTGCAAACCTTAGAATTTTGCAAAATATTGAATCAAGTTACCACTAAATTAGGATAGTTCTCTATTTAATACATAGATTGATAACCTCAAATCCCATTTTCTTTTTTTCTTTTGTAGAAGTACTCAAGTTATTGGTGGATCAGCATATTATTGATAGCATATTGGATGAAGATGCAGTCGTCATAATTACTTGATTTAAAACGAAGAGGGAGACTAATTTGGAATGTCGAGTAGTTACCAAAGGGGGGGACGGCTGCTTCTACTTTCTGCTTTTGATGGTTGCTTCTACCGCTGATGCTTTTGCTACTGATGCTGTTGTTGCTTCTATAGCTACTGTTGAAATTAGTTGTTATTTTATTGATTGTCTCATTGGCATTATATAGTCTTACAGTCATTAATACAATGATCTCAATCATTATGACAATAATCTCATAATGGAATATCCTGTGACATATTCTGGCATCCCAAATATGTCCTCAGGATATTCCCATGTGCTTATACTATACTTAAATATGACACCCAACATACCATATCAACAACATACCATATCAACACTCCCCCTCAAGATGGGTGAAAGGTATTCACTAAGTCCATCTTGTCACATCCTCTAACCATGCTCACTGAGGCGAGTCCCTTGGTTAGTCCATCTGCTACTTGATCCCTGGTTGGAACATGGCCAAGCTCCAGTAATCCACTATCCAACTTCTCTTTGATGAAGAATCTATCAATCTCGATGTGTTTGGTCCTGTCATGCTGTACTGGATTGTTGGCGATACTAATAGCTGACTGATTGTCACACCACAGCTTTATCTTGGCTCCTTGATCCAACTTCAGCTCCACCAGCATATTCTTCAACCATAGCAGCTCTGCAACTCCCAAGGCCATAGCTCTGTACTCTACTTCAGCTATCGATCTGGCCACCACAGACTACTTCTTACTCCTCCATGAGACCAAGTTACCTCCTACAAATATGCAATATCCCGAGGTAGACCTCCTGTCATCAGCACAACTAGCCCAGTCAGAATCACAGTAGCCCTCGATGCTCACGTGATTGTTCTTCCTGAATATTAGTCCCTTCCCGGGAGCACCTTTCAAGTACCTCAGAATCTGGTACACTGCATCCATATGACCCTTCCGTGGGTCATGCATGTAGCGGCTCACCACACTTACTGCAAAGCAGATATCAGGACGTGTGTGGCTCAAATAGATCAACTTGCCAACCAGTCTCTGGTATCTGTCCCGATCAACTGGTTCTCCATCCTCAGCATCAATCTTGAACCTCTGATCTATTGATGTTGCTGCAGGTTTGCACCCCAACATCCCAGTTTCTGTGAGAAGGTCCAGTGCATACTTCCTTTGAGAGAGAACAATCCCCTCTGCTTCTCGAGCAATCTCAATCCCAAGGAAGTACCGAAGAAGGCCGAGATCCTTCACCTCGAATTCCTTGCCAAGCTTTCCTTTGAGTTGGGCGATCTCCTGCTCATCATCTCCTGTGATAATCATATCGTCCACATACACCGCAAGCATGGTGATGTAGCCTCCACTCCGACGGAAGAACACAGTATGATCAGCATTGATCTGCTGATATCCTATCCCTATCATCGCCCTTCTGAATCTGTCAAACCACGCTCGAGGAGACTGCTTCAGTCCATAGAGGGACTTCTTCAACCTGCAGACCTTGCCCACTATCTGATTGGTGCCAAATCCTGGTGGTATCTCCATGTACACCTCCTCCACTAGATCTCCGTGAAGAAACGCATTCTTCACATCCAGTTGGTGTAGCTTCCATCCACCATTCGCTGCTAGAGAAATCAGAGTCCTGACAGTGCTCATCTTTGCAACTGGTGCAAAGGTCTCGTCATAGTCGATGTCGTACGTCTGACTGTATCATTTGGCTACTAGTCGAGCTTTGTAGCGCTCAACCTGTCCATCTGGGTTCTGCTTCACGGTAAAGACCTACTTGCATCCAACTGCTCTCTTCCCCTCTGGCAGTCTCACAAGCTCCCAAGTGTGGTTCTTCTCCAGAGCTCTCAACTTCTCGTGCATTGCCGCTTTCCACTTTGGATCGTTCTTGGCAACCTGCCAATTGTTAGGTACAGTAATACTATCCAAAGATGCTATAAATGCTCCATGAGAAGAAGGGATATGGTCATAAGAAACAAACTGAACAATATCCCAACCATATCTGTTTGGAGGATTTCCTGCATTGCTGCGAGTGGTACTCCGAACAGATAGTGGTGTGGGAGGAGTAGAAGTAGGAGGAATGATATATTGTGAAGGAGGGAGTATCACCTGAAGGGGGGTTGGTGTTGGTGCCTCAGGAGTTGGGACGAACGCAGGCAAGGGACTTGGCACTGGCACTGTCGGTACTGGTCCTGCAGTTTGCTTCTCTCTCCTGCTGTAGGTAAGTAACTCTCCCTGAGCCGTAGGCCTAACACCTTCACCTTCTTATCCCTTCTCCGTGCCTCAATGCCAAACTTCTAAATCGGTTACCACCAAGTTCTCCATCTCCCCCTCTCGCCTAATATTGGCAGTATTAGGCGTGTTGTGTGAAGTTCCGTCCTGGCGGTAGTATGGCTCATGCTCCCGAAAGTGGACATCCATACTGACAAACTTCTTCTTCTCTACTGGACTCCAGCACACATACCCCTTCTGGGTCGCCGAGTAGCCTACGAAGATGCATTTGACCGCTCTAGGGTCAAGTTTTCCAACTGATGGCCTGTTGTCCTTCACAAAACACACACACCCAAACACCTTCAGTGGGAGTATCCCACTATTATTGCCTTGCAATACCTCACATGGGAACTTCTATCCGAGGACCTTTGAGGGCATCCTGTTGATGAGTTGAGCTGCTGTCAACACTGCATGCCCC
Organism: Iris macrosiphon; assembly: GCA_036927795.1. Classification (NCBI taxonomy): domain Eukaryota; kingdom Viridiplantae; phylum Streptophyta; class Magnoliopsida; order Asparagales; family Iridaceae; genus Iris; species Iris macrosiphon. The sequence continues at coordinate 211,172,764 of JAYESA010000004.1, forward strand.
CACAGACTCTGTGGGACATTCATGTCGATCATCATACTTCTTGCGACCTTCAGAAGGTGTCTGTTTTTTCTTTCTGCAACTCCATTTTGTGCTGGTGTGTATGCACAGGTGGTCTGATGCTGTATTCCGTGTGCTGACAAGTATTCTGCAAGCGTCCTGTTGGTATACTCCGTTCCATTGTCAGACCTCAGTACCTTCACAACTGCTTTGTACTGAGTCTGGACATGCTTATGGAAATCCCGAAAACAAGCAGGTATATCACTCTTATTTTTCATCAAATATAACCAGGTAACACGAGATGCACACTCAATGAAAGAAACAAAGTACTTATAACCATTCATAGTGTTAGTAGCACATGGACCCCAGACATCAGAATGTACTACCTCAAAAGCAAAAGTGCTCCTATGACCCGTGCCAACATATGAGCTCCTAGTAAGTTTTCCTAACTCGCACGCATCACATACTAATTTCTCTTTATTTGTTTTTGCATAAATCTCTGGATACAACTTACTTAGAGTATCAAAGGAAGAATGTCCCATCCTCCGATGATGGAGTATCAAGGTATCCTCAGTCCTCTGCTGCAGTCCTTCCATGCCATCCTTCTCTGCCATAGATACCAATGTTGAGTCCAATCCTTCTCGATCTAGGTACCATAGTCCCTCATGCCAAGTGCCAGTCCCAAGTCTTCGTCCTGTCCCTTTCTCCTGGAAGGTCACCTTAGGAATATCAAAAGAAACAATGCATTTAAGTTGGAGGATTATAGAACTAATGGACAAGAGACTGACTGGAAAGGATGGAGCATGTAAAACATTGGATAATCTTACTGAACCTGTACAATTAACAGTACCCTTACCGACCACTGGCTGGAAAGTGCCATCAGCTGTCTGAATGTTGTCTGCTGATGCTAGGTGAGTGTAGAAAGAAAACTCACTAGCATTCCCCGTCACATGCCGAGATACTCCCGAGTCTATAATCCAGTCTGATGATTTAAGTGAAGAGATAGACGCAAGGGCAAGTGATTCGTCAGTACCTTCTGATGGATGGGCATACATGGCAGCGTTGCCCCTAACAAAGAATGAGGTGGACGCCTCCTCTGTTCTACTCCTCATGTCTCCCAGTGCCTGGTCCTCCACAGTAAAGGTGCCATCAGCTTCTCTGTTCCCTTCTGATATCAGGAGGTTCGCCCGATAACCTCCTCGGCCGCCTCGTCTACCCCCTCGACCACGACCACGTCCTCCATTATATCCTCGTCCGCCGAACGGTCCTCGTCCACCACCTGAATCTCCCTCCCTAGGTGGTTTGGTACAAGCATACCGATGATGACCCATCTCTCCACAGTTGTAGCACTGCCGGTTATGCTGCCAGGGCTCTCCCTTAGATCCTGTGTTACCTGAGCTGGTGATCGCTAGTGCTGACTTTGCTTCGGGGGGACCACCTGTCCCGGCTTGCAGCCTGATGCGTGTCTCCTCCTGGATCATGGCTGAGATAGCCTCCTCAAGGCTAGGGATCTTTGGTTGGACTAGAAGTAGGCCCGTCCTCTGTGCGAAAGCTGCAGTCAGCCCTTTGAGGAACTTCATCGTCCTCTCCTGCAGACACACATGTCTCTCCTTACACTTAGGGTCCCCGCAGCTCGCCCGATCTGAGGAGTGATCATAATCCAACCACAGACGCTCCAACTCCGTGGCATACTCCTGCACCGTCTTCTCTCCCTGTACGGTGTCATCAATCTCCCCCTTTATCTGGAAGACCCGTAAGTTGTTCCCCACACCATCATAGGTCCTTCTCAACTACTCCCACACATCTTTCACCATCTCAATACCATCTACTGTGGCGGCAATAGACTGGACTAAGGAGTTGAAAAGCCAGATGTAGATCACCATATGAGTGGACTTCCACTCATCGCGTCATGTCGAGCCCTCGTCCGGCTCTGTCGTCTCGCCCGTCAGGAACCCCTCCATGTTTTTTCCTGCGAGGGTTCTTCTCACCCGCCGTGACCAACTCAGATAGGTGGCTGGTCCATCTAACTTCAGATCGATGGAGGGAAGCTTCAACTCCGACGACGTTCGTGTCGTGTTCTCACCAGCCGACATCGTCAATAACTTCATCAACGTCGCCACCTCTGCAGAATCTAGCTTCTTGATGATCTCCTCCATCGATACGTCGTCTATCCAATCACGTCACGTCCGCTCCACGATTCACGCTCGTCCTCGTCGTCCGCTCCTAGATCCGAACATGTCCCCCCTTTTTTCAGATCTAGGCATCCCTATTAGGCGTTGTCTCGTGCTGGTGCGGAGGAGGCGGCAGCACGCATGTCACAGCCGCCGTTGCAGCAGCAGCAGCAGTAGTAGTAGCCGCAGCAGTAGCGGGACGGGGCAGCAACAGCGAAGGGCGGCCTGCGAAGGGTGGAGAAGAGAAGGGAAGAAGGGGGGCGTGGAAGAGTTCGGTGGAGGAGATCTAGGAAATCCTCCTGTGGGTTTGTGGAAGCTTGGTGACGGCTAAGGTTTGTGGAAACTTGGCTCTGATACCATGTTGAAATTAGTTATTATTTTATTGATTGTCTCATTGGCATTATATAGCCTTACAGTCATTAATACAATGATCTCAATCATTATGACAATAATCTCATAATGGAATATCCTGTGACATATTCTGGCATCCCAAATATGTCCTCAGGATATTCCCATGTGCTTATACTATACTTAAATATGACACCCAACATACCATATCAACAACATACCATATCAACAGCTACTGTTGCTTCTATAGCTACCGTTGCTGCTACTTCTGCTGCTATTATTGCTCTTGCTATGCTGCTACTGTTGCTAGTTCTGCTGCTACAGTTGTTGTGGTTGTTGCTACAGCTGCGGGAGGGAGGAGAAAGGAAGAAGGTGTGTGTGTGGGTGAGGGGGGGGTTCTGCTGCCTGGAGGATAGAGGGGAGGAAAAGAATGAGAGGGATTTTATGAGAGGGGGAAGGGTTTGGCTATCTCAGCCATTGAGAGAGTAGGGTTCATAAAAAAAACTTTTCATTCTTCATTATTTCAATCCCTTGACAAATAAGGATATAAATAGGCTCTCAAACAACCAACAACTAACCAATTCCTAAGGAGTAGCAACAAAAACACAACCCAACCTCCTCCTTCTAAAGACTAGGTAAAAAATAAACAGAATAACAAGTGCAAAAACAGAATAACAATTGAAATAAACAGAATAACAATTGAAATTTGAATTCAAAATTTAAATTTAAATTTAAATTCAAATTCAAATGCTATATTTTGAAGATATCGTGTCATCGTCTACGTTGGTAGGTCTTCGTAATTGGGGGCCAGATGTTCCCATAAATTCTTCCGGGGTGAAAAAAATTTGGACTCTGGCGAATGATTCCAGTGGCTACTGTCGTAGTACTCCACTAAATTTGGATCAAGCTGCTGCAGCTCATCCCGTGTAACCCACGAATCTTCAGATTCAGGATGACCTCTCCATCGAACCAAGTAGCATTGACAACCACCATCTCCAGTAGAGATGATCTGATCATCCAATATTCTATTAATATAATATGCTGATTGGGACCATGAAATTGAGGGCAGTGGTGGGGAACTCTCTGAAAGAGGCTCAAGGGTAGGCTCATGTGAATCCATAAGTAGATTTTCTGGACTAGTTGGGAGATCTTTGTAAGCCATAAAGTCCTCAATATTAAATGTAGAATCGATCCCGAATCCAGGTGGTAAGTCAATGACATAGGTATTTGGTCCAAATCTATGCAAAATTCTAAATGGTCATGCACTGCGAGCATATAATTTCTTAACGGATCCTGGAGGAGACCGCTCCGGTCTAACCCGGACCATAACATAATCACCAATTTGGAACTCAAATTTTTTTTTTGTGTTTATCAGCAGAAGACTTATATTGAGCATTACTTAATTCAATTATTTTGTTGATTTCTTTATGCAAATTATGAACATGTTCGGCAAATGCAGATACTGAATCAGAAATCCTAGAATGCTGAGACATGGAAATGAGATCTATGGACCTCATTGGTTTGAAACCATGCACGACCTGAAATGGACTCATGCATATGGACCTATTAACTGAACAGTTATATGCAAACTCGGCTCTAGGTAAAATGAGATCTCAATTCCTGATATTTTTTCCAACCGAGCAATGTAGAAGATTCCCTAAATTCCTATTAACCACCTCAGTCTGCCCATCAGTCTAGGGATGATAAACCGTGGTAAAGGTCAACTTTGTTTCAATCAAGTGCTATAGGGTTTTCCAAAAGTAGCTTTGAAACTTAAAGTCCATGTCGGATACAATCGTTTTTGGTAACCCATGCAATCTAACGACTTCATCGAAATAAATTCTAACAATTTTGGAGACGTCTGATGTTTTAGAACAGGACAGAAAGTGGAACATCTTCGAAAAACGGTCTACTACCACAAAGATGGAATCGTATTTCCTAAGGGTCTTTGGTAAACCTAGCACAAAATCCATACATCTATCCATGGACGATTAGGTACAGGAAGCGAAGTATACAAGCCTGTATTTTGTTTTTGTTGCTTAGCTAGTTGACAAGTACGACACTGACCAACAAGTTTTGCAACATCTTTTTTGACACTAGACCAGTAAATTGATCCTCAATAGCTTCTATAGTCTTATTTCACCCAAAGTAACCGGACAAACCACTTGCATGTAATTCCCACACCAAAAAATCTTAATGACATACGTGGGATACATAGCTTGCTAAATCAAAATAACTAGCCATCCGTCAATAGAAAGCCATCTATCTCACGAGTTAACCCATCTCTCAAAAGTATGTAAATATCACCAAAATCAGAACACAACTCGTACTCTTCTTTGACCTTATTGAAGCCAACAACTTCAGCACTCATGCCTGACAGTATAGCGCTATACGTCGGTTAAGCGCATCTGTAGCTTTGTTCTCAACTCATGCCTTATGTTTTAACACGTAAGTATAGCCCTGCAAGAACTCAACCCACCTGTCGTGTCTAGCATTCAATTTCTTCTGGGAGTTAAGGTGTCTCATGGTTAGAATAGATAACGAATTCATGCGATAGCAAATAATGTTGCCAATGACGAAGGGACTGAATAACCGCATAGAACTTCTTATCGTAGGTGGAGTAGTGCTGCCTGGTCTCATTCAATTTTTCGCTAAAGAAAGCGACTGGATGTCTCTCTTGGGCCAAGACCCCACCTATACATATACCAGAAGCATCACATGCAACCTTAAACACTTTCGAAAAATCAGGAAGGCGTATAACAGGAGCTTCCGTCATCTTCTTCTTAATGTCTTTGAATGCTTTGGCGGTGGCGATTGACCACTCAAAAGCTTCATTCTTTAAACAACCGGTTATAGGGGCCATGACGATGCTAAACCCCCGTATAAAATGACGATAGAAAGTTGTTGGCCCGTGAAAACTCCTAACATCTCTAATGCTCCGGGGCTCGGGCCACTCTTCAATTGCCTTTACCTTCTGGAGATCGGTAGAGATTCCCGCAGGAGATACGACAAACCCTAGAAAAATAATCTCTTCAGTAAAGATTGCACATTTCTTAGGGTTCGCATACAGGCTCTCTTTGCGCAACGGGCACACACTTGTCTAAATGCTCTACATGTTGGTCCCTAGATTGGCTGTAGATAAGTATATCGTCAAAATACACAACCAAGAAACTACCCATAAAAGGCCTAAGTACTTGCGTCATTACTCTCATGAATGTGCTAGGGGCGTTGGATAGTCCAAAGGGTATGACCAAACACTCATAAAGACCGTTTTTTGTCTTGAAAACGGTCTTCCATTCATCCCCCGGTCGAATGCAAATCTGATGGTAACCATTCTTAAGATCAATCTTTGAAAAGATAGTTGCTCCAGACATCATATCTAACATATCGTCCAGCCTAGGAATCAAAAAATAGTATTTCACCGTTATTTTATTGATCGCACGGCTATCCACGCACATCCTCCAGGTACCATCTTTTTTTTTTGGAGTCAAAAGAGTAGGTACCGCGCACGGGCTCATGCTCTCCCTGATAAACCCTCTACCTTATAACTCCTCAACTTGCCATCTTAACTCTGCATGCTCAGTGAGATTCAGTCAATAGTGTGACAGATTAGGTAGGGTTGCATCCGGAACAAGATCAATAGCGTGTTGGATGTCACGCAACGGTGGTAAACAGTTTGGGAGATCCTCGGAAAAAATATTTGTAAACTCCTCTAGGACAGGGATTGCTTCAATTGGGACTTGCTCTCGGGAGTCATCCTGGACTTCCCTAGCAACCAAGGCAACTACTGTGGTCCCTTTAGCAATCGCATCTTCTATTTCTTTAGGGCCTATAAGGGCAAGCCCTTTCTTCTTCTTGGATGTTTCACTCTTCTCGATATTTGGATTAGGCTTTGGTTGCATAGGGTTGAGCCTAATCTTTTGACCTTTATACATTAAGGTGTAAGAGTTAAAAAGGCCATAGCGAGTGACGTCCAAGTCGAATAGCCAAGGTCTTCATAAAATGATATATCCTACATCCATCTTAATCATATCGCACCATATCTTGTCTTTGTAAATAGCAAACTCTGTAGGAACAAGACATCTCTCCTTAACGCTGATGGATGACTCATCTACCTATCTAACCTTATACGGATTATGGTGAGGTTCACTCTTAAGAACAGTCTTGGCTACCACGTTAGATGGAATAGCGTTAACACAACTCTCACTATCCAAAATCACCTTACATGATTGATTACCAATTCTAATAAAGGTGTGAAAAATGAAGATACGACGCAAAGTCAGTGTCTCTAGCTTGTGACAAGACACATTGAACAACACTAAGCCTAGGGTTTTCACGCCCCTATCAACATTCCCAAGGGTCGAGAAACTCTTAATGAGACCCATATATCCATCGTCTTCAGGACGACCATCTTCTCACTCTCCTAGATATGGTTCATGTTCTACTACGTTGTCATCCTGGTCTTCGTCGGGTTGATCATCTATAAGGAGGGTTCGAGTCGGACACTGATGTGCGTAATAACCATAACCATAACACCTATAACACTCAGTACGAGAACTGGCCTTAAGAGCATCCCAAGTAAACCCTTTTTATTGGGGTTTCTTGACAATGATGGTACACTAGGTTTTTGCTTGGGTTTGGACTGATTAAACCTATGGTTCGACTCATTGGGTCTGTTAGGGGTAGTCCATAAATCACGCTGCCTATTGAAAGAGGGTCTTTGGAATCGGTCAAGATCCTCAACCAATTGATAAGCATGCTCTAATGACGTCACCTCACGCAGAAACAATTCACGTTGTAAGTTATCTCGAAGCCCAGATCTAAACCTAGAAAGGGTCATTCCAACCTCTTATGTCACTTCACATCGAATTAGATATTCATTGAATTTGGAGATGTATTCTGTGACATGACGATTGCCTTGGGTCAGTTTCTATCATTGGTCCAAGAGCCTTTGTCGGTAGGAAGTTGACAAGTATTTTTCTTTCAACTTTTCTTTCATCTCATCCCATGTAAGAATGGGTTCTTGCCTCCTTTGTACCAACAATCGCTCAACACTTTGCCAATGCAACTTAGCTTGTCCAACAAGCTTCATTGTGACAAAACGGACTTTCCTAATCTCAGACATATCATACCACCGAAAATAGTGGTCCATGTCTGCCAGTCGTTGAAAACTTTTGGGTCCAGTTGACCGTCAAAAGTAGGCGCTTCCATTTTCACGCTTCTCATGACTCTCTCGTTTCCTAGGTCATGATGAGGTCTTAAGGGTGGCAGATAGTCATGATGCCCCCCGTGGTCATTCTAACGGTGATCCAAACCCCTATGTCTGTCTTTGTCCATCTCTCGATAGCCACTATGATGGGAACCCTCATCCAACATGTCAGAAGTTCTACGACATTCACGTTCGAGTCTTTTAAGTCGGTTTCTAGTATCCTCATTAGACGTTCTTAGCGCATTGACATCTTTTTTCCATGTTAATTAGGTGGTTTAGAATAACTTGCAATATTTGATCTTGTTCAGGGGCCATATCAGGAGTATGTTGGTATTGTATACCGCTACGGATGCTCATGCAATGTGATATGGGTCCTAACAAAATTCTATATGTTCTTAATGCACAAATTGAATGAATCTAATGCAAAATGAAACATAAACCATGCTCTGATAGCAAAATTGATGCGAAATGGATGCGACTTAAAATCAGCAAATTAATTGAATTAAAGTTAGTTCATTTAAGTCTACTAATTACCAAATAATTTCTTGGTCGCCAAAACTAATGGTTATATTAGACAAGAGATCATAAGCTATCGTGCAAACCTTAGAATTTTGCAAGAAATTGAATCAAGTTACCACTAAATTAGGATAGTTCTCTATTTAATACGTAAATTGATAACCATAAATTCCATTTTCTTTTTTCTTTTGTAGAAACACTCAAGTTATTAGTGGATAGTATCCTATTGATAGCATATTAGATGGTAGATGTAGTTGTCATAATTACTTGATTTAAAACGAAAAGGGAGACTGATTCAAAATGTCGAGTGGTTACCAAAGGGGGGTACGGCTACTTCTACTTTCTGCTTCTGCTTTTGATGGCTGCTTCTATCGCTGCTGCTTCTGTAGCTGTTATTGCTACCACTTTTGCTGCTGCTTCGACAGCTCCTGCTTCTACTGCTATTGTTGTTGTTACTGCTCTGCTGCTAGTGCTGTTGGTTTTATTGCTACAGCTGATGTTGTTGCTGCTACTGTTGCGGGAGGGAGGAGAAAGGAAGAGAGGGGGGGAGGGTTTGCTGCCCGGAGGATAGAGGGAAGAGAATGAGAGAGATTTTAGGAGAGGGGGAAGGGTTTGGCTATCTCAGCCATTGAAAGAGTAGGGTTCATACAAAAAAACTTTTCATTCCTCATTATTCATATCCTTTGACAAACAAGGATATAAATAGGCTCTCAAACAACCAACAACTAACCAATTCCTAAGGAGTAGCAACAAAAAAATAACCCAACAACCACACAACCTCCTCCTAAAGACTAGGTAACAAAAAAACAGAATAACAAGTACAAAAACAGAATAACAATTAAAAAAAACAGAATAACAATTGAAATTTGAATTCAAAATTTAAATTCAAATTCAAATTCAAATGCTAATCCATTTTGAAGCTGTCGCATCGTCACCTGCGTTGGTAGGTCTTCGTAATTGGGGGCCTAATGTCCCCATAACATAGCCTCTTTTCCCTTTCTCTCCTACTCTAGGGATTTCTTCGCTCCAAACCCAAAAATTTCCCAAATTCTAAAACCCTAATCTTGTCTCCATGTTGAATCCCAAAGATCGAATATCAACCGTTTGATTTGTTGATCGTAACGATCTCTTTAGAGCTAGGGTTCTATCATTTCTATTCCCACTTTAGGTATTTTCTGCTTTTTAGGTGTAGGGTTTCTCTACACTTTCCCTTTTATGCTCTTATGTTCATAGTACTAATACATTGGATCAACAGGTTTGCTCTGTGAATGATTCCTACGATAAAATCAAATCTTATCTGATTAGAATGGGAACTTAGAAGAATAAAGAAGGATAATCAATCAGAATTATTGGTAGGTAGGATATGTCGGAGGTACAGGGAGGAGCGATGGGGTTGGTTTGCCAGAGGTAGGAGCAGGGTTAAGTGGTCGCAGCGAGGTTCAGCTACTGTAGCGTGAGTTCCGACTTTTCGATGGAGGAATGTATTGTGGGAAGTCAGTGGCATAACCCTTGTTTCGAATTTTCAGTTATTGTCATTATGATATTAGAGTGAAACAAAATTATCATGGTATTGATGTGAACATAAAATTGTTTGTGGTATTAAAGTGATAATTGGGGAAACTGTATGGTATTACCCCAAGATATTATTGATGAACATGTCATTTGATAATTTTATATTATCCTAGATTAACAACTTGTAGCACATGAGGTAGGCCTAAACGAAGATGGGTTTTAAACAATGATATGTTTTTTGTTAATGTTATAGAGGACATGGCCATTAAGAGAGCTGGATGTAAGAAAAGGATTCAAATAGTCGACCCCAAAAATTTGGGATAAAGGCTTTGTTGTTGTTGTATTAAGAATATGCAGGGTTCTTTGAAAGGACCACTCCAGGCATTATCTCCTTTTTTACTTCTACAATGATATTTTCCTTCTCACAATGTAACATGTTCGACAAAAATGTAAAGTATATAAAGAACTTGTCATGGCCATTGTTGTCATCAACATTCAATCCTTTTCATTGCAAGAATGGTGCCTACAAACAAAATAGGACAGAATAACAAAATGATGCATAAAGGTTTATTGTATTCAAGAACAACACAGTTACCTGCCCAGAAATGGCATGAGAATGTAGTCATGGACCAAAAAGTCTAGAGCCCAAGGAACAAAGATCAAGATAGCAAGAAATTTTGCCTGAAAGCAAATAATTTAAACTATTAATGAATTGACAAAAGAACTAGACATGAGTTATGACTTTCTCTTTTGGCAAAGAATTAACAAGTGAATAAATAGAATGCTTGTGTTCCTACTACCAACCCCCCACCCCCCACCACCACCCCCACCCCCACCCCCCCATCACACACACACCCCAACTACCCACCCACTTTTTGTTTCAGCAAGGTAATTGGTATTATAAATCAAAAGATATTACAAGTCCAGTTTCTTTCCTAACTTGAACATTTTTCTATAACCCCACTATTTATATAAAGATACATAAAGGAGAATATGAGAAAATAGTTTGTCCAAGAGGATATAACATGCCAATATTTGACGTAGAAGGTATATAGACTCGGTCAGAACTAACTAATTCCTAAGGGAGGAGATTTATTAACTATAACTAAATAGAAAAGCAAATTCATGTAGCTGACCTCAAAGAGTAAAGTCTATGTTGTTGATGGTGAGGCTGCTTTTAGGCAATTAATAATGTTTTAAAGGGACAAAGTAGTGGAGGCAAATCTCATGAGAAGCTTATGCACCTGATCATCCCTAAACCAGTACGCTCAAACACATATACAATAAGTAACTGATATATCACATTGCTTTATGCTTAATAATATGCATCTTGCCTAGAACCAACTCAAGTATTCAAGTTCTATATCCATTGACTATTCACATAATCTTATTAGGCTTGATATAAACTTAGTTGCATGCCAGGAAATGCTTGATACTCACTGATATTAATCTCCGTATTGCAACTAGTCATTAATATGTGGAAATAGGAGTGCTTTATTGATACAAAGCATAGAGAGATGTTGATTTTACATATAGACACAATGAAGGATCTATAAGTAGAAACTGCAGAGTAAAAATAAAATGTAGACCACTTCATCGTACTGATGTTACCAAATTGAACATGATTAAGATTTCTTTTAAACCCACATCTAAGTCTGAATTACACGGAAAATCTTTGAATGTATGCAACTTGTTTAGTCTGTTATTGTGTAGATGAGATGAGCCATCGTATACACCCAAGATAACCATAGTTAGAAAACCATTTCAAGGTTGCAGGCAATTTGAAATCTTAATGTGGTCAATAGTTCTATGAATGAGTCAAAATATCTAAAATAGCCCGTTCTCCCAGCAGATCTCTATGCAAGCTTCAGTTCATGAGGTCCATAAGTGGTTTCAAGAAACATAAGTTAGAACAAGAAGACTAGAGCGGGGTGACTTCTTCAACTGGTAAGGGTCAACAACTAATTCCTCAGACCAGTCCCAGCTCTTGATTCTATAATAAGAAGGGTTCCGGGAGCTTATAAAGGACAACAAACTTTCATTTGAAAGTTAATAGAACGTAAAGGGGATTCATGCTCTTGTTTTTCTCTGATGTAATTTTACGTAGAGAAAAAGCTCTTGTACACCAGTTCAAGATGGGTAGTCGCTGAACCAAATCTCACTATACAATTTCTATAGACTGGTAAGAATCAACAAATGAGGACATTACTTGTAACTTCGGTATCATAAGTCAAGAAGGTTGCAAGGAAACGAATTGGAAAAATAGGTCCAATTGTAGTTTAGATTAGTTACCTTGCTTGCTAGTTGCTACAGGTCAGATGATTGCAAAGCAAACAAACAGCTTTGCTAGTATGTGAAAGGTCCCAATGGTTAGCATATGCATTCTCACACATCCACTTCCCTAGACACTACTAGTTACGTGAGTCAAACCTTTAGAAGGTACCATCACGAGCATAACAAACTCAAAGTGTGCATGTATGTTAAAACTTATGTGAGACAAGGCAGTGTAGCAAAGTTCAGCTTGCTCCTATGACAACCCAATGCACCCTCCTCTCTACTGTTCGAGCTATGTTTTGAGACTCTGTAACATGTAAACAAATACCTATGTAAGCATTGGCAATTGTTTTCAGACTGTGTGTATATGACAATAACCCCAAAAGCAAAACATTTCTATGAAAACATTTGCAATACGATACAGCCATCTGTTTATCTCCAACACTCATCTTCATTAAGGGCCCTTTCTATGCTTACTTACTTCCTCAGTGCAATTTAATTTTGCTGGTGGTCCTTTTTCTTGGCAGCTCCTTGATCGTCAATCCTATTAATTCAGACAACCAGTGTTGCAGCTGTCTCTGTTGGCTGAGCCTACACCATCTGAAACAAATTCCTCTTTTCTTATACTTTAGTTGAAGCTGCCTCCAAAACCCTACAGACTATTTTTTTTGTTTTTGTTTCCTTTTAATGTTCCCATTTCAGCTATACTCTTCTTTCGAACAAGTTTCTAGATTGCCCAGTACCTATTTGTTTTGTTGGAAGACAAAATAGACAAATTAGTTCATGTATCCGCATCTTATTGTGAAAGCATATTCACATTAAAATTTATCTAGAAACACCAGAAAGGTGGTCGATTCTTTTTGAGATGAAGTGAGACAGTTAAGTTAATTAAAGGCATGGCAGAAGGAGGAGGTAATTTAATATCATAAACTATGCTAGCTTATTAAAAAATCTATTGCAAGCTCACAAAATATTTAGAATGGATTAGCTAGTAAAAAGAGTTATTATTAAGCAGGTAGCTACGTAATGAACATGTATATATAGTTCAATAGATACACGGATCACATACCGAGTTTGTGGAAGCATAGCGGAAAACTCTATCCTCAAACAAGAGCTCATCGTCATCGTCATCGTCAGCTCCTCCTGTAATGGAAGTCCTAACTAACGCAATGAGACCCTTATCCCCACGGATTATGCCAGTGGGATCATCATCAGAGATGGCGGTTGATGGCTCCTCCTCCTCCCTTTCACCTCCCCAGTCTTGATCCCATGATGATGATGATGGTGAACTATGTAGCCAATCTTCCCACTTGCCGTCCTCTGCATTCCTAGCATCTTCTTGTGCCTCCCTCAGCTCAGATATTGCTTCTGCTCTCCTCTTCCAAACTTCGAACTCCTCGCCCTCATCCTCATTGTCTAGCACATCGTCTGCTCTCCAGCCAGACCAAAGCTCATCATCGTCCTCTGAAAAGAAATTTTCCCACCACGCTCTCTTCTCCTTCTTCTTCTTCTTCTTCTTCTTTGCATTGGGAACCAATAACAACAAACCGCTCCTCCTCGTTCTTCTCCTCCTACCATTAATAATATAGAAGGAAGAAATAAGAGGAAGAGAGGACATGTAGTAATTTGATGCTCCTCGCCGTCGCCTTCGTCCTTGCAGAATAGGAGGCAAGTAATTGAACTTGGTGGGGAATGGAAGCGCGGAGGAGGAGGAAGCAACGCTAGCGGTCATGAAGAAGAAGATCATGCCGCCACATGTTTCTTTGCACTTTCCCGCTCCGTCCGTCTGGTACGTGCTCCCTTCAATTCAATTAGGAGTATCCCCTCCTACTAATTTCGCAGCCATATATTCTATTCTATCAACTAAACTGAAGAGGGAAAAAGAAAAGAAACAGAAGAGAGACTATATTATATGAGAAAGAAGAGGAAGAGATAGCTTATCTCCATCCCACATTCAGTAATGAATGGTAATTTCCCTTTCGACTTCCTCTTCTTCTTCTCCCTCCCTCTATATAGTTTGGCTGCAGTTGCTACCGTACGCCAAAGTAGAAGAAGAAAAACGGATATTAGATAAGATATTTGATGATGAACTATTTATTTATTCGCAGAAATTTTATACGCCCCTCCACTTCCATTCGTGGTCCTAGGGAGGCCAGGCCTCTCCCAACTTTTAATTTCTTTCCGACTTTTATTTATGTCCAATATTGTACATACGTAAAATAAAAAAAATTCCCAAAATTATTTAAATATATTTAAAATAAAATTTATTATATATGTTTATATTTTAATTAGAATTTATTATATATTTTAATTATAATTTGTTATGGATATATTTCTACTTTTCATAAAAAGTCATGAAAACGGTTAGCCGTCTAAACGTATATCCTGACGTAATTAAAATTTAAAAAAAAAAACTAATTGTTTAACTGCTTAATATTATTTAATTATAAACAAATAATTCTTCTAAACCATGTGGTTAAGGTGGAAGATATTCTCCGGTTGGCTGAGTTTGAATCATTGGGGTGTTATTTATAACAAATTTAATTTTTCAATAATTTTATATAATATTAATTTTAAAAATATTTAATTGATGATATACATACGATTTAGAAGGCTCAATTTTGAAACATTTTCAAGTCTCCTTATATTAGTAGAGAAGTAGAGATAATGGTAAACTGCTACTAATAATTAAAATGCCTTCCATATGGGCCAAAAATATTTGAATCCAACTATATTTTACAAATGAAAAGTAATCCACTTATCAAACGTTCCAAAACTTCTCCCTATTTACATCATCTTACTCTCATCATTTGCAACATGTGTCTCAACTTTGGTCGCTCCACTGTATTTAAGGAATGAAAAAACAAGTTGTTTTGTGTGTATAAAATAACAAACTTGTATGTGACTTGATGCACTTTGTTTCTTATGGAAGTATCACTCCTCCCATACACGTACACGTACACGTACACCCAGGTATATCACATATTAGATTTGTATACCATAAGTTATGTTGACAACAAATACAAAATTAAAAAAAAAATCTAAATAAATATAATCTAACCATAATAATTATTCTAATATTAGTTAAGAAAAACTAAAATATTTTTAGAAAAATCTAATATTTATAAATAAAAAAGACATCCAGAAAATAAGGATTTAAGTATGAGATATATAAAATCATTTTAACTTGAAGTCAACGCTGACTATCTAAACCGGCACAGGCAGGTGCGGCACCAGTACGAAATGGAGGGACATTAATACAAAATAATTTTTTATAGGTTTATGATTATTAATCTAATACGGGCCATTTTAATAAGAATGTAGAAAATATAAAATAAAATCATAAATACTTAAAAAATAAAATTAACAAATTTTATAGTTTAAAATATATAAATACATAGTATAAAATTGTGTGGGTGTTATAGATGGACTAGTAAACATCAATTAATGATTGTGTTATTTGTTATATGTAATTTGTAACAAATTAATGGTATTTGTTACATATTTTGAATTCTATCTGTTACATAAAATTGTCTGATGTTACACATTATTGTTATTTGTTACATATAAAAATAATACTATTTATGACTTGTTACGTTATTGATATATTTTACATATAATGGACATATGTGACATCTACCTGTAACTTGTCACCGTTGTATCAAACTTGTTACATTGGTGCCTAACTTGTGACGTTTATACTTCACGTGTGACTTTGGTAACGAACTTGTGATAATGGTAATGTGACATGTGAAGTTCTCATATAATGTGATATTGTTACTTAACTTGTAATTTGTGTAAGTGATTTGTGACCTTGGCACTTAACCTATGTATTAGTATTTAACTTGTGATATCAGTACTATAAATAAAGTGTACAAGTACCAATGAACCCTCCTGGAGTGGCAAACTATCAAAGTCCAACATCCACGAGCATAGATAAAAATTGGTCAAGATCGAAGCAACCCTACAGAAAGTCCCATTTAATGATGACTATATTTATCAGGATGAATCATGCATATGTATAAATGTGAAGTAGGCCGGGTGCCACATCCTGATACTGCTGAATTGATAAGTCGTCACTTGGTGTAATATCGTACAAGTCTAAATTTTATTTGTACAAAGCATGAATATGCACATATAGTGAACTATTTGAAAATAGGGTTAAAGCAACAAAATAAGCAGAAAGTTGATAGACGTAATATAGGAAAAAATAATTCTCTTTATTCAATAACTTGCAGCGGAGTACATAATTTCTTATGATCAACTGAAACTGTCAACTCAGCTTACAATTCACGAAACTGACATGAAATAATATCATTCCATACATCATGTCCTTTATTACATTGCAAATAAAAACACCTATAAAATGAAAAGAAACTTCAAAATGCTTCAGAAAAAGAGCTTCAGATGCTTTGAGGGGCTCCTGACGCCTTCAAACTTACGCATTGTTCCAAGCACCTATTAAGGAACAGAGTTAGTATATTTGGGAATGCAATTGTAAGTGGTACCAACCAACTCACCTAAACCAATATAATCATGTGAAACAAAATAATTATTTAGATGATCATGATGTCCCTGGTTCAATTAATAATGCATAATATAAGAACACTAATATATGATTATCACACTACGATAATTCTTACCCACGACCATCTTGTTCTTCTCTGCAAAACAAGGATTATAATTTAATTTCCTCTCAAAATAATTAGTAATGCAGCATGTATATATGACGGTCACTAATGATTTCAGCACCAAGAAGGACTATTATAGGGTATTATGACATACTTTTCTACTACATGTAGCTAAAAGGTCTTACAATACCTCATGCTTTCGGCACATTCCACATAATTTCTCCTAGATGTCTTGGATACTGTTCAAGAAAATCCAAACTATGTGCACAAGTTATCCATGACCATATAAATGTGTATGCTCTAACTATAAAATATATTATGCATGGAAATGGAAACTTAAATGAATGAGATACAATCTCTATTCATACCCCATATTTCTTAAGCTACCGCTTGTAACTCATATTCCCATTTCATGGTTATCACAACTGGTATCATAGTCGTGTCTTACCGTACATTATTTTTGTTAATATTTGTTATACTTGATTAATATTTTATTTTAAGTGAATCTTGATATATATAAATAAATACATGTATAGTTAAATTTATTAAAAGAAAAAAATTAAAAAAAAAATTATTGGGTCCGGAGAGAGGCACAACCTCTTCTCTCTCTCTCTCTCTCTCTCTCTCTGTAAACCTCCTGACCCAAATCTAGGATTAGGATTTATTTAGGGTTATTTTGAATTAGTTAATGGATTTATTAATTTGCCTCTTTTAATTTAATTTACTTGGTGTACCTTACCATTGCTTCGATATTTGGAGCGCTACTCTAGCTTTTGCCTTTACACAAATTTCACACACTTGACCAAGACGTGCCAGTCTTCTATTTTGACCTTTATGTCACTCATAAATGCTCTCTCTTGTACTTTATTTTAGCCGCACAATATTCGTTACAAAATATCTAATTTTAAATTCAAATAAATCTAAACTTTGCATATTTGTCCATTCCAATCAAAATTGGAGATACAACCTCGACCCTTTTCTTGCAACCAAATTTATGATAATAATCTATTCCGAGTCTACTACGTCCATGATACTTGTGTCCCACCCAATTCAAATTCTATGCACTTCCAATTAATTAAAGAACACCATTGGCACTAATTTTAACTAATTTGGTGCAATGACTCAACCTAACCCAAAACTAAACCCAACACCAACCCTGTCATAACCCACACCCAAAAATTAGGCATGAGTCGTGGGTACGTCCAACCTACGCCACAAAATCGATGGTAGAATGTTGTAAAGGTTCGTTCTAGGTCAACAATCTATAACTCACAAAACCTGTCAATATGACCTCTCCAAAAGGAGGGCAACCACGCAGTATATATGTGCCTCAATCACAATAACTAGGGGAAGAGTAAAAGCACGATAAGATATCACAAAGGAATAAAGAAACAAAGAGCAAGTACAATATCCAAATATACAGTCCAAGACTAAACTCTACAACATCACAGAAGCAACACAATAATAAATACAGTACAGTCATCCAAAATAGCAACTGGAAACAACCCAGGAGAACCCACCTTACTAACTAGGGTGCTAACGGCGTCTCCTTGACGGGTTTCTCCTCAGTCTCCGGGTCACAACACTCCCCGACGCCCGGCCCGTAGAATGTCGGACAAAAATCCTCAGGATCCTCTGAAAAAATATGTCCAGTCAGGACTGGAGTGAAGTACATAACTCTGAAAGCAACTCCAAATACATGGTAAGGTGTATATGACTAGCAATAGAAAAGTATACAAGATGCACAGGTAAAAAAATACATGGTGGAGCAGATAAAGTAGCTGCAATATAAAACTGGAGAACAATACAAGTAGTAGAGAAGTAACTGCATGTGAGAAAACATGAATACTAGCTAAGTGCCTTGAGCACAAGTTCGTTATGTAATCGACTTAGGTTGCACATGAATAATCTACGATAACTCCGTTATGCGTGAGTTGCATAACCGACATACACATGAATATTGTTTGGCTTTGATCACATAACCAACTCCTACTCCCCTCCCCAACTAATACTCTTGGATCCAACCACGATATACTACGTACATGATAAATAACTTATGCACATGAAGGCGAGAGCATACGAAGCATATGATAGCACATGAGAATCAATACCCAAAGCACATGATGAAATACACGTGATAGAGTACCCGCTGAACACGTTAATGGGGATACCATCTCATGACGGGATCCAACTAGTACCATCTCATGAAACAATGTGTCAGAATCAAGTATTACAGTTCTAGAACAGGTGATATAAACGCTATCATGAAATAAAAACGATCAGAGGTAGGTACTCGCCTGACGTCCTGAGCAACTGATGAGGATCGAGATCCGAACTGGCATCACAAGAACCTATTATGAAAAGTAAGATTAAACAGGATTCTAAAGAGTTAAACTGATATAAAATAATTCTAGGGGTATTCTATGTCGAACGGGTCAAACCGGTGAAATTTGGGTCAAAAAGTCAACCCGGGATCCAAAAAGTCAACTATGGGTCAAAACTAGGTCAAACGTTGACTTTTACGGTCAACGAAGGAAATTATGGTCAACGCTAGGTCAAACTAGGATGCCCCTAAAATTCTAAGTCAAAACTAGCTCATTAAGCTAGTAAACCCTCAAACTTGCCTCCTTGAGATACCGGGATACCCTCGGTATCCGATACCTCGACCTAAGCTACGCACCCCGCCTATACCCGCTAAAACCTATGCTAGCATGCGTAATTATATATACCAATACATAAAAATCTAACTCTAAACTCAAACCTAGGCAATTGCTCAAAAACCACACTTCGATACTCAATACCTTGGGTATCTCAAGGTATTGAGATACCTTGATATCTCAAGGTATTGAGATACCTTGATATCTCAAGATATTGAGATATCCCTCTAATCCCTCACTAACACTCTTCTAGCTAACTATTAATGTATATACATATACACCTAGGTAATTATCTAGGCTACTACATATATAAACATATATATGAATATATACCTACGTATCTATATATATATATATATATATATATATATATATATATATATATATATATATATATATATATATATATATATATATATATATATATATATATAAACATAATACATATACCCCTAACCAAACTCATAAATATATGTATCTAACTATATACATATCTACTTATACTAAACTATCTATCTATCTATCATATATATATATATATATATATATATATATATATATATATATATATATATATATATCTCCCTCTCACTACTGCTACTTCTAGTGCCTCGCCACGCGGCGCTGCGCCACGCCAAGCTGCTGCTGCTGCACGCAGTGCTGCTCTCTACACACTACACTCGCTGCTCATCTACTACCCCTCGACACACCACGCACACACACACACACACACACACACACACACACATATATATATATATATATATATATATATATATATATATATATATATGTGTGTGTGTGTGTGTGTGTGTATATATATATATACACACGAACATATATACATATACATATATATACACACACGCATATATATATAAACACACATATCTATATATATATATAAACACTCTACATATATATATATATACAAACACACATATACATATATATAGATATACATACACATACATATATATACACACACACACACTCACAACCACACACAACACCCCACCAACGCACGCCCAACGATCCCTATACCTATAAATAACTATAAATATATAAAATACAACCCGAGAACTCTAGCACACACTCTCCGAAGCTAAACCAATGTACGCACAAGCCCAAAATCAAGAAACTAAGTCGAAATGGCCATTCGGTCATTTCGACGAACACGTGGAGTGCGGTTCATAAAATCTCGTGAAACACAAACCAAACCTACTTGGAATTGGCCCAAATTTTACCCACAGGTTCTAATCGATGTCTAGATCCTAGAAAAAAAATGCTAACTCACCGATTCTAGGTCCGTGGTAAAAATACGCACGCACATAGAACCTACGACGACAAAAATCCCTAAATCGCTCGAAACGCCCATTTCTCCATGATACGACTTCACATGTCCGAACGGAGACACGTACTTACCCCCAAGACACCCAAGTACGTCTACCTAGGTCTATCTAACCTAGAGTATCACCCAAAATTGGGTCAATCTCGGATTTTACCCAAAATTGACACAAAATCTAATGTCAAAGTCTCAAAACACAACCAAACAAGTTCTAACTTCCTCCCACGGGTAGCCTTAAGGTCTAAGAAGGTTCTAAACCACTAATTACACTATATAATAGCAACTACTAAGGGAAAAATTAGGATTTACCTCTTGGAAGTTAGAATCTCAAGGCCAAAGTCTCAAAAACCCTTGAAATCACCACCCTCAAGCTTCCAAGCCTCCAAATCAAGCCTCCACACTAATTCTAGGCTCTACACACCTAGGTTAGGGAAAAGTATAGGGTTAGAGTTAATATCTATAAATAATAGAAGAAGAAAGAGAAAAAATGACTTACTTCAGACTTGTTGGAAGAAGGAAGAAGAAGAAAATGGAGAATGGAGAATGGAGAAGAAGAAGAAGAAGAAGAAGAAGAAGAAGTGAAGGAATGAAGAAGGGAAAGGGGGTGGCTGCTATCCAGGTACATATAGGGCCGTCCAAGTGTAATATAGTAAGGTTAGGGCTAAGTCAAATGACTAAAACATCCTCATAATTAGTCATGCTAATTGAAATTTGGGTTTGGGGTTCCAAATGCACTCAAATTAACTCCTAATCACTCCAACTAACTAAAATAAAATATAATAATAATTCTAAACCAAAAAATAGGCCTCACAAGGGTGTTGGTTGGGTCAAACATAGGTCCACTAGGGTCTGTCATGGGTCCAGACTAGCCAAAACCCTAAAACAACCAAACAAAAATAATACAACCATCAATTAAATATAAATATAATTATTTATAAACAATACACAATTTACCAAATAAAAACAAAAAAATAATCCTATTTTCTAGAATTGGGTAGTGACAAGCCTACCCTCCTTAAAATAATTTCGTTCTCGAAATTAAAAGACGAAACTAGGACAGGAATGCAAGAAAAAGAAAAGAACTATACTTCAGGGCTCCAAAAAATAAGGGTATCGCTCGCGTATTTTATCCTCCCTCTCCTAAGTCGACTCACCTGGAGAGTGATGCCTCTATGCGATACGAACCAAGGAAATAGTCTGGTTCTTTAACGTCTTCTTCCGCCGATCCAGAATCTCCATCGGCTGCTCTGGATAGCTAAGAGTAAGGCCTATCACGATCTCTGAGTGATCCAATATGTGACTGGGATCCACCATGTACCGTCTCAACTGTGACACGTGAAACACATCATGAACTCCCTCTAGCGTAGACGGCAAATCTAACCTATACGCCACAGCGCCGACCCTCTCAAGGATACGAAAGGGTCCGACGAAACGTGGGCTAAGCTTCCCGTCTCCACCGAAGCGAATAGTGCCCCGCGTCGGAGAAATCCTCAGAAACACCAGATCTCCAACCTAGCACAAACAAGGTCTCAGCACTTAATCTAAAATAAGCAATCATAAGCAAACACAAGAACAAAATCTAGATTCTAAGCTATACCTCAAACTCCAAAGGTCTCCGGTGGCTATCGGCCCAATGCTGCTGCCTGTCCTGCGCCACCCGAAGTCTATCTCTAATGAGCTTGACCTTCTCTGCCGCATCCACCACCATCTCCGGGCCAAGCAAAGCTTTCTCGCCTACATCATCCTATGATAACCGAGTGCGATACCTCCGTCCATATAATGCCTTGAATGGTAACATCTCGATACTGGCTTGATAGCTGTTGTTGTAAGCAAACTCTACCAAGTACAAGTGATCCTCCCAAGAGCCTCTGAAATCCAGAACACAAGTACGAAGCATGTCCTCAAGTGTCTGGATGGTCCTCTCTGACTGACCATCTGTCTGTGGGTGATATGCAGTACTAAACTTGAGCTGGATGCCCAAGCTAGCCTGCAGACTCCTCCAGAAATGCGAAGTAAAGTGACTATCCCAATCTGATACTATGCTCACAGGAACTCCATGCAGTCTGACTATCTGGCGCACATACATCTCTACTAGTCTCTCCGTAGATGTACCTACTTTGAATGGTAGAAAGTGGGCCGATTTGGTCAACCTGTCTACGATGACCCAAATTGCATCATTCCCTCCTGGAGAACGAGGAAGTCCAGAAACAAAATCCATGGTCACATGCTCCCTTTTCCACTTCGGAATTGGTAATAGCTGGAGTAACCCTCCTGGCCTCTGTCTCTCTGCCTTCACCTGCTGGCACACTAAGAATCGGGATACGAAGCGTGCTACCTCCCGCTTCATCCCGTACCACCAGTGATGTGCATTGTCCCAAGTGACTTGGTCTGGTCCGAGCCGTGTCTCCTCAGATAGCCACCAGTGATGTGCATTGTCCGTCAACTGCATTCTGACGGCAGTCATCCAACGTTCCCTTGGAAGCTCAGCCGCTTCTAATTGATGTTGTGTGTTGGTGAGCCACTCATGAACTTCTGTGGGCTCCTCTTTGCCTGAGAAGGTACGGGGCTTCAGCTGGCAAAAATTAGAAATAGAGCCCGTCGTTGGCCATCGTGCTGGTAAATCTGCTTGCTCTAGTGTGGTTACTAGGCTACGACACAAAGCCTCTTGTTGAGCTTGCATTATTGCATAGATCATTAAAAATATCTGCTGCCCGTCCATAGCCTGTCCTTGTGGAAATACGGGCATTTGTGGAGTAAAGTGCGTCGATGGTGGAACGTCATCTTGCTGAATTCTCGAGGCATGATTTGCTTGACTGCGTTGTTGAGCTGATTGACCTTCTTCTACTGGTGTTACTTCATCTTCGTTGGTTACCATATCATCTCGTGATGATCTTGCAGGAGTCTCGTCGTTTGCTCATGAATCTATAACTCTACAATCAAAATAAACAATAAGAGGCACACAGGAATCAAGGCAGGATGCAAGTCAAGAATTAATTCGAATCCGATATAGATATCAAGAACGTTTCCCTAATACAAAGGGAAAATTATTTCCCTAAGCATTATAAGTTAAGCAATTTCCAGAATGCAGGAAATCTAGAAAACTATAGTTCAATACTTATAAAAACATATTAGGTTATCAATTATAAAAACATTCTAGGTTATTAGCAAGTTCAACATTACTAGGTTAAGGCTGAGGTCACGAACCAACAGGCACGAGCTAAAACAATACTAGAAACGAATAACTATAAAACTTACGCACATTAGCTACTCCATGAATCTGCGCGTTCTCCAAGGTCATCGCCAGGGCTTGTCCACGTCCTTGTAGTCGATTCCTCTGCTGCTGCTGAGCCTACTGGAAGAGTGCTGCTTGTGTATCAAAGGTGGCCTTGGCTGATACCCTCCTGGAGCTGGTGATAGGACTCCTTCAACTTCCGTTTACGGTGCTCCCAATGCTGGATAGGCTGGCCTCGGTACTGGTAACGCTTGTTGTTTAACCATTGGTGCTTCTTCTCGACGCTCAGGGCATTCCTTCACTGTATGCTGACTAGATCTGCAAGCTAAACATAATCTTCTTTTTCGTCTGCACTCGTCCTCAATATGGCCTCGTTTACGACAATATTGACAGATAGGTAGTGCTTGTGGAGATGCTTCTGGTGGCTGGTGCATGTGAGGTCTTTTTTATAGCTTCTTCCTGTGGTGCTCCGGCTGGTGCTGATGTGGACGGCCGCTTCAAACTGGTCTCTCTCCTGGTGATGTGCTCCATGCATCGGGCTGCAGCAAGGACGTCCGGGTAAGATGTAGGTACAATGGATCCAATTAGTTTCTGTAGCTCAATATTTAGTCCGTCGAAGAACTTCTCAGCCTTCTCTTCTTTTGTCGAAATCAAGGTTGGGGTGAAGCGACTCAGACGAATGAATTCTGCGTTGTATTCTTCCACTGTCATGCTGTCTTGAGTGAGGCGATTGAACTTATCGCAAAGTTCTGATCGAGCGATGGCTGGTATGTGCATCTTCTGAAAGAGTCTGGAAAACTCTTCCCAAGTGACTTGGTCTGGTCCGAGCCGTGTCTCCTCAGATAGCCACCAGTGATGTGCATTATCCGTCAACTGCATTCTGACAGCAGTCATCCAACGTTCCCTTGGAAGCTCAGCTGCTTCTAATTGATGTTGTGTGTTGGTGAGCCACTCATGAACTTCTGTGGGCTCCTCTTTGCCTGAGAAGGTACGGGGTTTCAGCTGGCAAAAATCAAAAATAGAGCCCGTCGTTGGCCATCGTGCTGGTAAATCTGCTTGCTCTAGTGCGGTTACTAGGCTACGACACAAAGCCTCTTGTTAAGCTTGCATTATTGCATAGATCATTGAAAATATCTGCTGCCCGTCCATAGCCTGTCCTTGTGGAAATACGGGCATTTGTGGAGTAAAGTGCGTCGATGGTGAAACGTCATCTTGCTAAATTCTCGAGGCATGATTTGCTTGACTGCGTTGTTGAGCTGATTGACCTTCTTCTACTGGTGTTACTTCATCTTCGTTGGTTACCACATCATCTCGTGATGATCTTGCAGGAGTCTCGTCGTTTGCTCGTGAATCCATAACTCTGCAACCAAAATAAACAATAAGAGGCGCACAAGAATCAAGGCAGGATGCAAGTCAAGAATTAATTCGAATCCGATATAGATATCAAGAACGTTTCAAGCAAGTGGATGAGATCCTAAAAACTTATCCTGTTCTTATTGCAGGCTTGTTCGGTCCCTAAGTTGAAATCGAACAATTTAGTCGTTGACCTGCATGGGCCACCACAAAAACTATGTCACGCCCCAGTCCCAAAATACCGAGGGACTGGGCACGTGGCAATGGCCAGCAGCACACACCGATGGACAAACCCAATTTAATGGACCCATCAGGATGTACGTAAGCTGTAGTACAACAATAATAGTCTAAATATACTAATCTCATCCACAGAAATGAACACAACAATATCAGAATCATAAAGGAAGATCAATCTCAATAAAATATAAACTCGGGAAATAACCCGATAATGAGTCTGATACATCTGTCAAGATACAAGAATAAAGATAACCACAGCAAAACTGAGTATGGAACAGTATATACTTAGAAGATAACCTCGATGATCACTCGTCTACTGAATCTGGTACTGCTCCAGTAACTGCTCCTATTTCTGCTTCTGCTCCTATAATGTATAACTCTGGGTGGATCTCCTCTGCTAATCCTGGGGACATAATCCGGATCCAGGTCCTCAGGGGACATAACAAGGTACAAGAATAACTCATGCCAAAATAAATGCAGTAAAATAGGAAATAAAATAAATAGGGTAAATATGTATCCATCTATGTGAAATGCAAGTGAGAACATCACCAGTACTCAGGATGAGACTACTACAAGCTCTGTGTCGGGGAGCCGGTAGCAGTGATATCATGTAGTTGTCTAGCTCGGAGAGAGACTAAGACGCCGACATAATATAGTCAACCTGTAGCCTGTGTGACTCTCCAGCAATAAATGAAATAATAGGGGAACACTAAATAACCAGCTAAGTGATATGCAAGATGAGAGCAACACTAGAACTCAGGCTGAAACCACTACAAGCTCTGTGTCGGGGAGCCGGTAGCAGTGATATCATGTGGTTGTCTAGCTCGGAGAGAGACTAAGACGCCAGCATAATATAGTCAACCTGTAGCCTGTGTGACTCTCCCCACCCAATGTAATCATGCATCTCATGTCCACAACGTCTTATGTCTATGCCACGCAGGATCATAACTAATACAACAAGTCATAATGAGATCTAAGAATATAATGTCTATGTCATGAAACCTATATCCTATACAGAATCACCATGAATATCTCAGGAAGATTCTGTCTAATGAATAGTGTCAAGTGTCCTGGGTTATGATGTACTTGATAAGACAAGTACGAGAATGTAAAGGGTCACGATATCCATGTCTAGATGACGTTACACAACTCCGCGTACGGTGTTGGCACCCGACTATTAATCGGACGCTAAGTAAGTCACATGGTCCTAGGTTAAGCATGTACCACAATATATATATATATAAGCCAAGGAAATAAGTAACAAAAACTGCAAGTTTTGGCAAGGTACACTTGCCTGGGGTTCTGGCTCCAACTGTAGCTCTGGTCTCAGTGTGATTTGCAGGTACTCCTCCGGTTGCTGAAATAAACATCACCATCAGATTCAAAAAATATCAAATAGCTAGAAACGCTTGTCCTTGAGTCCAATTTGGACATAGGGGCAAAAATGACCGTTTCTGGCCAAAGCGGGGTCTACATGTGGGCCACTTCGCATCAAAAAATGTGTCAAGGTCAAAGATCTCTAAATTTGCCAAACTTAGTGTCAACAAGTCAGGAATGATGATACGAACCCAACAGAATTTCCAGAATTAGATTCCGATGAGCCGGTCACAAAATCGTCCGTCAAGTGGAGCCGTGGGGCCCACGATACGCAATTTTGTCAACGTTCTCAGAATCGAACCAAACTTGGGTCACAGGACCAGCGTATTGCTACGAGTCCGATGGTGCAAGTTTCGTCTCGATCCGACGTGTGTACACGAAGTTACGACATGTTCCAGAACAGGCAAATATGGGGCATTGTCGGCGGATACGCGTTGATTTCGTTGTGCACGCACATCCAAATCAACTTCTGTAAAATCCCGTACATCCGTATCAACAGTGCGCACATTTCGGTGAAGACCGTGCGTGACCAAGTCATCCCGTTTGGTGAGGCGTACTCAGTTCCGGGGTGAAATATGGTATTATTTTCCTGTTTTTGGATCGCGGTTCGCGATCACCACATGACGCGACGCATCGAGCGGTTTGCACGGGCATCGAGGGGGTTACACAGTCTACGCGTCACAACTAACGGAACGGAAATCAGATCAACGAGGAGAGAGAACGGGTTACCTGAACAGGACTCCGTAGAACGATGATTCTTCGAGTCCGCGTGTCGACACGACACACCGACACAAAGCACTGTGTCCCGTCTAGGGTTTCTACTGTGTCCGGGTCAGGGGCTGCTCGGTGGACACGACGGAGGCGGCCAGGGGCTGCTCGGCGAGGCGCTGCTGCGGCGGAGTCATGTGGTGGTGCCGGTGGTGGGAGATAAAGGAGATAGGGGCTGCGGGGTCGTGCTCTAGGCGGAGGAAGAGGGAGACGGGTAGGAGACGATGGAGAGGGGTTGGCCGGTCTCGATGCAGCGGCGGGGTATCGACGGGGCTGTGCTCGGGTGTTCGATGGTGGTGCGGCGGGGTGGAGAGGTGCGCAGGAGGAGGAGGTCAGTGCTGGGCTGGGCTAGGGCGGAGCTGGTGAGGGGATGGTCGGGACAGAGGAGTTCTGGACGGGGACGGGTGGAGGACGACGAAGGGTTCGTTGGCGGGAGAGAGACGAGGGTGGATAGGGTGGTTGAGGAACAGAGGAGTTCTGGGGGATTCGTCGAGGCGGGGAGGAGGAAGAGGAAGGATGGCGACGGAGCGGGGCAAGTCCGGGTCGGTGGTCGAGGGGAGACGTTCGTCGGGAGGAGGAAGAGGGGATCGTCGACTGGGGATGGGGCGCTGCTGCGGGGAGAGATGGAGGGTGGTGGAGAGCTCGAGCGGGGTCGTCGACGTTAGGGTTCAGGCGAGGGAGCGGTTAGGCGGAGGGCGGCGGAAGAGATTAGGGTTTCGGCGTCGAGGGGATTATATAGTCGGAACAATGAATCCGATTGGGAATCCGACTTGGGGTTAACGGGTTTGGGTCGGGTCGGGTTCAATATGAATCCGGCCCGATCCGCTAATGTTTACGTGCGGGTTCGGGTAGGCGGGTTTCGGGTCAGGTTTAGATCCGACCCGACCCGCTAAGGTTGGGTTCAGTTCAGTTGAACCGGGTCTGGGTTGGTTTGGGTTGAGTTGGTTCAATTGAACCGAGTTTATTTCTAGGGTTTACTTAAGTTTAAATCTACATTGGTTTTTAGGACTTTAAAAATATTTCTGGAGTCCAATAAATTCCCGAAAAATTACCCTATGTCTGGTTTTCCATTTTACACCATAAAATATTATTTTTATAATATTTTAATATTATTTAACAGTAATTAAAAATTGTTTAATTACCAAATACCTAGGTTTTTAATTACAAAAAATCCCAAAAAATTACAGAAAATTATGAAAAATCTAAATTAAAATTCTTGAAAAATCAGGGGGGTTACATAACCTCAATGCCAAAGCTCTCTAGATCTGCCAGAAGATAACGATCTGTAGTCAGGCACATAGCTACCGGATACCTGCTCAACGCATCCGTAACTACGTTTGCCTTCCCTGGATGGTACTGCAATAATATGTTGAAGTCTTTCATCAACTCCAACTATCTTCTCTGCCTCATGTTCAGCTCTTTTTGGGTAAACACATACTTCAAGCTCTTATGGTCTGTGAAGATCTCCACACGCTCTCCGTATAAATAGTATTTCCACAACTTCAGAGAAAAGATGACCGCTGCCAACTCTAAATTATGGGTAGGGTAGTTCTTCTCATGAGGACGTAATTGCCTAGAAGCATAGGCAATCACCCTCCCATTCTGCTACAACACACAATCCAGTCCCTTCCCCGATGCATCACTATAGATAATGAATCCTCCAGATCCTGATGGCAACGTCAATACTGGAGCTGTCATCAACCTCCTCTTCAGCTCATCAAAGGCGATCTAGTACTCCTCTGACCAAACAAACTCCATGTCCTTTCGGGTTAGCCTAGACAACGGCTCTGCAATCTGGGAAAAATCCTGAATAAATCTCCTGTAGTAACCTGCCAGCCCCAGAAAACTTCTGACCTCTGCTACTGAACTCGGAGCACTCCATGCCTCAACTGGCCATGATCTTTCTCGGATCCACCGAGATTCCCTCTCCAGTCACCACATGACCAAGGAATTCAATCTTGTCAAGGAAAAACTCACACTTCGAAAGCTTTCCATAAAGCTTCTCCTTCCTGAGAGTCTCCAGCACTATCCTCAGATGCTCCTCTGGGGTCTTCGAATACACCAAGATGTCATCTATAAACACCACCACAAACCTGTCCAGATGCTGATGGAACACCTTGTTCATCAGATTCATGAACACTGCCGGGGCATTAGTCAACCCAAACGGCATCACCATGAACTCATACTATCCATACCTGGTCCAAAAAGCTGTCTTCGGAATATCCTCCCGCCTGACCTTCACCTGGTGGTAGCCTGTCCTCAGATCAATCCTAGAAAATACCCTCGCTCCGCTCAACTGGTCAAAAGGATCATCAATACGCGGCAGCGGATACTTGTTCTTGATTGTTAGGTTGCTCAGAGCCCTGTAGTCGATACACATCCGT